>BSQZ01000014.1:7282500-7412500 GCA_033239005.1 Lamellibrachia satsuma
TTTAAATTACACATATTTCTTATGAATATAATATCACTCGAATGTTTGCATTGAGACGGTAACAACGCTTATTTTATCACTCAACTCCTACAACTTAATGCGTTATATTAATAAAACGAACATTCCAAGCTGTCTAGCACCTGTCAGAGGCATGAATTCGTTTGTCGCACTTTGCTTGCTTGACGAACAACAACTGCCTAGTTCATGTATTAAAAGTCTTATACTATACGTATGCTAAAAGTGATTCACAACGACACCATTTTATAAAACATGTTAAACTGGTTCTACGCATACAAAGTTTGACCATCCTAACCGAAGGAATAATGCTCAAATTTATGATAGTTCAAATTCACTCAAGTGGCACCCTTGCATAGTGCAAATATCACTCATTGACGTACGTTAGATGGCAGCACTATTCGTAGACTACCGTGTACACACTAGTAATGTAAATTCTTGTAATTTAAATAATTGAACAAGGGGGCAGAATATAAACCAATAATCATTCTCCCAAACCACTTTGTGACAAAGCGGTCGCGCCCCCCGGTCGCAGTCGGTAGCGTCGCCGCAACTTTGGGTCAACTATTAAACAGGCATGCACGTATCGACGAAGCAACAGTTGACTATACTCAGATAGGATGCCGACTGGTTGCCGTCGTCGTGGTGGGGCGTATGGACGTTGCGTCAACGAATGGAAGTTACTAAGATGCATCTACTTCGACCCGAAACGGGAGTTACGGTGGAGTCGACGCGTTGCGCTTTTGAAAGAAGTGAAACGCTGGTTGTCGGAGCAGGACGCATACACCCTTCATAAGCCGGTAAGGCATCGCTTCAAGCGCCGACGTGTCGCAGGGGCCGGTAGACACCAGCAGTGACAGGCCGATCTCGTCGACGTGTCGAATCTTAAAAAGAACAACGACGGCACGACGTTCCTGCTTACCGTCAACGCTGCGTCATCGATAAGTTTTTGAAACCGTCGAAAGTCAACGCGGCGAAGTGGCATGGCAGCGCTTGTACGGCAGCGAGAGCGGAGATAGACCGAAACTGCGAGTCGGGGATCACGTGCGAATCAGCAAAGCGAAGAGACGGCTCAAGCGAGTAGCTATTCACGATTCGAGACGCGCCCGCGTAACGTTGGACTGACGACCGGGGAAAAGCCCCTAGACGGAACGTTCTGCTAGTGGGTAACTGCAGAAAGTGTCGATGCCGAATGATAACCTGTACTACGTCGAGGTGGTCCTGCAGCCCCGGACGGCGGGGGAGAGAGCGCACGCGCTGATTAAACAGTGTGGTTTGTTAAAGGTCGTTCTACGGTACTCCAAATGTTAAATGTTATGGATTCGTGGGCCAGAGTTCTTGTCTGACCGTGTACAACAGGTCAGTGTAAATGGTACAAACTCTGAGTGGACAAATGTTACAAGTGGACCGATAATTTTTATTTGAGGGATTAAAACTTCCCACACAGACGAAGACGTAGTGATATGACTAAAGTTTATATACTGCTAGAAGGGAAGTATGACAGTGATGTATCGAGCATTGCCAAGTTGTACCACATACATAAATAGAACACCCGTTAGAAAAACAAGACCGCTGAAGCCTTATCAGTTGACACATGATAAAGTGTTGCCAGCCTGGACCAGTGACATTCATGCTGCTGCAAGGCAAGAACCCACTGGAGGCGCAGTGTTTATACTGTACAGCACCCAGTTTTCATCATATATCCATGTATATATAGGTAGTACTAATAAGAGATTATTACTATATATATATATATATATATATATATATATATATATATATATATATATATATATATATATATATATATATATATATATATATATATATATATACCTATAATATAATAAATCTATCCACGTATATCAAATATCATAACATATTAACTATAACAGTAGTACCATTAAACACGGTCGAAACTGAACTTTCTGAAGTTTTCTATGTATGTATTTGCTAATGACTGAAAGTGGTAAACATCTCATTAAGCCCTGTTGGACATTCTTTCCTAAAGTCCAAAGACCACTCTTTCTCCATCTTCCAACATATTATAATCAAAGTCACTATTAAGTAATTATAACTAATAAAGCAAACACCCTGAAATAAAAAGATGGACAGTTCTCTATCACACAGTATGATACAAGTAAATTTAAAGTATTACTTAATAAGGTAGAAAATATAATTTGTGAACTTACCAAAACAGAGCTGGGATTAAGTGTAGAGGAATTTCTATCCCAACTCCCACTGACCACACATCACCCTGTCTTTAGGGTAACATTTATATTTAAACAACTGAATTATTACCAATAAGCCAAACTACCTACACAGTAAATACAACTAACAACAGGAGAAACATTCAAGACTATATGCCCTTAAACAAGATTAGTTTTGTCATTGCATGTGTGCAATAATGTTGGTATATCTTAGTGAATCATGTCTTCATCCTTACTGTAATGACCGGATGATTTGTCTTGTCAGGGCAGACAGATGGCCCATTTCCATTCCAATGACATGTTCGTTGAAATGATCGTTAGCAGCTGCTTGTATGAACTGTCTTCTGTCGATTGGTACAGCTGTAAGCCACGCGAGAACTAAACATATTCGTTGTCCCACAACTGTCTCGTGCAAGCCTCCAACATGTCTTGAAGAGTTGAACACTAATGCACGTTGCTCACTCCAGTATGAACAAAACACTGCCTACACAACTGCTGGGACCATCCTCACCCAAATGATCAATCAATCTGGTCGCCATGCCCCATTAACATCAAATGACAATGACAAATCTTCGAGTTAATTGGTTCCTGATGTTCAATTCAATTCAATTCAACTTTATTCTCAAAAACCTTATTAGGTTACATGAGAATCACAATGTTGCATACTGTTACAATGTGAGATGGCTATAAGTGTATGTAATCCAGGCTTCAATAATACTTATAAATTACATTGGTAAATGGTTTTACCAAAATCCTGATGTCATCATCACTGGCTACTAGCTCGATATGTTTATACTTCTCTGATAGCCACCTCATCTTCATTGCTTTTGTTAGTCTTATATTGTACATGATGGTGATGAGGACGAAATAAATTTACTTACTTGCTTTCGTACTGTCTTACTTACTTATAGTTACTTACTTACATTACTATTTATAACAAGCTATGAACACAATATAAACAGTACTACCATATGTGTCATGCCAGTGGATGCAAATGTTTCTGCAGTGGTCCTCGCCTGCCTCCCTGCAGCTAGCTGGCTTATCACTCTTGTTCATAGGGGGATGATTAATAGAGTAACTCTATGATCTGCACAAAGACAGTGATACGAAGGAAGGAACAAGGGGTCATCGTTTCAAACTGTTTTTAGAACGTGAAGAACTTCAAACCACCTGGAAATGGGGTTTAAAGATCAACTTATCCAAATGCAAGTTCACCACTATACAGCGTATTGTTCTGGAAATCGAAGAACTCGAGACTGTGAGAGAGTTCTGCTTCTTGGGTAGCATTCTACCGTCTCCATAAAGAAATCTTAGTCGATACATAGCCCTAGCACAGGCAACCTTTGGTAAACTCAGAAATGGCATAATTACCAAATCAATCGTCAAATTCATAAGGTGCCACTCCAACAGTCGCTGCTCAAAGATGCATCTCAATAAGATTGAAAGCCAGATCATGTGGAGCTCTTATACTACCTATTGCAATCTTCTGTGCTGACGCTACGATCACAGGAGACAAACTATGTTGAGGGTTTTGAGATGCTCTGCTAACAAGCTATTAGAAGTGTTACCAGGCGGACATATAACAGAATATCGAGGAGTCAATATGGCCTATGCAATTAAGTCAAATCAAGTAAGTTAGTAAATCTTAGAAGACAGCTGATTATGCATTCGGAAAATCAAATGCATGTCCATTTGACGCAATCATACAGTTCCAGAGTGCTCTAATTGTTGGGAACACCAACCGTCCCAGTTTTGAAACAAAAAAACGCAACACAAAAAGCGAAACTTACCCGTTTCACAGCTGCTGCCAACATAACCGTCTGAGCAGTTGCAACTGTATGAGTTAACACCGGCGATACACGACGCACCGTTCATGCACGGACCACTTTCACAATCGTCGATGTCTGAAGGGAAACCACCAGAGCAACGTTATTATTAATTGACCATCTCGATTTCGAGTATGACGTTTGTCCTACACGCATGCGCACGCACGCACGCACGCACGCATGCACCCATGAACACACAAATAGTTTCTTGTAATTGGTTTGGTCTGTTCAAAATAATATGTAAACCCAAAATACCTCCCCACTACACATGTAAAACAGTTGATGCATTCGGAAATCTAATAATGTATGTCCGTTTGACGCAATCACACGGTTCCAGAAGAACGTGCACTAATTGTTGGGAACACCAACCGTCCCAGTTTGGAAAAAACGCAGCACAAAAAGCGAAACTTACACGTCTCACAGCTGCTACCAACATAACCGCCTGTGCAGTTGCAAGTGTATGAGTTGACACCGTCTATACATGACGCACCGTTCATGCACGGACCACTTTCACAATCGTCGATGTCTGTAGGGAAACAACCAGGGAAGCGTTATCATTAACTGACCATCGTCGATTATCTCGATTTCGAGTATGATGTTTGTCGTACACGCATGCGCACGCACGCACGCATGCAAGCACACACAAACACACAATTAGTTTCTTGTAATTGGACTGTTGAAAATAATATGTAAACCCAAAACGCCTCTCCAATACACCTGTAAAACTTGTTGTAGGTTTTTAATATATTCATTGGGCACATATCTATGTTAATATGATTATTTATACAAACGACCGGTATAATAATGTACGATAAATAACTGAAATGTTAATGGTACAAAATGACTAAGACGTGTTTATTTTGATTAATTAACGGTTGTTCATACTTTCAGCATATTTGATTGATTGAAAATTGATGATTTACTCAATATTGTTTAACGTACTTGTCTCACAGCTATCACCATAGTAACCTGGCGTACATTCACAGTGGTACGAGTTAACGCCATCTGTACAAGTCGCTCCATTGATGCACGGTTGACTGTCACATTCATCCAACTCTGAAAGCGAGAACAAGTTGAAATTCCGGATATATGCCATTAGCAATCGCATCAGCACTGTTGTTTGCTCCAATCACTGAACTATGTTTACCCGCTGCTAGTTTAGAGTCACATCAGCACTGTTGTATGCTCCGATCACTGAACTAGGTTTACCCGCTACTAGTTTAGAGTCTATGTGAGGCAGTGAAACTCCGGACTAAGGCGCCCACTCGTGTACACTAATATGTTCGTATGATTGAGATATGTTAACGAGTGCCAGGCTTGGGCTATTTGTGACAAGGTCAAGGTTAACATTAACATTGCGTAAGCAAAACACATCACCAACTTCATCAAATGTATGTAATTATTTTATTCGAATTGATTTGTTGAAATATTGACATTTGGAAGAGTACATGTTGTAATGTATTGGGTAGATGTGTTGGCTGAGTTGTTATGAAATTTATTTTAATAGACCTATGTAAATTATACAAATAAAGCTTTGTTACAACTTACGTTACGTTAACTTACAACACACCAAGTGTTAGTTGAGCCAGCCTACCAACCGTATTTGAATCAGTTATATATATATATATATATATATATATATATATATATATATATATATATATATATATATATATATATATATATATATATATATATATATATATATATATATATATATATATATATATATATATATATATATATATATATATATATATATATATATATATATATATATATATACATATAATTATGTATGCAATTATCTACTAATAATCATAGTTTTGTGAATAAAAACAATTTTAACTTATGAATATGATTGTGCCCTAGACATCAAAAGGAATGAAAATGGCTCAAGTAACACTGCCTTCCCCTATACCACGGTTGTTACATAGGCGTATTAGACGAGTCGACTTTCGTTATTTTATCGAAAGCTGCGGACGTTGAACAGAGCACAATACGACACAGTAAACTGAATCATACCTGTATCACAGCTATAGCCTGTGTAACCTTGTGCGCACGTGCATATGTACAAATTTACACAATCGATACATGTAGCGCCATGCATGCAGGGGTTGCTGAGGCATTCGTCGGTGTCTGAAGAAAGCAAAGGCATTGATATATCCGTTTACGCGAATACATAATTAGTTGCTTAGGTTACAATACCACTACATGAAATACATAATGTTCGAGTAGTAATGAGCATATGTTATTGATTGATTTCAGGTAGGCGTGTACCTTAAATTAGCAATGTTACACTTAATGTCTTAATCGTTATTGATGTAGCATATGAAACATCAGGAATTGAATAAAACAGGAATTTGACAGACTAATAAAGTATCCGTTATTGTATGTTTCACTTTCAAAATCAAACATGTATTGGTCGGACTTGATACGTTAAGCGGTATTTATGCATTTCATAAAACTGGCATATTTCAACTCATCGCCATATCGTGTATTTTCGAAAATACTAAGATGCGAAAGATCCGGAGAGTAACACGTTTTGTATTAATACTATTTTAACCAACCGAGATGTTATTAATACTAAAACATCCAGTATTAAACTGTCCCGTAATACAACAGTTCGTTTAACCAATGATTATCGATGTACCTTTTAACAATCAGAGCGACGCAACAGTGCGTCTTGATGTCGTTTCAATGTTGGTGTTACTCTTTATTGCATAAATAGTGTATATAATAATTGTTTAAAAAAACACCGAACACCCTTACCCGCATACTCTCTAGATATGTCCCTATCTATAGGTAATACCAAACCGATAATCATTTTGGCAAATCGATCAGTATGTTTTCCTCAGCCTAAATCATATGTATCGTCTGTGAAACGTTGGCGGTTGGAAAGCCGGGCTCTCAAGTTTTTGCGCAGTAATTGAAACGTGGCTGAATGTTTTCCAGAGCGGTTGGAATGAATAGATCTGCCAGGGGTGAAGTGGAAAGCGCTTTGACCAGTCTCAAGGACTACATACATTTGTTGGTGGGGTGACAATGTACATACACACACACACATACACACATACACACATATATATATATATATATATATATATATATATATATATATATATATATATATATATATATATATATATATATATATATATATATATATATATATATATATATATATATATATATATATATATATATATATATATATATATATGATCTATGATTATGAAAAGGACAGTAGATTGTAGACAGTAAATAGATTGACCATTTGTTTTCGCCTGAGAAATCCGAGAGGTAGAAAAAATAGTCCGTCTGTGTTGGCCACAAGACCGCGCTCATCTCGGATATGGCTCTGGGTATTAAATGGTGGAGTCGGTTAGAAGAACTAAGTTAACAATTAATATATTAAAGGTGAACCGTGAAACGAACAACTGATTGATTATTCGAACGTAAGGTGAAAGACAGAAAGGAAGAACGAACGAATGTATCGAACTTGCCGATACCTGATTATTCAACAAAACTGCACCCTAAATGAATTCACTGCATTAACTTCTCACCGGGTGCAAATTCTGCTGGTCGCATTTTCATCGTCACTGTCTTGAGCAACACACACTCCTTCCATGTTGACCACACAACTCCTCTGTAGTGCTGATCACTTTCGTCTTCCAGGTAATATTGTCCGTTCAGGTTCGACAAGTAACAATGAGTATACCACCACGCTCCGTGGTATAGGCTTGAACAGGAACCTCTCGATATATCGTGATCCGCGTCTTTAGTACTGAATGACCTGTTTTTGTGATGTGACAAGGAATCGCCTGAAAGAATGAACAAAGGCATTTGAATGGAAATCGTATATCTTATGATCGCCATACAGAACAACACATTCCTTATGGCAAGTGGACAGGCGTGCCAATCATGTCGGTGGGGTTTGCATGACAGCAAAATCGCTGGAGAATCTTCCAAGTAGCAACTCGGTTTGCCGAGTCAAAAACCTTGGTTAAGTCAAATGTATTCCATTAATTTAGTGTTATGTATAAAAATAATACTGACTATTCAATCGACAGTGTTCTTTGACTAACGAGTATCAACTTGAGTTTCAACCTGACCGACACTTTTTACCATATCGAATGCCGTAGACGTTAAAAACAAATCAACGAACTGATTGCCTCCATCTTCACCGGCTGCACCATAGAGACTAGCACAAATTCCAGTTCTCCGGACGGGTTAACTTGCTAATTCGTAAGTGACTGTCATGGTAACAATATTTGCAAAATGTCTGGAGACACTCCATTATCATAGAAATATCCATCTATGCCTCGGTATTTACAAAACAGTCTGCATCTCGATGGCTTCATTCAACTCTTGAAATTTAGACGTACTACTGGCAGTAATAATAACCTTTAACGACGCAGTGTCCTTGTATTACAAAAAATTGGGATATCGTAGAGAAGAGGCACAACGTTGTGAATAATTGCTGTATATTAAGAACAAATACTATGGAACTATTGAATTTTTTTTATAAACGTATTGATACAATGACCTTGCTAAAGATCAAATTTTATCAACTACGCAACAATGGTTATTCCCAAGTGACAAATGTGAGATATTTGTATCTGATTATTTATAAAAAAATTATGTGTGAATGTCACTATTTAACCACCAGGAAACATAACTTAAAAATCTTAATAATATAATTTGTTGCTATAAAGTCCATAAATATTTAAATTTAAAAGACTGTTTGCGTTACGGATACAACCAAATGTTACGGACATAATATGAAATTGCTATTTTATTGGAGTAAGATTGGCATGTGGCTATAATTTTGTGTATTTATGGTACACGGGTACAATGGAATTATATGATTCATGATTAACAATCCTACAGTACGAACCTTAACATAATTACATTATTACCGAAATTATAAAATTTTCTGGACATTTTATCCGGCTGACCAAACAATTTAGGGTTTAGTGTTAGGAGCAAGGATTTAATGTTGTTATATTGGTGGGTCACTGTCTTGGCCTGGTTAGCATTGCTTTTGCAAACTCCCTAGTCGGAAATTAGACAAAGGAAGCATTGTTTTAACATTAATGTGGGGACATGATGATTTTCTTCCAGTGGTTTCGGTTCTACATTGCAGTTAGTAAATGATGTTTTACAGAGTTGTTGTTGATCGACCTCTTCTCCGAGGGCCATCGGGCTTCCAGAGCAGGACTTTGTTGGCAACTTCGGCATGACGCATCACATGACCTCCCAGACGAAGACGCAGTTGTTTCACGGTGGTGATGATCCGTGGGAGCAAGCCGTGTAGTTCTTGATCGGTCATGTGATTGCGTCAAGATGAGTTTAGAGTTTTCTGCAGCATTCTTGTATAGGTACCATCCAATGCATGTTCTACTGTTTGTGTTAGCGACCATGACCATGAATCGCATCCATATATTAGCGTCATTTCGACCATCGTCCTGAACATTTTCAGTTTGTTAAGTCTGCAGATGGGCCCACTCCAAACTTTGTCAAGGGCGTGAACTGCTGCCCATGCCCTTGGCTTTTCTACACTGGATGTCATGTTGTAAGTTTGTTTAGGATCAGAGATATTTAAAATCCTCTACTTTCTCAACCTGACGAGTGTACACTATCATTAGCAGACGGATTGATATGGATGAATTTTGTTTTGTTTGGATTTAGAAATATTCCAACAGATTTGGAAATACTTTCCACTTGATGAAGTAAAATTGTATCTTGTATCGTGTCAGCGAACATAGCGATGTTATCAGCATAATCTAGATCAGAGAGATGATAGGCTGGATATCAGTTGTTTCGGCGTATGGGGAAAGCTGGACCTTCTCTGCCGTCAATCGCGCACGCATGCACGCACGCACGCACGCACGCGCACGCACACGCATATACACAACAAATTATCGGTTTGCATCAGAGACACTTCTATGTGACTGTACTCACCCGCAGTGCTTGACGCGACGTATGCCCCCAATCGTAAAGTGTAGTTCGTCGACTCAGAGTCGACCAAGAAGTCAGTGTATTCGGCGAATCTCGTCTCTCCGTCGAACGCCTCCAGGTCAATCCTAAGAACGTAGTTGCCATTGCTAGTCAGCGAGTGAATGTTTTCATTTCCTAACCAAAACTCGCCATTCGTCGAACCAAAGCCGTTCTTGTAGTCGCTCCAGCCACGGTAGAAGTCAACGGAACCGTCAAGACGTCGCTGGAACACCTGTGGCACACCGGACAGTAATAAAGGCAAAAGTACGATAGTGAGCTCATATAGAGCCGTGTTTATCACCCCTTCAATTACTACAATGCATGAACGAAATGACTAAAAAAAGGTTCTTGCCTCTGGTCGCCGTTTATTCTGTCGGATTAATACATCGTCAGTAGTCTTTCTAACCTTAACCGTATGTTGAATCGCTTAACCGTATGTTGGATCGCTTAACCGTACGTTGGATCGCTTAACCGTACGTTGGATCGCTTAAACTTACGTGGGACCGTTTAGCACTACGTTAGTTCGTTCAACCTAATGAGGGGTTGTTTAACCATACGTTGGAGCGCGTAATAGTATGTGGGATCATTTAACCGAAGAGGAAGAAAGATAGATAGAGAGAGAGAGAGAGAGAGAGAGAGAGGGAGGAGAGCGAGCGAGAGAGAGAGAGAGAGAGAGAGAGAGAGAGGGTGGGTGATAGAGAGAGAGAGACAAACAGACAGACAGACAGACAGACAGAGAGACAGACAGACATACAGACAGACAGAGACAGAGGCAGAGACAGAGCGACATAAAGATAATAATTTCAAATTCAAATTAAACTCCAACACTGAGCAATGACATAGTCTTATTCCATATTCCCCACTATTATTATTGCTGTATAAAGTTCAACATTCATGTGCTCAATGATGCTACCATTTCAGAAATGGTACGGTGACCAGGAGACATCAAAATATGTGGTAGGCGGAATTTGGTTGGAGGTGGACTCTCAAAATTAGTGGGAATGAGGTTAAGAAATTAATAAATGAAGTTAATAAGTTAATTTACTATAAGTTAAGTTAAGTTAAGTTAACCTTCAAAAGTTAACCAATGAAGTTAATGTTTGCAAAGTTATGATAAGTTAATCGCCGTGCATGTACATGTACGTATGTGTGTACATATGTATGTGTGTATGTAAGTACGTGTGCATACATGTACGTGCGCGTACGAACGTGTACGAACGCGTGCGTAAGAGCGCGTACATGCATGAACATACGTGCGTGCGTGTATATGCGTGTACGTACGTGTACGTACGTGTATGTAAGTGTACATATGTTTACGTACGTGCGTGCATGCATGCATTAGCGCGCACGTGAGTGCGTGAGTATTATTACTTTATCTCACCGTCCATCCGCCACCGTCTGTCGTGAGGTCGCAGTAGACTTGCAGTGGCCGACCGCACGGGTAGACGACATATGCATTGGCGCAGCCATATTGGATCTGTGCACAATTTGTTGGCAACGATTCGTCTGTAAACCAGATTGTGTTCTGTCTTACATTGTTTTGGTAGCTTTTTTCTTATTGGCAAAGTTACCTATTTACCAAATTCGTTTTACTCAAAACGGTGCGATTACAGTTTGACATGTAACATGATGGGTCACGCATTTACCAATCGTGCAGAAAATATTGATTATGCCAGCATGGACGTGTTGCGCCTTTTTTAAGTGCCACAATATAACCTATCAGTAACTGTAATACATCATGAATAAGCATGTCATTATTGAGCAAGGTTAATTATTTAAACAGTTTTTTTACCATGCATAATATAGTTAGACAATATGCCATTTTTTTTATCCTGCTTCATACAATTCAAACATTTCTTGAGATCGTCAATATGAATACAATGCTGGTGATGATAGTTGTAAACAGTGTCATGATCATCGTTTTCATTCATACACACTGCACAGTAAAATTGTTCAAACATTTGGGAAAATAATTCAGCAATATATTCTTAACTTGTATGACCATAAATAACATTTGGCAGAAAATAGTCATGCTATGCACCTCTTCCAATAGGTTACGATCACTACCTGCAATTTCACCATCAAGTGGCCACATTGCACCCATATATCATGCCAGAACAAGGCAGTATCTTGTTGACCTTGTTGTTCGTTCCAAACAGGTATCACATAGCTGCTCTCTTTCTTGATACCTGTGTTTGACTATGGTAATCAAAACAACTACATGATACAACATTATCATGATTAAAATCAATCTTCTATTGTTTTAACTCCTGTATTGTTCAATATTTCTTTGCACTGTTTTCTTTCTATTGGTGGTATTCGAAAGGACGTCCTCTACTCCATGTCCAGTCAGTAAAACCATTAGCATAACTATATAGATCCCTGACCAATATAAAACAAATGTTAAAACCAAATCGTCCAGGTGTTCTGATAGCAGCAATATGTTGTCTACTAGTCTTACTCGTTAAATTATAATTACATATTTATTGTATTCATTAAACACCCATTGGAAGTAATCGTATTGCTTGGGTTCGTGAGGCAGAATGCAAAATAACTAAACATGTATCGACATGCCAGAAAATACCACACGCCAAAGGTTCATAAGATTCGACCACACACACTCACACACACACACACATACATACACATATGCACGCACGCACGCACGCACACACTCAAACACACACACTCACACAGACACACACACACACACACACACACACACACACACACACACACACACACACACACACACACACACACACACACACACACACACACACACACACACACACACACACACACACACACACACACACACACACACACACACACACACGCACACACGCACGCACACACACACACACACACACACACACACACACACACACACACACACACACACACACACACACACACACACACACACACACACACACACACACACACACACACACACACACACACACACACACACACACACACACACACACACACACACACACACACACACACACACACACACACACACACACACACACACACACACACACACACTCACACACACACACACACACACACACACACACACACACACACACACACACACACACACACACACACACACACACACACACACACACACACACACACACACACACACACACACACACACACACACACACACACACACACACACACACACACACACACACACACACACACACACACACACACACACACACACACACACACACTCACACACACACACACTCACACACACACACACACTCACACACACACACACACACACACACACACACACGCGGAACAAACAAAAACCCATGAAAGTATTCTTCCACTAAAAGATGATTTGTAAAGCGCCAGGAGAGAGACGAGCAAACTAACAGCATCACCAGTAAATGCAAATAAATCAGCTAACGAACTCTGATCACAGTTTAAAGAAGGTAACAACCAGGCTATGAATAAAAACATCCCATTTAAATTTAGTACCAGTAAAAAACACACGCCATGGTTAAATCACTCAGTGAAACGCAGATTAAGACAAAAACAACGTGGTTGGAGTATCATTAAGACATTGAAAAACGGCACAACAGGTATCTCAGCCCTTAAAACCCAGGGTCAACTATATTCCGAAATTATAGCGAAAGCAGTTCCAATGTGTTTTCACGCTTGAAGACAAATTACATGTCCCCCCGGTCACAAATTCTCATCATTGGCGACTATTGAAATCGCCCTAGAATGAGTATTAAAACTGTTAAAGGACAGTGGTGAACACAAGGCTTCAGGCCCGCATGGTCAAGATCCTGAAACTGGCAGCAGATGAAGTTGCACCAGCCTTAACACTGATTGTCAACAAGTATCTAAGAACAGGAGTAGTTCCATCAGACTTATTGCCAACATATATGCGATCTTCAAAAAAGGAGATAGATATACACCTAGAAACTACCGACCTGTCTCGCTTACACCTATATGTTGTAAGGTGCTTGAGCACATCCTGTATAGGAACATTATGAAACATCTTGATCATTATAATATCTTATCTGACAAACAACACGGATTCCGCAAACGTCACTCTAGCGTGATCCGACTTACCCAGACTATACATGACATTGCGCAATCTTTTGATAATAGAACCCAGGTTGGTAATTAAGGACTTCTCGAAGGCTTTCGATACGGTACCGCATAGACGGTTACTTCATAAAAACAACAACTGTGGTATCACTGGAAGCACATTAGATTGAATTAAAAATGTCTCACTAAAAGGGAGAAAAGAGTAGTTGTAGATGGAGAGAATTCGGAGTGGATCCATGTCAAGTCGGGGGTGCCCATGTAACGGTGCTCGGTCTTTTACCTTTTCTTATGCATATTAATGATTTGCCAAATAACATCAACTCTACAGTCAGACTGTTTGTCGACGATTGTGTCATGTATACCCCAATGCATAACCCGTTAGTGACATCGTTGCGACATGCAACAATGGTTTACGTCGGATTGTTGACAAATAAGCCCCTCTGCGTAAGACGACCATTAAATTGCGGCCTGACTGTCCCTGATACACTGACAAGCTTCGGGACGAGAAATAGCGGCGACGGCGAACTGAGCGCACGTGGCTGCAAACTCGTATTGAGATACATCGACAGGCGTATCGCACACGCATGCTGGTTAACGCAAAGAAAAAGTACTACACGGATAAGATCCCCAATTGCAAAAATGACCAAAAACAACTATTTAACATCACAAGAAACCTCATGGGTAACACTGACATAACGACAATTCCTTCGTATGTGTGTCCTGTAGATTTGGCGCAACGCTTTGGTGATCTTTTTTAAAGTATCGAACATCAGGGAAGACATTGTCGACTGCGGTGAAGATTGTTCGTAAATTACGATGGCCGCTATGAGCAACGATGCGGTATTCAGTGGTGTCCCATTAGTCTGCTTTGAGACAGTCACATCATCGGACGTCGAACGATTAGTTGCATCCGCTCCGGTTAAATTGTGTGAATTGGATCCAATCCCAACGTGGACACTAAAGCAATGTTCACATAAGTTAGTGCCACTAATCACCTCTACGGTAAACGAGTGTCTCACCACATCAACTGTACCTGCTGATTTCAAGCATGCAATCGTTAAGCCAATTTTGAAAAAAAAACCTACACTGGATAAAAACATCTTACAGAACTACGGCCCTGTGTTGCCATTTGTGTCGAAAATGGTTGAAAAAGTGGTTGCAAAACAAATTAGCACATGCGTTGATAACAATGCTTTCCGCGACCCTTTTCAATCTGCAATTTTCAACCCATCGCGGCCACTCTACAGAAACAGGGATACCCCGTGTGAAAACTGACATCGCCGCGGCACTGGACAGAAAATATACAACAGTCCTCGTGATGCTTGATTTGTCGTGCGCATTTGATACAGTCGATCATGAGTTGTTGATGACTCGACTTGAGCACTCATTCGGCAACACCGACAAGGCGCTTGCGTGGCTGGCTGCATACCTCAGCGAACGGTATCAGAAAGTGGTAGTGGGAAGCGCCGAGTCAGTTGATTCAATCTTGATGTGTATTTTCACTTGTATTACTGAACTTATTCAATGTATAGTTCATTTTATTTAAAGCATTGTTATAGAATATTTTAACATGGCTATTTTGTTAGCAATTGTGCAGACTATTCTCAATATGATTATTCTCTTAGCAATGTTATGGCCTGTAAATTACTACTATGTATATAAAGCGCCTGAGAGCAATCTCGATTGATCAGGCGCTATATAGGTAGTTTTGTTATTATTATTATTATTACTAATTAGGGGCGCACCAGATTTCCAGAAACTCCAGTCATATCACAACACCCTGTCCAAATGGCAGATGAAATTTAATACTTCAAAATGCTTTTTATTGTGTATTTCATATGCTAAGTCATTCAAACAATTCAAATACATGTTACGCAACGCAACATTACAGGAAACAACATCGCTCTCCATCTTAGGTGTAGAAATCACACGCAACCTCAAGTGGGGGAATCAGGTCAATGTTGTTACGGCCAAATAAAATATTCCCCCTCGCCTTGAATACTCATTGACAGTATGGGATCCTTACACACAGGAACTTAAAGATCAAATCGAGAGAGTACAAAAATATCGACTCTGCATGTTCCATAAAACCCACCATGACCAGACTACCATTCCCGCACAAAAGTACATACAACCAGTTAAGCGCCAATCCCGTAATCTACACAATATAGCATACCAACCAGACACATTTAACAAAGACGATCACAAATACTCTTTCTTTTAACAAACGGTACACGACTGGAATAAACTACCATTAAACATTGTTAACATAGCAAATATAAACAAGTTTAAACATGAAGCGTTTAAGCATCTACGCAACCAAAAAGATTTACTTCGTTGCTATTAGCTGCATTAAGCCAACGTACCAACTCCTTCTTGTTTTGTTATAAAAGAGCGTTGAGAATATTTTTTAGATTCAGATTCACACACACACACACACACACGCACGCACGCACGCACGCACGCACGCACACACACACACCGATGTTATTGCAGCTCACAGTGTACGATGCATAATTGGCCCATAGAAAGGGAAGTAATCCGTTGAGTATCCATTCCGAACGAATACTAACGTTTCTTGAGGTAATTACTATGTCCCTTCATATTCAGTGTCGTTGAAGACTGTCAACATTACTATCTTCTTGCAGCCCATGGTGTGGTGGTACGCTGCCGAATTGGATCATAGAGGGGGGAGTCATCCGTCTAGTAGCTCTGGTTGATCTCTAATTGTCCTTCCAGTCGTATCTGGGATGGTGGTAGCTTTTCTGCAGAGGTTGCTTTTGTGAGCTGCCATGTTGCCTTCATTGCTGGAGGTACATCGCTGTTGAAGACATCAAGGGCGACTAGCTATTGGTTATTATACTACATATTGTGCTGGAGACATTTGTCAGTTTGCTATCGACAGCATGAACATCTACAAACTTCTTGAGGAAAGATACGTCGGTACTTGGTGCATATGCTGACACTGGCACTCTGATCCGTTTTATCCGAACAGCAACGCACAGAAGAGGATGAACCAGCGCAGTGCCGTCTACCCACAGGCACTGAGCTTACATTGTCTGCGAAAGAGCCAAAGCTAAAAGCAGTAGACGAGTTTTGACATCCATCTGGCGTGATGGAAGGCTCCAGGTGAATTGAAATGACAGACCGGCATACATCCCAAATTGATCAGAGTCAGCTGAGGCAGCTCGACGTAGGCTGTGCCCTCGGTATAGACGTCTTGGTAGGCAATGCGTATTCACCTATTCGGAAATGCTTGAATATTGCTACATTGACCCTCGAGATGGTCAGACACACTCTTTCAAAACGTCGATGAAGGCTTTTCGATATGCAGCGATAGTACAAACTTCTTTCTGAGGCTGAGTGCAATAAGGTCCAACGTGGCTGCAAACACCTTCGTCATAGTTTCATACTATTGAGTGGAAAGTAAAAAATATTTCCAGCACTGTCTTGAAAAAGCGAAGGGCTGAACGTCCTTTACGTCTTCACCTTCCGCGACGAATGCCAAGACGGTAGCAACTCTGATAAACCCAACCCCTCTTGTAGAGCAACCAGAAGGACAACTACAGAATAGCCACCTCAAGTTACTGGATGAGTTTGTCACATCGCATTCGTCCAGTCTTTTCTACAACTTCAAGAATCGACCAGAATGTTTTGTCCCCCTCTTATATGGCTAAATTCCGCAGCGTACCTTGGGACTGCAAGAAGATCTGAGTGCTGCCAGTGTTCAACAACACTTAATATAACATGACATGGGAACTACCTCTCAAGAATCTTTCTTATTCGTTCAGAATTTTGCACAGCTTAGCTTTTAAGCAAAATAAACTGAACGAACAATGAACACATTGATATTTCATAATACACCATAACATATATATATATATATATATATATATATATATATATATATATATATATATATATATATATATATATATATATATATATATATATATGTGTGTGTATATATATAATGTGCTAGAGAAAGTGAGTGTACGTTTTCATTTTAGGTGTTATGATTACATAAATATATTATATTACATAATTATTATATTACTATTAGCATGTGTTGAGTCCTGCATAATCGGGGGGGGGGGGAGAAAGCATTATTATATTTAGCATGTTATGACGTGCCCCTCCGAGGAACAACATCCATACTTGATCATGAGAGGTTGTATCGTAAATGTTCGCATCACCCAACATATCACTGCTGACTGCGTGTGCGCCTACACGGCAGCACCAAAAACATTCTCGGCTTTAGTGTAATCAATGTTAAGTTTTAATGCACTATCACATGCCAATTTTAGCAGGCTGCTCTATGAACATACAGTGATCGCGGAGAAGATAACGTACAGTGATCGCGGGGAAAATAACATACAGTGATCGCGGAGAAGATAACATACAGTGATCGCGGAGAAGATAACATACAGTGATCGCGGAGAAGATAACATACAGTGATCGCGGAGAAGATAACATACAGTGATCGCGGAGAAGATAACGTACAGTGATCGCGGAGAAGATAACATACAGTGATCGCGGAGAAGATAACATACAGTGATCGCGGAGAAGATAACATACAGTGATCACGGAGAAGATAACATACAGTGATCGCGGAGAAGATAACATACAGTGATCGCGGAGAAAATAAAAGTTTCCGAACTTACGAAGGAAATCGCTCAATTACGAACACTTTGACCAAGCTACAGGTGGCACAAACAGTAGCAGACGATTCAGTCAAGCATGACGGCAGCCCTGCAATATTCAGCGAATGTTCTCTAACAGTTGACCGGCTTTGTGTCAGGAAAACCAGTCAACAGTTCATTTTGGAAAGCTCTGACAATGAACGGCATTTCCTGCATGCAGCCAACCAGAAGAGGTCAACGAGGGGGTACAATGCTACGCAGACCCATTCAAGAGATTTAACAAGAGTTGCCATCCAAGCCAAAGGCCCAGATGGCAAGTGGACAAGGAAGCCATTGGCTTATCGAGAGTCCAACAATGTTCATCTACTTATAACCCGCCCTCCTGAGATATGTGTCTACCTTGTTTTTAAACATATTCACTCTGGTAGCAGTTACACAATCTGTAGACAATTTGTTCCATTCATTTATTGTCCTCCGTGAGAATGAGTGCTTCCTGATATCCAATCTACATTGATCCTTTACTAATTTTACCTCATGTACTCTAGTTCTGCTATACTTCTTGAATGAGAAAAACATATTTCTATCAATATTTTCATACCCGTTCAATATCTTTAAAACTTCAATCTGATCTCCTCTTAACCTCCGTATCTCTAGAGTTGTTAAACCACATTCTTTCAGGCGTTCTTCATAACTAAGGTATCTAAGTTCTGGAATCATTTTAGTTGCTCTCCTTTGTATGCGTTCAAGCGTATCTATATCCTTCTTACTATATGGTCTCCATGCTTGTATACAGTATTCTAAATGAGGTCTAACTATTGCTTTAAAAAGAGGTATAATTAACTTTTTTCCCTTGTATGTTATGTTTCTTCTAATCAATCCAAGAATTTGATTACCCTTTGAAGCTGCAATACCACACTGCTCTGAAACTTTCATATCAGCGCTTATTTTAACTCCTAAGTCCTTTTCTTTTACAGTAGTACCCAGAACAGTATCTCCCATTTTATAGTTTACATTCAAGTTCCCATGTCCTGTATGTAGGCATTTACATTTCCCAAAATTGAACAACATCTGCCATTTCTCAGACCATTTCACTAATATGTCTAGATCGGTTTGTTTGTTTGTTTTGTTTGTTTATCACCATCAGTATTAACCTTTCTAAACAGTTTTGTGTCGTCCGCAAATTTCAGTACGTTACTTGTTATACTGTCGTCCAAGTCATTGATATATATTAAGAATAATATAGGTCCTAATACTGATCCTTGAGGTACCCCACTCAAAACTGATTTCTAAGTTGAAACTTCTCCATCTACTACAACTCGTTGTCTTCTGTCAGTCAGCCATTGTTCTATCCAGTCAGTTATGCTATCCCCGATACCATGGGCTTTTAATTTAAGTAGTAATCTTTGATGTGGCACTTTGTCAAAAGCTTTCTGAAAATCTAAGTAGATAACATTTACTGGCGATCCCACGTCTATCCACTTAGTGATTTCTTCCAAAATACATAACATATTTGTTAAGCATGACCTCGCTTTAAGGAATCCATGTTGAGATGAATTTAATAATTTATGCTTAACGAGGAAGTCCACCATATGGTCTTTAATTAACCTTTCTAATAATTTACAAATCACTGACGTTAAACTCACTGGTCTGTAATTCTCTGACTTATTTCTCGAACCCTTTTTAAATAATGGTATGATGTTTGCTTCTTTCCATTCAAACGGAACAACGCCCTCTTTTAATGACAAGTTGAATACTCTTGCAAGTGGTATACTGATTTGTTCTACTGTTTCCTTTAGTAATTTTGGAGGAATCCCGGTGGGAGTGGATGGGATTCAAGTGGTATTGTCTGGCTTCAGGCGCGTTCAATTTGTTAACACCACAGTCGACAAGGTGAGACATTGCAATGACAATTGTGTCAATCTGAACAATATGACACATACACAGGCGCGCCACACACGCGCCCTAGGGAGGAACATGCAACATAACGTTCACGTTAGCAGAAATGGGGCTAATTACAACAACCTCATCAACGTACAATCGAACAAGTGGGATCTACCAACCATCATCAATACTAACATTCGGTGTGCCTTGGCAAGCAGAATCGATGAAATCAATGTAATTAAAGATAACTACGGAGTGGACGTCCCAGCAGTCACTGAGTCATGGTGTACCAGCAGAATACCAGATGGCTCGCTCTCGTTACCCGGTTTTAACCTCTACAAGAGGGACAGGCAAGATGGAGGGATTGTTTGCTATATACGAGATACAATCCCGACTAAGCAATGGACAGAACTAAACTAACCAGAACTTGAAACTATGTAGATGACGATACGTCCACCAAAGATGCCTCGCAATCGTGCGTATGTAGCACAATCTTCAGTGCTGCATGTCGCCAAATCGACATGTAATCTTGCATAAATCTATGAAAATCTATGTCGGTTGAGAAACGTTGATTGAAATGTATTGACATATTTTAGGAATGGAGTATTTAGTCAATTAGGGAACATTACATGATAGATTATACTTGTATAATGTATTTTCATGTACGTGGTTATGTGTACGTTTTCACATGACTGTATTATTTGTTTGGGTGCGTGCGTGCGTACGTGCGTGCGTCCGTCCGTGCGGGCGCGGCATTTCGATGGGAGCTTACAAAATATTCCATCGCAGTTGTTTCGGAAACATATAATAAAATAAGGTGGATCGTATATCATGAATTTAGATCAAACATAATGTTTTCAAATGATTCCAGTATCAGAAGAAACATTATAAAACTCAATTATCAGTTACAAATGGTACTGATGCGTTGAAATGTTTGACGCATGTAATTATACAATTAATGTGCCCATGCATTAATAAATTATGTAAACCTGTGCTAATGTGAACACTGATTATATATGGTATAGTACTATCCACCGTGTATCAAATGTCAGGTCTACTGTTGGCAAATGCGTGTTTAATATAAACATTTGTTTCGGTGTCATTTTGGCGGCTGAACTATTTGTTATAAGTTACATAAAGTACGAATTTGTGGTACAGCTATTACTAGATTGGTTGAATATTACTTACTTTCTGACTTCACGCGGCATATCATCAACAGAGTCGCTAGGAAGCACCACTGTTCCTTCAGGCTCTTCAACATCACGGCGCACCACGACATCTGAAAAGATGATCGGTCGCGTTACAACTCAACGTTGCAGAAGAATACTACTAACTTGTACACTAGAGTATGAAATTAATTTCTAATGGGGACAATATACTCGAAAGGCACTTTCAACTGTCCGAAGATAAAGTTACATTCTTATATAACGCGGTATCCTGTCCTTGGAACTGTTCAAACTTCTTTACACTTCACCTCTGGCATACCTGTGTACACTTCACCCCTCGCAGACCTGTTTACACTTCACCTGTTCATTCCAACGCCATCTCGACTTTTCTGGGAAATATCAAGCCACGCTGCAATTACCCCTGTACTGCGCGAAGACTATTCATTCACACATCCACTTCTATCTCTAACCAGATACTAGTTTACCACGCAGCGTGAACCTTGCAACGTGGGGTGAACAAAGTTGCCAACGCTTTGAAACAGCAGCAAGAGGATTCGACTCCGGGTCATCTCGTTTGAGAACCTGACGTTTTAACCGTTACGCCACCGCGTTGCCACGTAAGGGCAACAGTTTTAAACATAACTTGTTATACTTTACGGTTACAGTTAAGCATGCATGAAAGCTCGATTTTTTAAGTAGGCACCACATGTTAGGTGGCAGTAGTTAGTTGACGTGTTCATGAGAAACTGGACACCCACTGAATGCACAACACAGGATAAGTCCTTCATGTATATTTGATTTATTGTTATTTTAAGAAGACAACGTATTTACGAAATATTTTCCAAGTCAGCACCTCCATCAATGTGTCGTCCATCATAGTTCAATGTGGATACCGATGACACATACAAGGATCGGTGCGAACTGTGCAGTAGAATGTACTCGACGTATTACGTGTCTAAGATTCGCTTTAGAGAAACGTAGTGATGGCCGTTGCCGTAGCGTGGGTTAAGCGAGTTTGGGCATTCGGCGAGATCGTTGCCGTTGCCGTTGCTGTCACGGCCCCAGTGTTCACTGAGGAATGCAGCCGGTATTTTATTCACCGGCTCACCAGACGATTGAAACTTTGCCTGGCACTCTCAGCAACACAGAAGGACAACCGCCAATACATTAATGATGCACCGAGTCACGCACCATCTCATAGACATTCCAGCAGCCTTGTTTTTACACCCCACTTCACATATCACAGGAGGTCACAACATTCGCTATCTCGTCCTGTACTGCAGGACATATGTATATATGCACTCCATTTTCTGAGCTGGTATTTGACTGCGGAACAAGCTGCATGAGTGCATAGTCACATCCCCAAACCTAGACACATTCAGGGTTGGCCACTCAAGGTGTGTTGGCACTTAGCATGAATTTGATCCCGATTTAACCAGACCACATTTTAGCTCTATTGGCTCTATTTTAAGTTGCACCACGCTCACTTTGTAAATAATCATCACGGCGCGATGATGCTCCAGGGTGGGATTATGCACTCATATGGAAGAAGACGAACTCCACTGTTCTACAACCTACTGCTTGTCGGCCATACTGGTGGAAAGGGAAGTGGGCGTGATCTGTACTAGAGTGACAGCCGCCCCATTATTAGACGTCCCGGTATGTCAGAGGCAATGGGTCTGCAAGGCGGGGGGCGGCAGGTCGAGGCCACCGACGTCGTCGTCGGATTCGATAGGATCTTCTCTAGATTTAACAAAATTACCATCCAAGGCAAAGACCCGGATGACAAGTGGACAAGGAAGCAATTGCCTTATCGAGAGTCCAACATGTTTTATTTATGTGCATCTGCCCTCCTAAGAGATGTGTTAGCCTTGTTTTTAAACATGTTCACGCTGCTAGCAGTTATACAATATGTAGGTAATTTGTTCCATTCATTGGCCACAGAGGATAAACGACGTGAAGTTGAACGATGTCGGTGCCAACTAATAAGCACATATGTGAAGGACTTGCGATGGCGCATCTTTTGTCATATCGTACGTATATAAATAATAATACATAAATAATCACTGGTTAGTGCAATAATAAAGTCAATTTATTTAACGTTAATCATAAGATGGCCTTTTTGATAGAACGATCATACTTATTACAGCCAATAAAATGTATTGATCACACGGTCTCACACGGGTGAGTCCTATTTATGTCATAACATTTCAGTAGTCTCGTGGAAGTCAACGTCGATATAACACGGCCCATTCGTGTGATTGAGGAAGTGGTTATGATATTTCTACTGCGATGGCGGGTACACACGGATAACTCGTACAATGACCCATGACGCCGGTACAATGATCCGTGACATCGGTTCACACTGAGCGTCCCATTACCGACATCCACCAAGCCAAGGCTTTGAGATGTGCAAACTCTTTGATACTAAGGATGATAACATATCGATGACATCCACCAACAACTGTGACGTGCAACCATTGTGACGTGCAACCACTGTGACGTGCAACCATTGTGACGTGCAAACAAGAAGCCATATGGGAAAACAAAGCTCGATGTTCATTGACATATGTTGTACATTCAGCTATATGCCTCATACAATTCAGCTGTAGGCAACCAAGCTGTAACTGTGAGGCGACTCACGTACTGTATTGTGGAAGTCAGACGGTGGATGACGCTGCGTGCGCTGAAGCTAAATTATGAAAACGCGGAGGTGGTCATCTTTATATAAAAAACACCACCTCAAGTTATACGAAGTTTGCTCCGTATAAACTAGAGATGACACAATTTCTACATTAGACTGTGTGCGATATGTTGGAGTTCGTATAGAAACTATCGTATGTACAGGCTGTCATGAACATGCTACTTTCTCACAAACGTACTGTTAACGCATTCGTCACCTCTTGTCTGGGCTATTGTTGTTTTCAACCTACGGTCATATCAGACA
Source organism: Lamellibrachia satsuma (assembly GCA_033239005.1). Classification (NCBI taxonomy): domain Eukaryota; kingdom Metazoa; phylum Annelida; class Polychaeta; order Sabellida; family Siboglinidae; genus Lamellibrachia; species Lamellibrachia satsuma. Next base: position 7,307,287 of record BSQZ01000014.1, read on the forward strand.
GCTTTCTTACAACGCGTGCAGAAAAGCCGCCATACTAGTGACACGCACCAACAGGCACCAGTAAATCACACTTGTGTTAAAGGGGCCTGCACTGGCTGCCGATAACGAGTAGTGTTACTTCCAATGTAATGATATTAACATGCAGCCGTGTGTGGCACCGACGTACATGGAGGAACGTTTGAAGCCGTTTGAAGTCTTAACAGGAATCAACCCAAGAACAATGCGCTAACACTGCACTGATGCATTTCCAAGCACTGCGTCAACGATTCTTCATTAGGTGTAACGGCGATTGGGAAATGTATTGCACCGTACACCCCCCCCGTTTAGCCTTCCCTCTGGTAATTTGACCACCCTTTAATTCAGTTTGCATACGATGTCGCATTGCACGTAAACAATGTGCTGTGGAATAACACCTAGCTGAATATCATTAAAATTATTAAACTTGTTTGTTGAAGGGACACCGTACTTTTCAGACAGGTGTCCAGTATGCCCTACCACCAACACTTGTCAATCATGGTAAAACGATATCCTTTACTTGTAGAAAGATTAATTATTTCTAGTAGGATGATATTACAAATAAAGCTACAAATAAATGTGTTATGGTCATAGTAAAGTTATTTCCATGCAGTACGGTTTGTAACGCAATGAAAGAATGTGTATAACAATGATTATAATAATAAAATAAAAAACAAGTTGTTCACGATACGTCTCCGTTGGTGTCTGCCCTGTAAGTTTTTTCAAGTACAGTAAATGTTATCCCGAATTCAGACGCACTATTTTTTTATATAATAAGTAGACGACAACCACTCACTTGCTAATCTGCTTCAAAGCTGATATATTTAATTATTAAATTGTATCCCTATCATAAAACCACTAAATCCCAATTAAGAGAAACAATCGGATCAGTGCACTCTGTGTCAGCCATTGTTCTGCAGCTGTATGCGTAAGTTTGTTTCTAGCAGGGCTCTTTGTGGAGTACTGGCGTTGAACGAGGGGTGTACCTTACTACCACTGCACTGTACCTGCTACGTGGAGCTACACACCAGGTCCACGTCTCTCTTCATCTTACTCACTCTTTGTGCCGAGAACAATCGAAGTCATCCATTTCTATCTCCAGCCATTTTTTCTGGGTCTTGTGTCTTTGTTTCCTTTGTTTGTGCCTCACTTATTTAACAAGATTTAACAAGATTTGCCATCCAAGCCAAAGGCCCAGATGGCAAGTGGACAAGGAAGCCATTGGCTTATCGAGAGTCCAACAATGTTCATCTACTTATAGCCCGCCCTCCTGAGATATGCGTCAACCTTGTTTTTAAACATATTCACGCTGCTAGCAGTTACACAATCTGTAGACAATTTGTTCCATTCATTTATTGTCCTCTGTGAGAACGAGTGCTTCCTGATGTCCAATCTACATTGATCCTTTACTAATTTTACCTCATGTCCTCTAGTTCTGCTATCCTTCTTGAGTGAGAAAAACATATTTTTATCAATATTTTCATACCCATTCAATATCTTAAAAACTTCAATCTGATCTCCTCTTAACCTCCTTGTTTCTAGAGTTGTTAAACTACATTCTTTCAGGCGTTCTTCATAACTAAGGTCTCTAAGTTCTGGAATCATTTTAGTTGTTCTCCTTTGTATGCGTTCAAGCGTATCTATATCCTTCGTACGATATGGTATCTATGCTTGTATACAGTATTCTAAATGAGGTCTAACTATTGCTTTATAAAGAGGTATAATTAACTTTTTTCCCTTGTATGTTATGTTTCTTCTAATCAATCCAAGAATTTGATTACCTTTTGAAGCTGCAATACCACACTGCTCTGAAACTTTCATATCAGTGCTTATTGTAACTCCTAAGTCCTTTTCTTTTACAGTAGTACCCAGAACAGTATCTCCCATTTTATAGTTTACATTCAAGTTCCCATGTCCTGTATGTAGGCATTTACATTTCCCAAAATTGAACAACATCTGCCATTTCTCAGACCATTTCACTAATCTGTCTAGATCGTTTTGTAAATGTTGTTTATCACCATCAGTATTAACCTTTCTAAACAGTTTTGTGTCATCCGCAAATTTCAGTACGTTACTTGTTATACTGTCGTCCAAGTCATTGATATAAATTAAGAATAATATAGGTCCTAATACTGATCCTTGAGGTACCCCACTCAAAACCGATTTCCAATTTGAAACTTCTCCATCTACTACAACTCGTTGTCTTCTGTCAGTCAGCCATTGTTCTATCCAGTCAGTTATGCTATCTCCGATACCATGGGCTTTTAATTTAAGTAGTAATCTTTGATGTGGCACTTTGTCAAAAGCTTTCTGAAAATCTAAGTAGATAATACCTACTGGTGTCCGGTATCACGCCTGCTTTGGTGTGCCTTGAACGAGGTCATAACACTCGTATCAATGAGGTCATAACACTCGTATCAACGAGGTCATAACACTCGTATCAACGAAGTCATAACACTCGTTTCAACGAGGTAATAACACTCGTATCAATGAGGTCATAACACTCGTATCAACTAGGTCACTGAGTTCATTCAGGCGGTCAGTATAAAATAAGACAATGAAACGCTTAGATAATACATCGTCATCATCACCATCTTCGTCGTTGTCGTCCTCATCGACGTAGTCGTCGTTGTCGTTGTTATCGTCATGATCATCAGAAGCATCACCAGTAGCATCAATCATATATGGTCTCACTCAATAAATCCCCTCCAGCCAGCAGAGTTAGGCGATCCAACTATGTTCATTCCATGCTTTCCCAGCTACCGAGGCCTTTTGGTTAATATCCATATATAACCTAACTACGTGAAGGGGTATCTGAAATAACCCAATTGGGGGGGGGGGCTTTTGTCGTAGCTGGCATAAAAGTCCAAAGACGCTATTGTCCGGATGGAAAGTGTTTTCAGCGGCTTTTGTCCACAATGCGATTTTATTTTCGGCAGCCACCCTACCAACTGGTATCTTGCCAAACACGAACAATGAACTAACGCTCACACTCACGTCAGGTTACACACGGCTCTGACACAGTCATTGTCACTACCCTTTGAGTAAATGATATTATCTGCTGTCTGCGCCGACTGGTAAACGATGTCTATACAATGTGCCTTTCATCTAGAAAACACACACACACACACACACGCACACGCACACGCACACGCACACGCACACGCACACGCACGCACACACACACACACACACACATATTTCTTAATGAAGCTCCAAAATGGAAACCCATTGGACGTCCACACAGTTTACAAATTCCCATCAATGCCGACTGTGAAAACCACCCTAAAAGGACTGTTAAAACTGCTGAAGGACCTTGATGAACCGGCCAAGATCCTGAAACTGGCAGCAGATGAAGTTGCACCGGCCATAACACTGATGTTCAGCAAGTATCTAAGCACGTGAGTAGTCATATTCTCCGATCTTCAAAAAAAGAATATAGATCTACACCAAGTAACTACCGACCTGTTTCTCTCACTTCCATGTATTGTAAGGTGCTTGAGCGCATGCTGTATAGTAACATTATGCAACATTTTTATCACAATAATATCTTCACAAACAAACAACACGGTTCCGCAAATATCACTCATGCGAGACCAAAGTTATTCAGGCCATACATGACCTGGCACAATCTCTTAACAATAAAACCCATATAGAACATGGTAATTATGGACTTCTGGAAGGCCTTCGATAAGGTACCACATAAAATCAACAACTATGGTATAACTGGCAGCACATTCAATTGGATTTAAAATATGTTCTCACTAAAGGAAGCAAACAATATTTGTAGTTGGAGAGAATTGGGAGTGGATCCACGTCAAGTCAGGGGTACACCAGGGAACAGTGCTTGGTCCTTGGATTTTTCTTATGTATATTAATAATTTGCCAAATATCATCAACTCCACATTCAGACTGTTTGCTGTCTCTCTCTCTCTCTCTCTCTCTCTCTCTCTCTCTCTCTCTCTCTCTCTCTCTCTCTCTCTCTCTCTCTCTCTCTCTCTCTCTCTCTCTCTCTCTCTCCCTCTCTCTCTCTCTCTCTCTCTCTCTCTCTCTCTCTCTCTCTCGCCAAACCGAAATAACAAAATAACGATCACACGTAACACTGCTCTGACGCCGTTACTGTCAATGCCTTTGAGTCAGTTATACGATATGCAGTCTGCGCCGACTGGCCTGGACAATGTGAGTGGGACATGTAATTATATTGAACTGTGTATTACTGCAGTCTGTTCCGGGTGCACTACAATAGTCCACAAATTGATTGGTACACTGAAGTATTCGTACCTGACAAGATTCTTAGCCCATAATAGTTTTCGGCACGAATCCATTTTGTAAAATTCATTAAACCCAATATGGAATACCATCCCAGCAAAAATCGCACCACTAAAAAGACCCAAATATTCCCTACAAGCCATAACCTCAACCAACTATAAAACATTACCCACATACACCAGGGAAATTAACTTTGGTGAGGCAAGAATACATATGTGAAGCCTGGTTCCGAGCAGCCGTACACATGTCAGGGGAAATCCACATACCAACATGTCTAACAATCCACACTAGGATCCCGAAGAAACCTTTGCAAAATCTATAAAAGCACAGGCCAACAATTAACAATGTATTGCCGCAACAGGTTACATAAAAATTATAATAAATGATAGCCAAAGGAGTGGGGCACGCGTCACTGAAGGTAATAGCTAATCAACCTACCAACACCTGGCACCATTTGTACTTACCTCTAATCTCTGCAGATCTGTCGCGATTTATGTTCGAATAACTCTTCTAGGTGGAAAGGTTGGGTCGACAACGAGCAAAGCGATTTGCAGCAGCCCGTTCTCAGTGAGCCATTTACTCAACTGTCACAGTAGCTGGTTAAGGCTAGCTATTTTAGGTTAGATCTTTCTTCGTTGTTTGTTGAGCGGAAGAATGTGACGCGTTCATTGAACAGGCATTCACACCGACAGGGGTATTATTAAAGGCTTACTGAATGGCACGCCCGCTGTTACGCAATGGTATTCGTATTCGTATGTGGCTATATACAGTAGTGTATGTACGTGACCGAACAGTATTCGTGCAATAATTGCAGCGTAATTTAATGCTTTCGGGAGTGTGTTTGCGTACTGCGTGTGCGTTCGTGCATGCCTATGCGTGAATGTGAAGTGCGCTCGTATATGCGTGCGTGCGAATGTGTGTATATGTGTGTATATGCGTACTTTTGTGCATGCTTATGTGAATGTGTGTGTGTGCGTGCGTATGTGTGTGTGCGTGCGTGTTTGTGTGTGCGTGTGTGGGTGCGTGGGTGCGAGCGAGCGAGCGAGCATGCGCGCTTTTGCGTGTATGTACGTGTATGTTCTATATCCGTATTTCATAGGATTGTAAAATACCGTGTAGATTGTTGCCAGCACTGATAGCAGACAACGTGGGCGCAGTTAATCAGTTCACAGATTAAACGTTCATATACGGTGAGTAGCTGTGACGAATCTTTTATGATGTGGTACGCTCGGCTTGCCATGAACTGATATACCATCTTTCACGTGAATTATATGCCGTTTGCTTACATATGTGACCTTATGTGGACAGACATCCTGACTGACCGTGTCAGATGACACTTGCCTATACAGGATGGTTGACGCATTACATTGAACAAGAAGTTTCGTTGAACGACTATTTTCGTCACCCGTGTCAGGAGTATAATCACATAAGCATATTCACAGTGATTGCGTCTCCTGCGAACGTGAACCTAGTTACAGTGACAGTCGTGCGTGCACGTGTGCGTGCGTGCGTGCATTTGTTCGTTAATATGTGTGTGTGTGTGTGTGTGTGTGTGTGTGTGTGTGTGTGTGTGTGTGTGTGTGTGTGTGTGTGTGTGTATGTGTGTGTGTGTGTGTGGGTGTGTGTGTAAGTAGCCGTGCGCATCGATGCGTGCCTGGGTGTAAAGTGAAAGCGTGCGTGTGCATGTGCGTGTAAAGTGATAGCGTATGTCCGTGTGTGTGCGTGCGTGCGTGCGTGCGTGCGTGCGTGCGTGTGCAGTGTTGTGTGAGTAACGATCCTAGCATATTCTGTAAAAAATAATTACACGTAATATTCTAAAAGATAATTATGTAGATGTTGTGCTATTTGTTCAATGAGGTGTTGTTAACTGAGGTGTCTCTCTCTCTCTCTCTGTCTGCCTGTCTGTCTGTGTGTGTGTGTGTGAGTGTGTGTGTGTGTCTCTCTCTCTCTCTCTCTCTCTCTCATTTCCTGAAACACACGCATACACTTTCTCTATGTGTCTCTGTCTCTCAGTCTCTCAGTCTCTCTGTGTCTTTGTCTTTCTGTCTTTCTATCTATTTGTGTATGTTTATATATATATATATATATATATATAAACAAACAGACATATATAGATAGAAAGACATATATATATATAAAGTTGGAGAGAAAGGGATATATATATATATATATATATATATATATAACCCTTTCTCTCCAACTTTATCTCTCTCCTCCATCTCCCTCACACTCTCACTCTTCCCCCTCCCTCTCTCTGTCTCCCACTCTCTCCCTCCCCCTCTCTCTCTATCTCTCTCACTCTTTCTCTCCCCCCTCACTCTATACATCTCTCTCCCATCATCTCTCTCCCTCCCCATCCATCTCTCTATTTCTCTCTCTCTCTTCCCCTCTCTCCCTCTCCCTCACCCTCCAGAATGTTGGTATATTATAGTATGCACGATGTTGTAGGTAAAGGTAAGGTAATATCATCCCCCAGGCATTACACCTTAGGAAGCCATGAAGGCTTATATGGCCAGTGCTTAAACCTGGTTTCTGTAGTGCGAAGCAACTTAGAGTGCAGTTATACTGACTCTCCTGGACGGGACACTAGTCCATCGCAGGTACCTTCCAAACAGTGTTTGTACTCATTTGCATCTGAGTAGACTGAGGCAAAGTAGGGTAAACGAAATTGCCTAAGCTTCGAAAACGAAACTCACAACCCTCGAATTTAGAGTCCAACACTTTAACCACTAGGCCACGGCTACCCCCTGCACGATGTTGTGAATGTGTCATTTCATTCGACACCGGTTCTTACGTTGAATATAGATATTATCTACTTCCCTTATTCCTCTGGGGTTTATAGATCTAGACCTAAATGGCAAGAAGCTTCATATTGTAACCAAAGTCAGTACAGTAGGGTCTTAGGAAAGTTGATTCATGAACCACCTACTCCTTGGCATTTTCTGAAATGTCGCAATAGAAATTATTCTATTAGGTGTGCATGGGAACTGATGGGATCGGTAAATAAAAATACTAGACTCACTGGGATTCACTGGCCACAGAGGATAAGTGACGCGAATTTATATAAACGATGACGATACTGACAAATAAGCACAGATGTGATGGACATGCGATGACGCCTCTTTGAACACATATGACGCAGGAACGAAGAGGCGCCCGCAAATCAAGCACAGTCCGCTGGCTGAGCTAACAGAGTAAATTTATTTACCGTTAATTGCTTCGAAAGCCACCCTTAATAATAAAAATCATAAATAATCACTGATAATATATCAATTTATTTAACGTTAATTATAAGATGGTCTTTTTATAGAACGATTGTACTTACATTTTAAAACAGTCAAATAAAATGTGTTGATCACACTGTCTCATACGGATGTATCCTATTTATGTCATAAAACGCCACTAGTCGCAGGGCAGTCAACGTCGGTATAACACGTGCGATTGAGTAAGTGATATGATATCTATACTTGAGGAAGTGATATGATATTTATACTGCGAAGGCGAGTAAACAGGGATAATACGTGACGCCGGTGCAATGATCCGTGACATCGATTCATACCGAGTATCCAATCAAGTCATCCTCCAGCCACTTCGCCCGCAGGCGTTATGGTTGGACAATAAAATAATACGCGACATGCGTTTCCGAGGACTTGGACCAACCAATCGATCGAAATATCGTCCTCCATATTCAATTGTCCAAAGGTACATAGTGTAATGTATAGCGGGTGTTCTGAAATATAAGGGGTCTAGTTGTGATCTCGATAACGGCGTGCCCCAGCAACATATCAAATCACTACAAGTTTGTTTCCTTGCGTACTGTATCTAACCGGCACCCGCTCGTTTCATGGAGCAGCTGCGTGATTTCTTTGAATTTGATCAGGACCACTTTGATGCTGATCTCTCGATGTAGCTTGTCTATGTGGTCACTAAAATGGGTGTGAGCACCATGGTTAACAAGTACGAACAAGCTGTCGTCTCTGCCATTGACGTCTGGGTTACCGCTGGTCTATCTGTGTTCAACCTGTTCAAACGATCATATCGGACAATTTGCCTACAACGCGTGCAGAACAATGCCGCCAAACTAATGACACGCACTAGGTAAATTACGCGTAGTGTCACTTCCAGTGTTGGTGTTAACATGAAGGAAGCCGCGTTAATCGTTTGGTACCGACGTACTTGGAGGAAATTTTGAAGCTATGAAGTCGTAACAGGCCAGAACCATGCACCAACACTGCACATATGCGTTCTCACGCAGCGATTCTGCATTTGTTGTAACGCTGCTGCGATTGTGGAATGTATTGCATGGTATTTGTCTCCCACTCAGTTGCTTAACAGCGGGGTAAAAATGGTATTAGTGTAATTTTACGTTCCCTGCGGTAATTTGAGCACCGTATAATTCAGTCACCGTACTATGTTGTTTTGCATGTAAACAGTATTGGGTGGAATGACACCAGCTGTATATCGTGAAACTGCTGAGAATTTCGTTCACTCCACCTTGTTCGAGTTCACTCAGCTGTATGAATTAATAACTGGCTGTAGGCGATGGACTAGTTCTTTACAGAAGAACATATAATACAAAGAAAGCTACACATAAATTTGCTCTGGTCATAGTAAAAATGACTTTCCTGCAGTAGGCGTGTAGCATAACAAAAAAGCTGCATAACAAGTAATGCTGTCTTAGTAGAATGACATTCACTGGAAATATTTGAAACACAGTGGAAAGTGGAGGTTAAATTACTATGGTCATAATAATGGAAACTCATTCTGTTTGGAACTGTAGCAGTCTGAAACGGTACGGAGTATTTCGAAATGCTTGAAATATGTGAACAAAGCTGAACAATAACATAGCTTTGGTGTCGAACGCCATACAAACTGTGGAACATCAACTATTTGACAAACTGGGTGTTAAACGCAGCGGGTAAAAATACTATGAGGGAATATCATAATATGATTTTAACCACCCCGGAGTAAAAAAAATGCATAGTACATTCATTCCTGGAGCAGATTGCTTAAATATGCTCTTTAGCATAATACACGTAAATGATGGGGGTTAAATTGCTATGGTCATCCATGACGCCGGTGCAGTGATCCGTGACATCGGTCCACACTGAGCGTCCCATTACCGACATCCACCAAGCCAAGGCTTTGATATGTGCAAATTCTTTGACAATAAGGATGATAACATAACGACGACATCCACCAATCACTGTGACGTACAAACGAGAAGAGATAACGAGTAGTGTTACTTCCAATGTATTGATATTAACATGCAGCCGCGATTGGCACCGACGTACGTGGATGAACGTTTGAAGCTGACAAGTCTTAACAGGAGTCAACCAAAGAACAATGCGCCAACACTGCGCAGGTGCATTACCAAGCAGTGCGTCAACGATTCTGCGTTAGATTTAACGGCGATTGTGTAATGTATGTTGTGGAATAACACCTAGGTGAATATCGTTAAACTGATTAAACGTGTTTGTTGAAGGGACACCGTATTTTTCAGACCGGTGTCCAGTATGCCATACGACGAACACTTGTCAACCATGATAAAACGATCTCTATTCTTGTGTGATTGCTAAGACAAATAAATGATGGGGGTTAAATTGCTATGGTCATAGTAAATGACATCTCCGAATCTAATGGTAACATACAACAGTGGTTAGATAGTTTGGTCTTATCGAAAACATTACCTCCTCCAGTAATGCTGGTTGTACACCAATAATGAGATCGATGTAACTATGGGCGCGGTGGCGTTGTCGTTAGAACATCGAAGTCTGAACCGAGATATTCGGGGTTCGAATCATTTTGTTGTCGGTTCGAAGTTTGGGCAATTTCGTTCATTCCACTTTGCCCGAGTTCACCCTACTGTATAAATGAGTACTTGGCTATAGACAGAGTTGTGAACGAATAGCGCACGCAGTAATTGCAGCATCACTGAGTGCTTCTCGTAGAAGTCGAGTCGCTTTGGAATGAACACATCTGCCATGGAATAAAAAAAAACGTTTTGAACAGTCGCACGGACTGGGTACCGCGCTATATAAGAAGTACCTTTACCATTACTTGTAGAAATATTAATTATTTCAAGTAGGACTTATGTTACAAAGAAAGCTGCAAATAAATGTGTTATGGTCATAGTAAAATGACTTCCAGTACGGCGTGTAACGCAATGAAAGAATGGTATAAAAATAATTATAATAATAAAATAAAAAAGTTGTTCACGATATTTCTCTACTGGTGTCTGTCCTGTAAGTTTTTTTCAAGTACAGTAACTGTTATCACGAATCCAGACGCTCTGTTTTTTATAATGAGTAGTCGACAACCATTCCCTTGCTAATCTGCTTCAATGCTGATATATTTAATTATTACATTGTATCCCTATCATAAAACACTAAATCCCATTTAAAAGAAACAATCGGATCAGTGCACTCTGTGTCAGACATTGTACCGCAGCTGTATGTGTAGGTTTGTTTCTAGCAAGGCTCTTTGTGGAGTGTTGGCGTTGAATGAGGAGTGCCCCTTAGTACCACTGCACTGTGCCTACTACGTGGAGCTACACACCCGGTCCACGTCTCTCTTCATCGTACTCACTCTTTGTTCCGTCAGGCACACAAGGCAGAGGACAATCGACGTCATCCATTTCTATCTGCAGCCATTCTTTCTGGGTCCTGTGTCTTTATTTCCTTTGTTTGTGCCTCTCTTGCTATGTTTCGTTGATACTTTTCTTTTGGACGCCCTCTTTTCCTTTCTCCGTATTGTTTCCTGTGTCACGTTTGTTTTGATGTTCGTGTTGGCGACTTTCTAAGGACATGGCACAAATGTATCCATCTTCTTTTCAATATTGTCGACTTCACCGTCTCTGTACGGGATCTAATTCGTTACTGTTCACTGTATCAATGTTGGCTTGTCGGCTTAATGCTGTGCCTTGAACGAAATCATAACACTCGTATCAATGAGGTCATAACACTCCTATCAAATACGTCATAACACTCGTATAAACTATGTCATAACACTCGTATAAACTATGTCATAACACTCGTATCAACGAGGTCATAACACTCCTATCAAATACGTCATAACACTCGTATCAACTAGGTCATAACACTCGTATCAACGAGGTCATAACACTCGTATCAACGAGGTCACTGAGTTCATTCAGGATGTCAGCATACAATCAGACAGTGAGACGCTTAGACAATGAATCGTCGTCATCATCATCATCATCGTTGTCGTCGTTGTCCTCATCGATGTAGTCGTCGTCGTTATCATCATGATCATCAAAAGCATCACCAGTAGCATCAGTCATATGTGGTCTCACTCAATAAATCCCCTCCAGCCAGCAGAGGTAGGCGATCCAACCGTGTTCAGTACAGGCTTTCCCAGCCAACTACATGAAGGGGTATCTTATATAACCCAAATGGGGGGGCTTTTGTCGTAGCTGGCATAAAAGTCCGAAGGCGCTATTGTCCGGGTGGAAAGTGTTTTATGCGATTTTATTTTCGGCTGCCCGTCTACCAACTGGTCGTATAAAGAATTTATTGCCAAACACGAACAATGATCTAACGCTCTCACTCACGTCAGGTTACACACGGTTCTGACACAGTTATTGTCAATATCCTTTGAGTAAATGATATCATCTGCTGTGTGCGCCGACTTGTAAACGATGTCTATACAATGTGCCGTAAATAGAAAGACCATTATACTGAACACTGTATTGCTTTGTACAACTTGTCCCGAAATCAAACCAGTCTATGTAGTCTATTGTAGTCTATTGAGTAGTGTGTCTAGGATCTCGTATGAGGGGACGCCAAATGGGGGGATCAAGCTTAGTCACCTATTCGTTTACAATGCTACCATGTAGTGGCGCAAGAGGTTACATACGAAAGAATCATAATTTTAAACCAAATATGGTCATTGCCTAATCCCCCCCAAATATGCGACTGAATATATTACCAACAATGAACACATTGGAAAGTGTCCAGCGGTTATTTATGCTGATAGGCGAGCAAATGTAATCTGATGTCATCTCATGCGCATCTCTAGGCCCTATGCAATCATCAACACCAACGTGGTTGGTCGCTAGATGTCGCACTTGTGGTACTTGTTTTTGTTGTTGCCTGTTCTAAATAGGTTCCTTGTTGCAATTATTAAGCTGTTAATTTATATTTTGTTGTTTCGGCACTAGTGTACAGTTAGTCTCTACACACTGTAGTGCTTGTATGAACAAAGGTTTTCTGAATATTTTAAAGATGAAGTGGTTTCGGAACTTTATACGCATCATCATTGGGCGATAATATAGTTATGTTTTGTTCTTCTCGCCGGCTGAGTTATCAGCAACACAGATAATCAGGAACAGTCCCCTTATAAACTGTATACTAGCCAGGCCTTTCAACAAGACGTTCTTGTATACCCAATATCGCCCTGGTGTGAATACCTCTAACTATTCAATGCACAGGCACAAAACGTCTTGTCACTATACGTAGAGCCCATGCCAAGCGGGAACGATTCAACAAACTATTTATATTTTTTATATTGAATATTACACCCTTACTCATAGTATCTATAAACGTACATTGTCTTACAATACAGCTGCGTTTAGAACACTTTTAGAAAATTTTTGTCTGAAGTGGCTAGTCTAACCATCGTCGACAGGGTTCCTAAAAACCCACTTCAACACACAGTTCTTGTGTGTGATTATCTTGTTGTTAGTTGTTTATTGTCATCAAAGTTGTATCTTTAAGTTGTCAATATCCGTCCCATTGGGCTCACCCTGGTGATCCACATGACTAGTAGGAAAGCTTGAGTTTAGCACTGGTGTCCCGAACTCGAGGTTATCAGAGGATGTCATTACATTCTTTCTAATTCTTGCTAAACATGACCACATACGAAAAAGAAATCCAGCACATTTGATCAGCACCATTGGGTGGCAAAGGGAAAGCGTTGCATCACAAACAAACTGCGACCTTCTACAACGTTCTATATATAACATTATTGAGACCAGCCACCTCCAGTTATACTAATCCCATCGCCAGACCGCGGCCATTATTAGCCCTTACGTGCCTCATAAATGCGGTGGTCTATTCATTAATCCAATATGGAATACCACCCCAGCAAAAATAAAAAATAAAAAGAAACAAAATTAATATTTCCAAAACATGTTGCTTGCGTTCACTTATCCCGTTAGTCTCCACCATCTCTACGACATTAGTCGCATACAATAAGGAAATTAACCCTAGCTCTGAGTTGTACAGGGACAATACCCAGATACCAGGTCAAACAAACGCCACAATGACCCAGAACAAACTTTTCCAAAATCAGATAAAACAAAAACAATGTTTTAAAAAATCAAGAATGTACTACCTGGAGGTACTTCTTGATACTTTCGTATCAAACTCTCATGTCGTAGTTTACATGCATGGGTCAACAAATGACAACTGTTATTTTCAGTGGCATGTCTATGATGTTGCAAAGGGGACAAGTTTAGTCACCCATTAGTTTACTATGCTACCATGTAATGGCGCAACTCGTTACATACCGAAACAAGTGTAAGCCAAAGGAGTGAGGCGTGGCCCAGTGCCCCCTAAATACGCCACTGGTTCTGTTCCTGGTCCGTAAGCAGACAGGTAATTCGACCTCACATTCAAGCCATCCAGCTGAGTCATTGAAGGCAATAACTGATCAACCTACAAACATCTGGCAACATCTAAATCTCCGGGTAAAAGATTCCGTAAAAACACACTTACCTTTTAGTGGCCGAAGCTGTACAGTTCTGTCACGATGGGAATTCTAGCTGGAAAGGGTGTGTCAAGAACGAAAACCGCGACTGTCGCCATTAAACTTCGCAGCAAATCTGTATCTGCGTCAGTGGGCCATTGACTCAAGTGTTACTATAGTTGGTGTTAAAGATAGCTCCTATGGACTAGATATTTATTCTTTTTACGTTGAGCGGAATAGTGTGACGAAGTACTTAAACATGCATTCACGTCGACAAGGGTATTATCAGCAGTATCTGGTGCGGGTTGGTTGAAGGCGTATTGAATGGCACCCCACACAGGTGAGGGTGCCAAAAAAAGCGTCGCGTCACGTTTGGTGCACACACGCACGCACACATGCACCAACGCACGCACGCACGCACACACGTTCCCACTCATTCGTGTTGTCGTCAATGTGCACTATGTCTAAATATTCAGACTTGCTTTACCTGGTTCTGGTGTGACGTACAAAACGGTGTATAAGTCCTGGTAAATGGTTATAGCCAGTGGTGGATTTGCCTTGATAATGACATATGCGCAGTAATTGCAGCGTAGCTGAATGCGTTCCGGAGAAGTCGCGTTGGTGTTGGAATGAACAGGTCTGTCAGGGGGTGAAATATGAAGCGTCTTGACCGGTCCTACGGATTGGGTACTGCGTTATGTAAAAACTAGTCGTATATCGGTCAACCAACCAACTAACAAACCAGGAAGTTGGCATCTAGGAGCGTGCTCTTTGTGCGTCGTCGACTACCACCTGTCGGCGACTGCAGTCGTAAACACCAGACCCCGTATGACCTGCACCCAGGAATGTGGCTAATTTTAAACTCCCTTAATACCCCACCAACCAATTAGGAGTTCAGGTGTTCTGCATCTGCTTGGACATGCGTGTTTTCTGGCTCTACTCTGCATAGACTCAGATTGATTGAGCACGATTTCTGGTTGGTATGATGTAGTTTGTGCATATAAAGGATGAGGACATATATAACTAAAAACGAGAAATGTCAACTAATGTCCAGGCCACTATCATTATCGCTCAAGCGGCTGTTTGTTGAAGCGGAACAAGCCACCCAGCGCACGTTTGTCTAGACTGGGAACAAGGTGCGGCTATCCATGAGCGACCAAGCGTTAAATGAACGGTCGTATCGACGCTAGCTCTCATATCTGTTTTTATTAAATTGTTTGGTTATTGATGCTTAATGTTTTGTTGGTCAGTTTTGTTCAATATTCTGTTATGAATACGTAAGGTTATGGTAATAGGTGTGCCTATATTTATGTCTGCTATAACGAATTTCTCGACATAGTTTAATATATTCACGAGAAACTAGCCTACTACATCCGAACATATGCACGCACACGTGCACGCACACATGCCCACACGTACCCACTCATTCGTGTTGTCATCAATGTGCACTATGTCTAAATATTCAGACTTGCTTTACCAGTTTCTGGTGTGACATACAAAACGGCGTATAAGTCCTGGTAAATGGTTGTAGACAGTGGTGGATATGCCTTGAGAATGACACATGCGCAGTAATTGCAGCGTAGCTGAATGCGTTCCGGAGAAGTTGCGTTGGTGTTGGAATAGACAGGTTTGTCAGGGGATGAAGTATGAAGCATTTTGACCGGTCCTACGGATTGGGTACTGCGCTATGTAAAAACTACTCGTATCTCGGTCAACCAACACACCAGGAAGTTGGCCTCTAGGAACGTGCTCTTTGTGCGTCGTCGACTACCACCTGTCGGCGACTGCAGTCGTAAACACCAGACCCTATATGACCTGCACCCAGGAATGTGCCTAATTTTAAAATCCCATCATACCCCTGCAACCAATTAGGATTTCAGGTGTTCTGCATCTGCTTGAGCACGCGTGTTTTCTGGATCTGCTCTGCTTAGACTCAGATTGATTGAGCACGATTTCTGGTTTATATGATGTAGTTGGTGCATATAAAGGGTGAGTAAGTATATCACTGAAAACGAGAAATGTCAACTGATGTCCTGGCCACTGTCATTATCGGTCAAGCGGCCGTTTGTTGAAGCGGAACAAGCCACCCAGCGGACGTTTGTCTAGACTGGGAACAAGGTGCGGCTATTCTTGAGCGACCAAGCGTTAAATGAACGGTCGTATTGACGCTTAGCTCTCAAATCTTTTTTCTATTAATTTTTTTATTATTGGTGCATACTGTTTTGTTGGTGAATGTTGTTCAATATTCTGTGATGAATACGTAAGGTTGTGGTAATAGGTGTGCCTATATTTATGTCTGCTGTAATGGATTTCTCGACATAGAGTTTAATATATTCACGAGAAACATTCGCCCCATTAACTACATCATCTGGAGAAAGCCTACTACAGTTCTTACTCTTCTTTTATAATATATTTTTTATTCTTTGCTAGTAAATTTAGGAATATGCGTCTTTGTTGACTTGATTTTTTATCAAGTATCACTGTCAAACATCCAATGTTGACACATTATGGACATCCATCTTCATTGGTATTATGTATCCATTTTTAATGTTTATTAAATTTTTTTGTAAATATTGGTTGTTGTTTTCTTAGAAAAATAAATAATAAAATTTTATGATCTGAAAATGTCTTGATAAAAATTCCTGCTATTGAATGTAATGTGTTGTTCGTCGAATGCCCAATGTACGAAACAAGACATTAGACTTGAGCAGTATCTAAATAGTTTGCATTGCTGATACACTGGCTTCTCTTTGATGACGAGAACGGGAATAACCAGCGCACAACGTGAGGGCTAATTCCACCACTATCACAATCAACCATGCATGCTTCGATTGGTAATGAAGAACTGGGTAGATTTTGCGTATCAACTCTGTTATAGGCAAGTTCAAAACGATCCGATTACAGTAAGACTAATTGATTGCACCATTTATTCAACATGAAACAAGTGGACGGATTATGAGCAAGCTTCCAGGCTACTTACGTACGCGGGCCAAAGACGGCAAGCCCGCAGCCCGCTAAATTTAGAAAATATAAAC
Organism: Lamellibrachia satsuma; assembly: GCA_033239005.1. Lineage (NCBI taxonomy): Eukaryota > Metazoa > Annelida > Polychaeta > Sabellida > Siboglinidae > Lamellibrachia > Lamellibrachia satsuma. The sequence goes on from BSQZ01000014.1 coordinate 7,324,317, forward strand.
CTATTATCTTATAATAAAAATGAAACACTAATAAACTGTAGTACAAACGTATTGTTTTATTAAATAAAAGAAAACAATATATGAACAGTGTATAATGTCTGATGTCTATTGTCCATAGTGTACTGTACGAGTTCAAGCAATTCAGCACCACAAACTACTTCAAACGGACGAATATCATGAAGACAAAATAATACCATTTTTATTGTCATTACTATTAAGTATTATAACATATTTTTATATATGGCTTGATTTGATTGGCTTATGGTTATTGGTGGAGATTTGTTTATCTAATCCTAACTTCTACCTAATGCAAACCATAACCCGAATTTCAGTTGTTAATTGATTTAGCTCAACTAAGTTAACTTAATTTAATTAATTAATGTTACCAGTAAGGGCAGTTGATTTGGTATTAATTGATATTTTAATTACATGTCACCCACTGGCACTGACACCCAGTGGCATTTCCAGCAGGCTTGCAGTCACTAGCCTGACACAGATAAGATTCGGACATGTGTGAATTAGTACAAGTGTGAATGAAACAATACTGGGGAAAATGTAAGCATTAAACAGTCGACACTAGTTAACACAACTGAAAAATACCGACTACCAACTGGGATGGGCATTGGCCAGTGGGCAGATCATTCAGGCAGGCAAGATTTAGAGGGAAGACCTAGACAATAGAATGTTCACTAGTAGGGTCAAAGGGTGATAAGTTGATAGTTAAACATGGCTTGATTGAATCTTCAAATATATAAAAATAAACATTTGGGGCTGGCTACTTCCAGCCAAGGGAACGTAAGGGGCTTGGTATAATGTCACCAGGTCTATGCAAAATGCTACATTCATGCAAAAAATATGCATCTGTAACATATGCATTCTGTATGAACTACGTAGTAATAGTATGTACTGTGTAATGCGTGTACTGTGTACGCAATATTATGCATTGCTATGTGCACATTATTAAAATGATACCATTGGATATAACATTTTTGAAAAGAAGTTAAATTGCATTCCAATATTATAAAACACTGGTGTCATTCATAATTCCATGCAATGTCTCAATTTGAAACTATGTGATAATAAATAAATAATTTTAAACATTCATTAACCGGAAATGCAATTTATAATAAGTGTTTATTCATATTACAATTAATAATTTGGGTTTTGTATTAGTATTTTTATTAGGTCCAAGCCCAGGCCCGGCCGAAGCCCGATGTGTTTAATATTTGTCCAGCTCACACCCGGCCCAGGCCCACAAAATGTAGGCCCGCGGGCTGCGGGCCGGGCAGGCCGGGCCGGGATTGGGCCAAAGCCCGGCCCATCAGGTCATTAATATATGCACCTACTTGACAACTGGAAACAAAACTACGATCGTCACCGTATTCTGTCGGTCTTTCAGTCGTCAGTAATCAAACATAACGAAACATAAAGAACTTATTCTACCTCGTTGTGATAACTGTAAGAGTTTCAACGTTGCAATAAACAATGTGTTGTTAGACTGGCTTTACTGCAGTTGGTTTATATTTGGCTTGCCTCGCTCGCCCTACTTTAATTGTTCGGATTCGTATGGTCGTTGAATTACGTATAATTGGCAAATGCCACACACAATGACCGTTCCAATCCCCTGGACAGAGACCTCAGATGTCACAGGTTTATGTTTTGGCCGAGAAAATGCGTTAAGCCAATGGACATGGTCGTTATGGTTCAGTGCGGTTATATTAGCACAACTACAAATAAATCAACAACAGGGGTATATGTAACAGATTTCCCCTTAATAACAAAACTAATAATATAGTAAATAATCACAAATCAAGGATGCCGAATAAAATCATAACCTACCAACGTCCAACATTATTCATCACTATCAAATCACAGTTTACATAATAACTCAAAGTCTCTTACGAACTTGCTGGCGTCGCTTCTAGCATAGACAGTTCCAGCGAGGGTGGTGCCGAGCTAGTTACAGCGAATGCAATCAAGCGTGCCGCGCGAAGAGCATGCCCAGGCGAGTGCAGTCAAGCGTAGAATGTGGAATGTCAAAGGAGGAATCACAAGGAGGCTTCAGCGCGTTTTTTGCAGGCAGTCTCTCAGGCAGGACAACTAATAGTTGTCAAAGAGGCAATCGGTGTATCAATGTTCACCGAGGCGAAAATTCGACGACGCAAGTGAGGAAATAACGGCGATATAATCGTATCTTGAAACAAGAACAATGCACCGACAATTATTGTTCTTGCACGTTAAAACTCTTAACACGAGACAAGGGGTATAATCGCATTATTTTACACGGTGAATGTATTATGTTCGAACGAACATTGCTTCACATTTCCACGTCTCGGAGACAATTTATCGATTTACGTGGCGATTCACTTTGTGAATAATCAAGCGTCTCAGATGTCTGATTTATCTCAATAGTCTGACCAAGACAGTCAGCGGTTTTAATTCTTCTACCACCAATAACAGTTGTCATCTCAGGATAAATCAACCAGTCATTTTATTGCATACATAACTCACGTAGACCACGGAAAGGCTTGGTTGCCTATTCCACTTGCAAGTTGACTTGTGAAAAGTGAAGTAATAGTTACGTAATAGCACCAAAACAACCCAGTATCAAACATTCAAATCAAATAATATGTTGCACAAAATCTATATTATGATTATCTAGACAATAAACACATAATGATGTTGTGCACCAAAGTGCATCTTGTTCAAGATCTCCTTTATCTTAACCCATTGTCGAAAGTGAGAACGTAAACATAATATTTACTTCACCATTATGACGTCACCGACTCAAATCAACAATTTGTACTATATATCAAGATATTTGTTCTCCACCATAATTAAATGTTAACACAATGATTTTGCAATGATACCAAACATGACAACATTTCGTTTATCAGTTAGTATGTTATAATAAACAATTTGCCGAAAAATCTTGATTTGCCATTGGTCGCTACTTGGCGCCACTAGCACGACTCTCAATCACGAAGGTCCGTCGCTAGGTGGCTTAAGTAAACAAGCTGATTCTATACAACTCACACGATCTCCCTTCTGTGACACCATGTAGAAACGTATATTTGCAGTCTAGATACAATTATACGGAATCACAGACCTCCATCAGTTTGTGCGTCACGTGTATTGTTTGGGAATTAAACAATAGTTACTATGGCAAATACACAACAAATGTAATAAATTATGATTAGTGTTTAACAAATATGAGTATGATTACTTAGAAAATGAGTGTAATTAATCACGATTACTTATGCATGTTATCATTATTACATTCAAGAATATAATTTACATAATTAAAGAGATACCGTTTTATTCAAGACAAGGTCAAACATAATGTTAAAATGCAGTCAATGCACATGCACTAGATACACAATGAAGATAACAGTTAAACAAGTTATTTACTATACATGGACTTGTTGAAGATGTCTTATGCAACATGGCCATACCCTGCCCCACCAGCACAACAATTGGTTAGCCAGTTCTGCATTGTTTCATTCATGGTCAGTGTGTGATTGCCCCTGGTCATAATGGTATAATGTCACCTCATATATTTAATTTGAACGTTTACATCTGAACATAGCATTTACTTTGCATGCAGAGTCTACATAATTAATAGTATGCATAACTCGATCCCGTGAACTCCTGACCCTGGTAAACTTTGTCCTCAGGCATTGGACAATGTTGACAGTTGTTCCTGAAAGTTGTTCCTGAAAGTACAGAACTGTAGCGGTAATTAGTGGTTTCAGTAATGCACTACTGCATTTATTAAATTAATAATGTATTTGTATACATTACGTTGGTTTTTTCCAAACAAAAAAAACGTTAATATAAAGTCAAAACATTTGAAATTAATTCAAATGCATTTGCAAATGTGTATCCCAAAATTTGGATTTGCATTTGATTGCGGCCCCAAAACATTTCCATTTGCATGCGTTCCTGGAAAATGGCATTTGCATTCGCATTGCATTTGAATCAAATGAAACATTTGCAATCAATTGCTTGACATTCATTTGTTAACAAGCCTGTGATAACATCAGGGGTGCGAACGTCGTTCTACTCACAGAAGGGTTCCACTGCTGCGTTAGCAAATATGATAAATGTAAAACCATGAAGCTTCACAATAAATCTTTGCTGGTGGAGTGAATACGATGGGTGCTTTAAGGAACACCATATCAGCAGTTCCTTAATGTTATATTGGGTGATGATGCTCTCTGGGAATCTTACAGACTTGTTGAATAAGTAAATGTAGGCTACTAAAACATAGTTTAGTTAGACAGAGGAATTTTTTAAGTACATCTCCATTGAAACTGCTATTTCTAGTTTGTTTAATGTGAACGTATTGGTGGATTTGGTGGAAATAAAGATGATCATAATAATTATAATAATAGAGAAAGTACGAATTGAATCATCGACCAATCAATCATTTATTTCCAATGAACTATACAAATCCATGCTAACGAAATACACAATTGGCAACATGGGAAAAGTAGGTGTAATTAAAGATGAAGAGAAGTTAAATACTTATATGTGGTTCATCCTGAACAAATATGATTATCAAACAGTTACAATATCGTACTTGCTAAAACATTTAAGTTACAAATCCATAGCTGCATTGTGTATTTGATTGTAATGCCATTCATTTTTGTTAAATGGTGGGAGACATTCCTTGTGGTATTGTGCATTTTAAACAAGGCTGTGTATCATGGGATACAGCTAGTCCGCCATTCTTGATTAAATCACCTGCGAATAATAGATCATCAGGTCAAAGCACAACCGATGAGTGATTCACCTGATTTGTTTTAGCTGTGTGCAGTCAGTCCAATCAACATACCCCAGTTTGCATGCTCACTTTGATGTAGGAAATCATAAGGGTTCTATTACAATCCTTTTTGATTTCTGTTATCAGTCTTACAAATGGTGCACCATTCCGTGTTGACACGTATGCCAAAATGAAGTCAAGACTTTCACACAGATAGCCAATTGTTTGCACATGTTTAGCACATGTTCATATGTATGTGTGTGTGTGTGTATATATATAGCACATGTTCACACACACATATCTGTGTGTGTGTGCGTGCGTGCGTGCGTGCGTGCGTGTGTGCGTGTGTGCGTAAACATATGCAAAACATGTGCAAACAAGTGGCTATCTGTGAAAGTCTTGACTTTGCGCATCTTATCATCATAGAGAAAGAAAACACCGACATAGAGACATTGACCAACAAGTTCAACAATGCAATGACTGATACAGCCAGTGTGATCCTCGGCAAACACCGTCATAAGAAGAAATCCTGGGTTACCATCGAACTACTTGACATGTGTGACAAAAGAAGAGTACTGAAAAGGGGGAAGAACAGCCCAAGATGAACTGATAAATACAGGGAAACCAACAAATAAATCAGAACAGGCATGAAAGATGCCAAAGGAAAATGGATTATGAACCGATGGACAGAGTACTGCACCGAGTTAAACAACAGGTAGGCCAAAGGAAACGCAGCAGTATTTGATTGCCCTATGAACACCGAAGAGGATAACCTAATCAATTGTCATTACACTTCCAAAAAAGGTAATCGGACAATCAGCCTCATCAGCAACCCAACTAAAGTTGTGTAGAAGGTCGTCCATAACAGATTCAAGCCACAAGCAGAGAATGTAATCGCTGAAGAACAGACCGGCTTTCGAGCAGGACACAGTACTACAGAGCAAATTTTCAATCTTCTGCTGTGTCCCTTGCAACGCCAAATAGATCCCTACCATGTCCTTTTTGACTTCAAGAAGGCATTTGCCAGGGTATGGCATGCATATTTATGGGCAACCAGACATACAACATTGGTGCCAACTTTGATCGAACCATAGAACATTTGTATGACAAGGCCGTCAGCGCAGTCCTTATGAATGTCACCATGGGGGAATGGTTTCGCACCACCATTGGAGTCCGCCAGGGCATCCTTCTATCACCCACTCTTTTTAACATATTTTTAGAGAGGATTATGACTGACGCCCTTGAAGATCACGAAGGAACAGTCAGCATCGGAGGCAGGACAATAACAAATTTACGCTTTTCAAATGATATCGATGGTTTAGCAGGGGATGAATAGGAGCTAGCTGACCTAGTGAGCCGCCTCGACAATAATTCTGCGTGGAATGGAAATTAGAGTTGAGAAAACCAAGCTAATGACCAACAACACCAATGGCATCAACAAGAAGATCACAGTGAATGGACAAATATTAGAAACAGTGTCCAAGTTCTAGTACATGGGATCAGTTATCACGCATTAGGGATCCAAACCTCAGATTGTGTCAAGGTTTGTACAGACAACAGCAGCGATGACAAAAACTTAAAGCAATATGTAAAGATAAAAACATCACAATCGATCCAAAATCGGACTGATGCGATCACTTGTCGTGTCAACATTTCTATACGCATGCGAGACATGGACTCTTACAGCCGAACTACAAAGAAGAGTACAAGCCATGGAAATGAGGTGCTATCGAAAGATCCTTTGCATCTCACACAAGGACCATGTAACCAACAAAGAGATCCACAACGGAATCAAACAAGCCATCGTGCCCTATGAAGATCTTAGTGCCTTGCGCGGGCCTAGAATTTGATCCCAAGCCCGGCCCGCAATTAGCAGTTAGAGCCCAGGCCCGGCCCAGGCCCGCAATAATTTTTCAAGCCCGGCCCGGCCCAGGCCCGCAAACTAGAATTTAGGCCCAGGCCCGGCCCAGGCCCGAACCACACCGTGAATGTTTGGCCCAGGCCCGGCCCGGCCCGCAAGTTTCAGGCCCAGGCCCGGCCCATACCCGCGGGCCAAAGATGGGTAAGCCCGCGGCCCGCAAGCCCGCGGCCCGCTAAGTTTAGAGAAGATAAACCTATAATCTTATAACAAAGACGAAAAACAAATAAACTGTAAAAGAGTTTATTTGTCCATAGTGTGCTGGATGAGTTCTAAAAATCCAGCACCACCAACTTCTTCAAACGGACGAATATCCTGAAGAAAAATAAAGAAAAACTTCTTAGTGTCATTACTATTAAATATGATAATTAAGATTTGTTATAATTGACTTTAATGTATTGGCTTATGGTTAGGGTACAATATTTGTTTATCTAACCCTGACTTAATCCTTATGCAAGCCATAACCCCAATTTATATTGTTAATTGAATTAGGTCAACTTAGTTCACATAATTTAATATGATATTTCAATTAAATGTCACCCACTCGCACTGACACCCAGTGGCATTTCCAACAAGTCTGCAGTCACTAGCCTGAGACAGACAGATTCAGACATGTGTGAATTAGTACAAGTGTGAATGAATTAGGACTGGGGAGAAATACCAATTATCAACTGGGTTGGGTACTGGGTAGTAGGCTAGTGGCCTACTGGGCACTTAGCAGTGGGCAGGTCATTCAGGTAGGCAATGTTTGGAGGGAAGACCTAGACAATAGAATGTACACTGGTAGGGTCAAAGGGTGATAAGTTGATGGTTAATCATGGCTTGATTGCCTCTGCAAATATTTCTAAAGTAAACATTTGGGGCTGGCTACTTCCAGCCAAGTGAACTTATGGGGCCATTAGATTCCATGCTAGGTCTCAATTTGCAACTATATAATACTAAAGAAATAATTTTAAGCATTCATTAACCGGAATTACAATTTATAATCAGGTTTTATTGAAATAATAATCGGTGTTTTTTATGAATATTTGTATTATGTCCAGGCCCAGCCCAGGCCCGGCCCGGCCCGCTCACACTAGGCCCAGGCCCGGCCCAAGCCCGATGTGTTTAAATTGTTTTCAGCCCAGGCCCGGCCCGGGCCCGCAGTATGTAGGCCCAGGCCCGGCCCGGCCCGGCCCGCGGAATTATGTAGAGGCCCGGCCCGGCCCGGCCCGCGGGCTGCGGGCCGGGCCGGGCTTGGACCCAAAGCCCGGCCCGCGCAGGGCACTAGTTCAAGATCTCCTAACGACGGTAAAGGGACGGACGCTGAAATGGTATGGCCACGTCTCACGAACATCCGATATGACAAAGACCATCCTGCAAGGCACCGTTAAGGGACCCAGAAGAAGAGGAAGACAGAGGAAGAGGATGGAGGACAACATCAAAGAGTGTACAAGCCTGAACTTCTCAGAGACACAAAGGGAGGCAGACGACAGGAATAAGTGGAGACAGCTGTTCATCGTTGGTGTCCCAACGACACAACGGGTTACGGGATTGACGATGATGATGATGATGCTGATGATGAAGACGCATGACAGAAAATATAATCAAAAATCCTAAAGATGAGCGTGACCTCCGTCAAGGTTCGTCTTAGCAACCATGTGTACATATAACACACTACATTACTACGGCGGCATACGTCCGTCAGATTAAACATTCCTACACACTATTCTAGCTGAAACAACATTCCCCTTTGTTTATTTTGTCGCAAAGACAACTGTTTAGGAGGAATATCCGTGAACGATGGCCATCTTTGTTAGTTTGACGGACCTAGTTGCGAGGCAAACATTCACGTGATGGATCCGTTAGTTGTTCTTTACGGTAAGTGACCGTTACGAATTATGTGTTTAACCTTAGTAGCAACAATTATATGTAACTAAACTTCCAACTCAAGAGTGCTTACTAAAGGTACTAAAATTGGAAAATGTATACACAAATTTGTTAATTAAATCGTGCAGTAATTCGTGATTATATGTGATAAAATTACAGTTATTTATTCCAATTAGTATGTTATCTTCTTCGCGAGTCAGTCGTAGAAGCGGCGACGGAGCTCCTGTCTCCTTAAGTCAAACAGTTGTCTTCGTCTTCCTCTGAAACATTTGGATTTATTTATTGCAAAACCATGCAAGAGCAGGTCATCAACACGAATTTATATTATTTTCTACACGTGCAGTCAACCGTCATGATACTATCATCATTAATATTAATTTAATGTATTTAGTTATACTCTATAAATTATACAAAGTTCGCACCTCTGCGGTCAACTGAATGATATGGACGATTTTCTATAAACGTCTTACGTTATAGTAATAATAATAGTTAACGTCTATGGCACCTATATCCTCAGGAACCTGTGCTAATAGACGTGATAAAACAGAATCTTTAAGCGTAATCGCGCAAAAGTCATTATCAGAACGAGGGACAACCGAAGATTTATATTGGAATTGCAATTTGGAATAACTATGTCTTTAGTTGTTTTTGGGAAAAAAAGCTATAGTTTCAGATGCTTTTAAAGTGATGGGGTGTTCATTCCAGACACTAGGCGCAGCGAGAGAGAAACCTCGTTTGCCCAAGTTAAGTTTTATTTTAAGAACAATAAGTTGTTGTGAAATTGATGATCTGAGTTGCATAGCGATATTTGAAAGATCCAAAAACAACTAATGGATAAATCCCCCCAAAACAAACACTATGATACCACGACACACGTGTTTGTGTGCTTGTGTATATGTGCGTGTGCATTATGTGTGTTTATGCCGCTACAGCAAAAAGACTCACCTGGTAGTTATGAAGACGATGCTGCCGATAACACTGGTGAGGAAAAGGACAACGCCTATCACAGCAAGGGAGACTGCAAGACAAACAAACAACAATTACGACCCAAAACCAGTGCAGAACACCCTCAGAAGACAAAGATAATTGTCACATTTTAATACCTCACACATATTCTCTCGTAATCTGGAAACTATTTCACATCAATGCAGGGGATGTTATACAGGATAACAAGAATAAAACCAGGTTTGTTAGGTTAATTTACTGATTTCAGTTCCAACTGTTCGGAGAAGACTGGTGGTTTATTTTAGAGTTTCCTTCTCTAGAGTCAGTGACTCCACAACAAGATGTTTTCCATTTCCCTGCGTGGGATCTTTTTATTTTCATTGACACAGACATCAGGTAGGAGGGACAAAAGACTTGCTGTGTCCCTTCCAAAAGTCACAGGCAACGTGGGGTGAACGAATTTGAATAAGTTTTGAAATGGTAACAGGTGGTTTCACATCCCGGTCCCCATACTGACAGTCCGGCGCCCTGCCATACAGCGTCCGCGCACCTGCAACACCGGTGGCTGAGACAGAGTAGATATGCCGACTCACTTGACATCACCTATTGGTTGAGACTGAGAAGGTACCCGACCTTCTTGCCATCACCTGAGGATTTAGACTGAGAAACTACACTGACTCACTTGACATCATCTGAGGATCGAGACTGAGAAACTACACCGACTCACTTGATACTACCTGAGGATTTATTGAGACCGCGTAACTACACAGACTCACCTGATATCACCTGAGAGTTGAGCCTGAACGTCGTTTCAGAAAAGGTAATCTGCGTTGTCATCAGGTAAACTCGTGTGCCTCTTGTGATGGTCGTCGGGGAACCTGAAGTTTTGATATCTCGGTATCCTCCTTGATCTGTTCCTGTGTTGTCATCTGTTACGACAGATGTGCTTCCAATGAGTGCGTCGGCATCGTATGAGATCGTAGTGATGTCGTTGACAGCGACGAACTGTTTCGTGTTTCTTGGTTCGTCGGTACAACCTGAACGCGTCTGCGAGACCAGCGGCATTGTGTTACGTGTCAGCCAGTCTTCGTCTTGTGTCGTTACGTCTGGCTTTAAAGTAGTCTTACTAGTAGCTGTTGTAGTTCCTTGTGTAGTTACCGTTTCCATCGTTGTTGTTAATACTGGAGTTGGTTTATTCGTCTGGGTCGTTCTTTTTGTTGTAATTGATGCAGTTTGTGGCGGAGTTTTTGTCTTTCGTCTGATGGTAACAGCTGTTGTAGTAGGTGCTTCTCTAGTTGTTGGAGATCTCTTTGTAGTGGCAGTATACGTCGCTGCATGGTTTTGTGACGTTGCATATCTCTTAGTTGTTATCTGATTCGTTGTCTTGGGCGCTACTGATGACGTTGTAGTAGTTGTAGTTGTTGGTGTTGTTGTAGTAGTTGTTGGTGTTGTTGGTGTTGTTGCAGTAGTTGTTTGTGTCGTTGATGTTGCTGGTGTTGTTGTAGTAGTCATTGGTGTAGTAGCTTTTGGTGTTCTTGTAGTAGTTGTTGGTGTCGTAGTAGTTGTTGGTGTGGTAGTAGTAGTTGTTTGTGTTGTTGTAGTTAATGGCGTTGTTGTAGTAGTTGTTGGTGTTGTAGTTGTAGGTGTTGTTGTAGCAGTTGTTGGTGTTGTAGTAGTTGCTGGTGTTGTTGTAGTTGTTGGTCTTGTTGTAGTAGTTGTTGGTGTTGTAGTAGTTGCTGGTGTTGTTGTAGTATTCGTTGGTGTAGTAGTAGTTGTTGTTGTTGTTGTAGTAGTTGTTGGTGTCGTAGTTGTTGTTGGTGTTGTTGTAGTACTTGGTTGTGTTGTTGTAGTAGTTGTTGGTTTTGTATTAGTAGTTGTTTGTGTTGTTGTAGTTTTTAGTTTTGTTGTAGTAGTTGTTGGTGTTGTAGTTGTAGGTGTTGCTGTAGTAGTTTTTGGTGTTGTAGTAGTAGTTATTTGTGTTGTTATAGTTGTTGGTGTTGTTGTAGTAGTTGTTGGTGTTGTAGTAGTTGTTGGTGTTGTTGAAGTAGTTGTTGTTGTTGTTGTTGCAGTAGTTGTTGATGTTGCAATAATTGTTTCGCAATCAATGCGGAACACATAAGATCTCAAAACGCCTCCTGCAAATAAGAATGAATACAGCACACACACACACACACACACACACACACACACACACACACACACACACACACACACACACACACACACACACACACACACACACACACACACACACACACACACACACACACACACACACACACACACACACACACACACACACACACACACACACACACACACACACACACACACACACACACACACACATATTATATATATATATATATATATATATATATATATATATATATATATATATATATATATATATATATATATATATATATATGTATATATATATATATATATATATATATATATATATATATACAATGCTATAACGACATATCCCCCTTTCAAAACATTATTATTGTAATATCATATGTAATATCATATATATATATATATATATATATATATATATATATATATATATATATATGATATATGATATATATATATATATATATATATATATATATATATATATATATATATATATGATATTACATATGATATCACAATAATAATGTTTTGAAAGGGGGGATATGTGCCGTTATGAGCATTGTATCCGCTGCATTGTTTAGTAGATAACGTGTAGGTGCAGTGGCATGAGCTACGTATGTTGTCACCTCTGGGAATTTAGGACCCCAGACGCTGCAAGGCTTCATTAGTCGAATGAATATTAACTTCTTGAAAACACGTAAGTCTTGGCACAGTTTCTATATCCCACTTTCTAAAATACACCACGTAGCAATCGTCTTCGACTTCTGTTAAAACTGGCTAATGTTTGCCTAAGACATTGGATATATCGAACACTTTCCACATTTGTTGCAATTCTCGCACTGGCAGCAAATCAAGTGAAGTCTCAGATCATTGACCAGTAAGTCAAGTCAAGACTCATGTCAAGTCCAAGTCAAGTTTCGAGTCATCTCTCTGAATTCAAAGTCAACTCTCAAGTCACAAGGGATCACCAAACACCACGGTTGTTGTGGTTTGTCTGCTGTGATTTTCAGGGCACTAAATTCTCAAGAAAATTAGCTAATAATACTATGTACTAATTAATTATTTTATTCTGTTCGGCCTGTTACCACAACACGGTCACGTTTTGCAAACGTTTCAAGCCACCATACTTCATGACAAGTCACAAACTGGCACGACAACTCAAGTCTTGAGTCAGTCACATCCATGTCCACGTCAAGTTTCGAGTTAACTCTCTGAATTCTAAGTCAATCGCAAGTCACCAAAATGGGCGATTAGAGTACGTTTGGCACTTTCTAGCCCTTTCAATCTTGTTACGTATTTTAGAATACAAGTTCTCGGCAACATATTGGGAATTAAGCTTTTCTTATTAAACAAATATGCAGTTTATAAGAACAACTGTAAGAGTACACGTTGTTCTGCCATTGCTGACACCTAATGGCTCATGCAATGGCGCACGCACGCACACACGCACACACGAACGCACGCACGCTCGCACGCACGCACGCACGCACGCACGCACGCACGCACGCACGCACACACACACACACACACACACACACACACACACACACACGTTATTCTCGGAGACTCACCGATCAGTCTCACTTTGTACCGGCCGTCGTCACTTTTTGCCAGCGTCATGCATGCGTACAGGCTGCAAGAGTAGCAAGGTTGTTTGCATCTGTCGAGGCATAGAGTATCACGCAGTGGTGAATGTTTCCCTTGGCCAACAGGTGAGACACAAATAGTTGCTACGGAGCCGCTCTGCTTGACTTCCGTGTGAAATGTATAGTCGTACGCATCCGAGGTGACGCGGCATTGGCACGTCTTTGAAGCAGTCGACTTCAGCAAGAAAGTTGCATATTTGACATTTTCTAACCGTCCAGAGCATAATGAAGGTTGTTTGGCTGAAATAAATACAGTTGTGCACAATTATAAAACATCTACTGTTTACAATGTATTGGTAAATGATTTAAAATAACTACACCAACTTTTTTTTCCCATCCAACATGCGATCACACTTACTATACCGTTTCCATGTTTTAAATATTTGCTTTGTTTTTGTTTTGTATTTTACACAAACAAAACTTTGATGTATATATTAAATGGTATTACGTACCAGCAACAGAATATAAAAAAAACCCGGCGACCGCTTGTAAGCAGAACAGGAGCAATACGCCGTTCTTTCGTCTAAGTTCTCTCATGTTTTGTGAGTTCTGTTAACAGTAAGCCAATCAATTAGACACAGTCATCAACACCAACATAAACAACAGCAGCAACAATGTTGACATTAATAGCTACGTACTATTCCAACACACACAGTTATAACACAAGTTTCTGTTCACCATATATCTGCATTAACCTGTTGGGTTGCCCAGCTATCTTCGTCTTATTCACGAAATATTCAGTAGTAACTGCGGATATTGTTTCTTCGACGAAAAGCAACCTTCTGACACAAGCAGTGCAGGTCATTTATATGTATAATTATACTCATTTAAATAATATATTTAGAAACACTCGTTGTTTGTCACATTAACATAATTAATAAATGTGGCTGGAGTGGCTGCTGAATAATATTATCATGGGCGTCGGAAACTATTGAATATTGCAGGGTGGGGTGGGTGGAGGTGGCGAAATTGATGAAGGCCTAACGACCCAATATTTTATGCATACGATCTTTCCCAGTCAATCCAACGCCTATGAATTTGGCTGATCTCAGATAACTTATAACAAGTAGTTAGAAAAGTGTCATACGATTTACGCGACAATGTCCTAGTATCCAAAACGTATATTATCACCATTATAAACATTTGCTTGGGTTTTTGTTTTCGGTAGGCAGGCAGCTAATGTGTTGTGCTTAATGCGACAACACAATGAATTCCAGGAAGGGTCGCATGAGAACAGTTAAAAATTATGAAGGATGTGCTTCGCGTCGATTGTTGTTATGGGTTTTCTGGTTTAGCGATCTACGTAGTTTGGATTGCAGTACACACATTGTAACAAGTGCATCGTCATCTGGAAGGAGTGTTCTCTGTCACTGTTAGTCAGACACACTGAACAGCTGTCATCCGCGTCACAATACTAATATCCGTTGTGTTTGCCATTGCATGAATTAGTAAGCCAATTAGAGAGCTGTACTCAAACACCTATGCATACACAACAACTTTCGTAAGCAATTTGTACTGTGGCCTGGTCAATAATGACCACCATATGTAGTGTATCGTATTACAAATACGAGTGTTCAACTGGGGATCTAATTAATTATTACACCAACAAAATGTAAGAATACAGACAGAAACATGTTACACAACTTATTACTACTTATGGGAATACAGACGGAAACATGTTACACAACTTATTGCTACTTGTGGGAATACAGACGGAAACATGGTACACAACTTATTGCTACTTGTGGGAATACAGACGGAAACATGTTACACAACGTGCTACTACTCGTGGGAATACAGACGGAAACATATTACACAACTTGTTACTACTTATGGGAATACAGACGGAAACATGTTACACAACGTGCTACTACTCGTGGGAATACAGACGGAAACATGTTACACAACGTGCTACTACTTGTGGGAATACAGACGGAAACATGTTACACAACGCGTTACTACTTGTGGGAATACAGACGGAAACATGTTACACAACGTGTTACTACTCGTGGGAATACAGACGGAAACATGTTACACAACTTGTTACTACTTATGGGAATACAGACGGAAACATGTTACTCAACGCGCTACTACTCGTGGGAATACAGACGGAAACATGTTACACAACGTGTTACTACTTGTGGGAATACAGACGGAAACATGTTACACAACGTGCTACTACTCGTGGGAATACAGACGGAAACATGTTACACAACGTGTTACTACTTGTGTGAATACAGACGGAAATATGTTACACAACGTGCTACTACTCGTGGGAATACAGACGGAAACATGTTACACAACGTGCTACTACTCGTGGGAATTCAGACGGACACATGTTACACAACGTGTTACTACTTGTATTAATACATGCGGAAACATGTTCAATACATAAACAGACCACAAATAACGAACCCAATATTTCGATGACCCCGTTTACTTCTGTATTGTCGTAACAATATATGTAACATATTCTCTATACATTCAGACACACACATAAGAAAAGTATATGATGGTAAGACTGCTGCGGAGATAACTACACGAACGTTTACAATAATTTTATTAAATGCACTAGCCTCAATATAGCGAGCTCCATCATCAATTCGATTTTTCGCTCGTCTCGTTTCAGAGTTGGCCCATTCGAAATTTAGCAGAAAAGAACACAGTGAGCCAAATCTTCTCACAAACTGTCACGTTATTTTCGTGCGTGCGTGCGTGCGTGCGTGCGTGCGTGCGTGCGTGCGTGCGTGCGTCAGACTCAATATAAACAAACAAACAAAACATAATGTGGCTGTGTTAGGCTTTCATATGGATAATGGCAAATCACGTTTGTTCCACTTGAAGGTTACGAACATGAACAAAACTTACTGGCGAAACAGAGAACTTATATATCTGTGCACTAATTGCACTCGGTGACGTCCCAAAGAATCTGCATAACCTCTTCAGTCTAAACAGGTCTTGGTCGACAACGCTACGGTTTAAATGCTTTTTTCAATCTCAGTGCTTTTTCAATCTCAATGTACAAGGAATTAATGACTGTTTTACGTTTTGGGTTATTTTATGAAACAATTGAATATGTAAATAATACATTGTACACAATACTTGTGGTGCTCTCTGTATTTGGAAAATATGACCCCCATAATATAGAGAAAGCATATAAAATACAATAATGGTATTATCTGAAACACTAAAACGCTATAAACGTTCGGTTTTGATGTAGATGTTAAGTTTCTAATAGTCTAATGTGCAGGATATCTGCCTGTATGAACAATATTGTTCAGAATATTAAATACAGCAAAATCTATAACACCAAACACCTTACGCATAACGCATTCCGCATCAAAGGGAAACGTGCAATGTATACGCTTTTATACTTTTTACATTTTTATTTTATTTTCTCGTTACAATGGACATGGTGCATATTGCATATACATTTCATCGCAAAATAAAAGATTAATTGATTGACTGATTGATTGATTGATTGATTGATTGATAGGTTTAGTTCCTACGCGAAGCTTAGGAGATGGCGAGTTTTTGCTTTGCAAATGTTGATCTTTATATGGAAGTAGGATAATGTTTTGATCATGCAACATGTGTATGCGTAACATTTGCAAGGCAAAAACAAAACTGACTTTGGACAGAGGGTTGATTAGTACCCGATAGAAGAAGTGTATCTGATTGAAACACAACTTCAGCTTCGATTCTCATTACGATAAAAGGGTATGCTTGTGAGTAAATGTTATTTGGCACTTATATTAGGTAGACTATGTCGCATTTGTATAGTTTAGCAGGTTGGCATAGGCCCTATACGTTGGTGCTCACATGAATGAATATATCATATCATCTACAAACACAGGGAGACGAGGCAGTTTCTAAATGTTTCGAGCGACTGTTGTCTAACTAACTGTTGTATGGGTTTGCTTCACAAAGTGACGGTGCTTGGAATGACTATATTCATATATAATAAACATACACACCAGATACTATTTGACAATGCTGTTGGCAATCTAATAAAGCTTAGCCTCTTGGAGAGTGTTGCATTCGTTAAGCTCCATGTTCAATCTTGATTGACGTTGTGCTAAGACGCCATCTTAGAGTGACCGCTTCCGGCGCATGCGCATAATAAAAGATATCGAATCTGTATAACTCAATATCAATAACATAGGCTAGTAATGCTAGTAATATTATTTTAATTTGTTATCAAGTTTGTGGTATCGCAACAAGAAATATAACATAACACAAACATTCTAGAAAATATATATTTTCATTATATATTGCCATGCAGCCTATTTGATAAGCGGGTTGACGTACAACTCTCATTGACTGCGTGCTCCAACATATAGGGGTATCTCAGTTGTCTTTGTGGAGGGTTGCAACGTCACAACATACCTATCCTCAGCTCATAGCTATATCACTTTTGTCGCTGAGGTTCACTAGTCATGGAGGGCTCCAAAATTCCGCAACACGTGAGTGAATTGCTTAGTGTGTAGGATATTTCGGCCAATGATAGGTCGGACCGAACCAACCGTTTTCGTAACCGGTGAACCGTGAAGTGTTTTTCTCACGTGGGCCGAACCAACCGTGTTTGCAGTCATTGCCAGCGGGCTCCGTGGGCCAAAACGACTACGACTATACACATTCTCACCATAAATACAAAAGAAATAATTATCCAAATGTAAGATGCATAAAACAAGTTTAAAACTTGGCGGTTGGTATATTTAAATTTAAAAGTCAATCAATATTCATTTTAAAATAGTAAATCACAAAAAATATTATTTTTAATTCAATAGTACCGTTAATATTATATTTAGTAATTAAATATTACCTTTAATATTATACTTCTATAATAGAAACACTTATATTCATAGAAATGGATCATTCTATAAGAAATCAATCAGCACAACTTTTGACACCCTTCGTCGCTTCGACGTTAATGCAGTTTGGCACATGTTGGACCTGTTGTGGAATTGACCTAGATGCCAAATTTCAGACTTGTGAGTGAAACAATTTCAGAGTTATTGCATATTAACGATAACAAATTGAGAAACCGCGTTGCCTCTTTACACGTATGTATAAATGACTTTGGCCCTAATGGTATTAAAGTGCCGACATTGGTCTTAAAATGAAGCTAAGAAATTGTGCTATACATATGCATCACATAGCAATTAAAAAAATTGTTGGGACAGTCACTGACCTCAACCTTTGACCTAAATGAGGAAACCCCGATATTATTTGGAAGATCATTGTATCAAGAAAACATTAGAGTGAAACCTTTTACAAGATCTTGAGATACAGCAATTTGAAGTGAGGTTTTGGTCATGTTTACGCAATTTCACGTTACTACTTAACATGCAATTCATAACTTTGTCCCTAATTGTCATAGAGTGCCGATTTGGTCTTAAGATAAAGCCAAGACTTTGACCTAGCCGTGGAGTTGCATAACATTTCAGAATGAGTAAACTCCTATTTTGCATAACAACCCTGAAATGCACAGAATTCCAGGAAATTGCTAACATGCATAACATTGGTAATGGTAATATAAACAATGCACATTGTCTCATATGTTTTCGCAATATGATCAAAGGCTACATCACCATCGCAGGTTGGGTGTCAGAAAAGAGAACTGGTTCCTGTAGATCTCATCGTTGTCACTGTGAGAACATCGCCGTCTACGTCGAGACATATGCAGCACACAGCAATTTAGAAAAATATTGTTGCGACAGTCACCGACCTTCACCTTTGACCAAAATGTGGAAACCCGGGTTTTGAAACAAAATATTGCTTCATACAACATATTAGAGTGAAACATTTATAAGATTTTGAGATACAACGATTTTAAGTGAGATTTTGGCCATGTTTACGCAATGCCACGTTTGTACTTAACATGCAATACACAACTTTGTCCCTAATTTTTATTGAGTACCGATTTGGTCTTAATAAAAAGCCAAGACTTTGCCCTAGCCATTGATTTGCATCATATGGTAGAACAAGTAAACTCCTATTTTGAATCTTTACGAAGGTATTTTTAATGGTTGCAAATTGCTAAAATGTAAAATATATTCACCAAAGTAATACAAAGTAATACACATTATCTCATATGTTTTCACAACAAGATCAAAGGCTGCATCAACATCCCAAGTTGATTGTCAGCAAACAGAACTGGTTCCCGTAGATTTCCTCATTGTCAATGCGAGAACGTCGGAACGCATCATTCGTATGATGTCATTCCATCTTCTCGTTGGTACAGTGACACTATGTCATGCATCTAACAACATTACTGCGACGATGACACAAGCTGTGACACATCTGTAGACGGTCCACGACATTTCATGGAGTTATGGCTAAGACAAAATGCTTCAGAGAACTGAATTCACACTGGTCATACCAATATTGATTGCAATATCGACTGAACTGAAGCAACATAAATTGGGACAAGTCGTAGCTGTTTCCCAGTGATTGTGCACAACAGTGACTTTTATTCAGACAGCTGTTTTATGACTACTAGTAGAGATTACTTGCGGACATGTCTTATGTGGCAAGGTTTCTAATAAAAATGTATTATTACAAAACACAATTTAAGTGGTTGTATTGGAAGTAAATTGTAGAGCCTTATTGCCCACTGGTCAGTGCTTGAATGCCCCCTGGTCAGTGTCTGATTACCCCCTAGTCAATGTCTCACTGCCCCTGGCCATGCCTGATTGCCCCCTGTTCAGGGCATAACTGCCCCCTGTCTGTGTCTGACTGCCCAATGGTCAGTGCATGACTGCTCAAAGTCTGAATGCCCCTGGTCAATGCCTGAATGCCCCCTGTTTAGCTCAAGAATGCCACCTGGTCAGTGACTGAATATCCTGTCAGTGCCTGGATGCC
The DNA here is from genome assembly GCA_033239005.1 of Lamellibrachia satsuma. Classification (NCBI taxonomy): domain Eukaryota; kingdom Metazoa; phylum Annelida; class Polychaeta; order Sabellida; family Siboglinidae; genus Lamellibrachia; species Lamellibrachia satsuma. The sequence goes on from BSQZ01000014.1 coordinate 7,344,478, forward strand.
CCCTGGTCATTGAGTGAATGCCCCTTGGTTAGTGACTGAAGGCCCCCTGGTCAGGGGCTGAATGCCCCCATCTCTCGGTCATAATTGTATAGTTTCGCATTATCTATTTAATTTGAATGTTTTGGTCCGAACACAACGTTTACCTTGAGCACAACGTTTTCATTGAACTCAACGTTTACGTTGAACACAACGTTTATATTGATAACAACGTTTACATTTAATTCAACGTTTACTTTGAGCGCAACGTTTACTTTGAGCGCAACGTTTACATTGAATAAAACGTTTACATTGAACGCAGTGTTTACATTGAGCACAACGTTTACATGGAGTGCAACGTTTACATTAGATTTTTGAATGATTTTTACCAGTGTCAATGTTCGTCTGTCACATGAACATTGTTGACATATGTTCATGAATGCACTGGACAAAAACGTTAATATTCATAAAAGAAATTTTTTAAATGTTAATAAAAAGTTGTGGTTCATTAAAGAACATTTGAGTGGTAAAGATTTTTGTATAGCATACGTGTCAACATCTATTTATGGAAAATCGGGAAACTGCTCATGGAAACGCTGGAAAGTGCTTATGGAAAGAGGGAAAAACACTTCTCCACCCTCCACCACCCTTCTCCAAACTCCTCCACCCTCCTCCGCACTCCTCCACCCACCTTCACCCTCCTCCACCCTATTCACCCTCTTCCACCCTCATCCACCCTTCTTCACCCTCCTCCAACCTCATTCACCCTCCTCCATCCTCCCCCACCTTCATCTACCCTCATCCATACTCGTCAACCACAACTGTCGTTTTTAGCGGTTCTTTTTTCCGTCTTTTTAAGGAGGGAAAATGTGAAATAATATGAGACCAAAATGTGAAAATGTGAAATCATATGAGACAAATGAAATAACAGTTGCCTATAATGGCCTCGTGTGCAACAAATAATATGGATTTTTCCATGATTTTTTGTTATTTGAAAATTACAAAAAGCGGGACATTTCGCCTGAAAAACGGGAAATCGTGACTAAAGGGGGAAAGCTGTATACCCCGCCCGAAAACGCTAGTGATGACACTTCTGGAATATGCAAAGTTTATACTTTATTTAACATAATGTTATGATAAAAGGCGATCATTATGACATCAGTGATCATGATAAATGTGTTTATATCACAGGATAAACGGCATAGCAACAACGCTGTTAGCCGACTGTTTCACAACAAGTACCGCCTGGGTCAACAAACACTGTGTGATCTGACTGAACATTGTATCGGTGGTCGTTGAACACTGGGATGGTGTGATCAAGTAACCTCGCAGACCTGCTATAGAAAGAAAGTTATTTGTTTTTTTGTATGATTTAGACATGTTTCTGAACATTGAGTGAGTAATTTGTTTTAGCTTGTGACCGTATGCGTGACCATACAACATTAAAATATCAATATTGTGAATGAGGTTAGAAGGGAATGATCTAGGTTTGTTGGCAGGGGGAGGTCGCAGACAGTTGTAGTCATGTGTCGTTCTACTTACAAACTGGGGAGGGGGCGACATATGTGTCGTTCTACTTACATAAAGCTTAATATTAGCCGGCTGCTAAGAACGTTAGTCTTTATATTGACAAACATTAGTTCCGATACGTTGTCCTTTGTCGTAAAAGCTGCCACGGACACAGGGGGTCTAAGACCCCCTTCATGACGCGGGGGTGTCGAAGAGCCCCCTTCATGACGTGGGGGTGTCTAAGAGCCCCCTTCAGGACGCGGGGGTGTCTAAGACCCCCCTTCATGACGCGGGGGTGTCGAAGAGCCCCGTGCATCCGCTGCTGCGTTAGAAACTATGAAGAATGTAAACCTCTACGGCTGTTGGCTGAAATAGGCTTCATAATCAAACTTTGCTGGTGGAGTGAACACCCTGGGTGCTTTAAAGAACAGTATATCAACAGTTCCTTACTGTTATCTTGGTTGATGGTGCTCTATGGGAATCTCACATACGTCTTAAAGAAAAAGTTTAGTTAACATACAAAGGAATTGTTCAATTTTATCTACACAGATAAAGGAAGAGTTTAGTCATCAAACAATCAATCATTTATTTCCAATGAACTATACATATTCGTGCTAAAAGTACATAATTTGTAGCACTTGAAAATATATATAATCACAGATGAAGAATAGTCTAATACTTATCTATGGCTCACCCTGAACCAGTATGATTATCATAACGTTACAATATCGTACTTAGAAGTTATGAATCCATAGCTGCACTGCGTCTTTTATTGTAATGGCATTATTTTTTTAGTCTTAATACATTGAGAGAAGACCTAACATGTAGTATTTAAAAACGTAGTGTGCTTCAGCACCTAGTGATGCTTTCATGATATAAGTTCTATAGATCATCAAATAATGAATTTCTTAGTTAAATATTTAATATGATATAATATAAGTCTAGACCTTCTCAGATGGCAACTTGTTTGCACATGAGTAGCAGATTTTGATCAATATCATGATGGCTACCTTGATATATTTATATATATATATATATATATATATATATATATATATATATATATATATATATATATAATGGTATTAAAATGATTGGATTGATTAGGAGAAACATAGCATACAAGGACACATATTATACCCCTATATAAAGCAGTAGCTAGATATCATTCGGAATAATCAAAATGAGATCATCAATGCAAACTGGGACATATTGATTTGAGTTGTGCTTTGACCTGATGATCTATTATTCGCAGGTGATTTAATCAACAATGGCGGACTAGCTCCATCCCATGATATCAAATATATATATATATATATATATATATATATATATATATATATATATATATATATTGTTACGTTGTTACATATTAAATTTTATTTTTATGAAATACTTTTAGCTATGACTAGCAAATTCTGTATTTTCATGTGTGTGTGTGTGTTTGTGTGTGTGTGTGTGCGTGCGTGCGTACGTGCGTGCGTGTGTGTATGTATGTGTGTGTGTGCGTGTGTGAGAGCGTGCGCGCGCGCGTGTGTAAACCAGACTATGTTGGCATTGCGCAATATTATTTTAATTAAGACACTTAAGGCGCATGACAATCTAATTGAAAATCCTAATGAAGAGCATGATTTCCGTCAAGCTTCGCATTTGAAATTATTATATTACATTTATAGGGTGGTATGTCACTGTCAGATTAAACATTCCTACACACTATTCTAACTGAAATAACGTTGCGTTTTTTGTAGCAAAGACAAATGTTTGGGCGGAATAACCGTGAGCGATGGTCATGCTTGTTAGCTTGACGGACCTAGTTGTTAGGCAGACAGACACGTGGTGGACCCGTCAGTTGTTCTTTTTGGTAAGTGACAGCCACGGAGCTCCTGTGTCCTAACGTCAAACGTCTGTCTTTGTCTTCGTCTGAAACATTTGAAAATATTTATTTCAAAAACATGCAAGAGAGCTAGGGTAGTAAATGTGCTTCGTGAAATCCCATCATCTCTATAAATTATATAAAGTTCGCACCTCTGTAGTCAACTGAATGATATGGACGATTTTCCACAAACGTCTTACATTATTTCGCACAAACAACTAGCTGGATAAATCGCCCATAAAGGCAAGACCCTCCAAACACTATGATACTACGACACACGTATGCATGCATGTGTGTATGCGTGTGCATGTACGTGTGCGTGTTTGTGCGTTACAGCAAAAAGAAAAAAATCTCACCTGGAAATTATGAAAACGATGCTGGCGATAACACTGACGAGGAAAAGGACAACGCCTATCACAGCCAGGGAGACTGGAAGAGATACAAACTACAACAGTTACGACTGAAAACTAGAAAACGGGAATAACTGTCACATTTTAATACATCACAGATGTTCTCTTCTAATCACGAAAATATCCCGCACAGATGCTGAGGATGTTGTATAGGATAATGAGAATAAAACCAGGATCATTAGGAAAATTTACTTATTTCTGTTCCAGCTGGTCCGAGGAGACTAGTGGTTTATTTTAGGGCGTCCTTCTTTAGAGTCAGTGAGTCCACGACAGATGTTTTCCATTTCCCTGCCTGGAATCTTTTATTTGCCCTGACTTAGCTATCAGGTAGGAGGGACCAAACGCTGTTTGTGTCCTTTCCAAAAGACACAGGCACAGCGGGGTGAACAAAATTGCCCAAGTTTAGAAATTGGCAGCAGGCGGATTCGCATCTTGATCCCGTAGACTGAAAGTCTGACGCCCTGTCACAACACCATCACGCACCTGCGACATCGGTGTTTGAGACTGAGAAGCTACACCTACACACTTGACATTCCCTGGTGGTTGAGATTGAGAAACTATACAGACTCACCTGATATCACCTGAGCGTTGAGCCAGAACGTCATTTCAGAGAAGGTCATCGGCGTTGTCATCAGGTAAACTCGTGTGCCTCTGGTGATGGTCGTCGGGGAACCTGTAGTTCCGATATCTCGGTATCCACCTTCGTCAGTATCATACGAGATTGTAGTGCTGTCACTGACATGGACGAACTGTGTCACTTTTCTTGTTTCGTTGGTGCAACCTGAACGCGTCTGCGAGACCAGTGGCATTGTATTAGCCAGTCTTCGTCTTGTCAGCCAGTATTCGTCTTGTGTCGTTACTTCTGGCGTCAGAGTACTCTCAATAGTAGTTGTTGTAGCGTTTTGTGTAGTTACCGTTTCCATCGTTGTTGTTAATATTGGAGTTGTTGGTTTGTTCGTCTGGGTCGTTGTTTTAGTAGTTGATGCAGTTTGTGGCGGAGATTTTGTCTTTCGTTTGTTGCGTTGTCGTCTTGGTCACCACTGGTGTCGTTGTAGTACTTGTTGGTGTCGTCGTCTTGGTCACCACTGGTGTCGTTGTAGTACTTGTTGGTGTTGTCGTCTTGGTCAACACTGTTGTCGTTGTAGTACTTGTTTGCGTTGTCGTCTTGGTCACCAATGGTGTCGTTGTAGTACTTGTTGGTGTTGTCGTCTTAGTCGTAACTTGTATATCTGAAGTAGATGTTGGTGTTGTCGTCTTGTTTGTTACTGTTGTCGTTGTAGAAGTTTTTGGTGTCGTCGTCTTGATCGTTACTGGTGTTGTTGTAGTATTTGTTGGTGTTGTCGTCTTGGTCGTTACTAGTGTTGTTGTAGTGGTTGTTGGTGTCGTCGTCTTGATCGTTACTGGTGTTGTTGTAGTATTTGTTTGTGTTGTCGTCTTGGTTGTTTTCTTCGTTGGAGTGTTTTGGGTGGTTCGTTTAACTATCTTTGTTTCGCAATCAATACTGAACTCATAATTCTTCATAATGCTTCCTGCAAACAGGTTGGGATATATGCCGTTATGAACATTATATACACTGCACTGTTCAATAGGTAAAATAAATGCAAGAGTCTTCACGATTCATCACCGCCGTTGGTATTAAGGAGTGTGGGTCGTGTATGTGCAGTTGCATGAGACACATGTGTTGTCACCTCTATGAATTTAGAACCCTAGACGCTATACGGCTACGTTCGATGAATGCTAACTCCATTAAAACACGAAAGTCTTGGCATTGTTTCCAAATCTCACAAGCCTCAAGTCATTGACTAAGTCCAGTCTGAAGTCAATGGCCTCCAAATCAAGTCTGAAGTCATTTAACAAGAGTTGCCATCCAAGCCGAAGGACCAGATGCCAAATAGAGAATAAAGCAAATGGCTTACCGAAAGTTCAACAATGTTCATCTACATGTAACCAGTCCTCTTGAGATATGTTTCAACTTTGTTTTTAACATGTTCACACAGCTAGCAGTTACACAACACGTATACACTGTGTTCCACTCATTTATTGTTTTATGTGAGAGCGAATACCTCCTGTTATCCAATCTACATTGATCTTTTACTAATTTTACACAATGTCCTCTAATTCTACTATCTTTCTTGAGTGAGAAAAACATAACTTTGTCAATATTTTCGTACCCATTCAATATCTTAAAAACTTCAATATGATGTCATCTTAACCTCCTTGTATCTAGAGTTGTAAAACCATATTCTTTCACACGTTCTTCGTATCTGATATCTCTCAGTTCTGGAAAAAAAATTAGTTGCTCTTTTCTGTATGCGTTCAAGCGAATCTATATCCTTCTTGCGATATGGTATCCACGGGTGTACATAGTATTCCGAATGATATCTAACTACTGCTTTATATAGGAGTATAATATTTTTCCTTTTATGCTATGTTTCTCCTAATCAACCCAATCATTTTAATACCATTTGTAGCTGCAATAGCGCACTGCTCTGAAACTGAAATCTCCGATATTATTGCTTACATCCAAGTCCCCGTGTTCTGTATGTAGACATTTGTATTTTCCAGTAGTGAATACAATCTGCCATTTCTTCAGACCATTTAACTAATTTGTTTAGATCGTCTTAAAATGTGGTTATCACCACCAGTGTTAACCTTTATAAACACATTTGTGTAATTCGAAAATGTCAGTACGTGTGTTAAGAACAATAAAGGACCTAATACTGATCCTTGTATTACCGCACTCAAAACTGATTACCAGTTTGAAACCTCTCTATCTACTACAACACGTTGCCATCTGTCAGCCAGCCAGTCAATTATGCCGTCCACGAACCGTGGGCTTTTTTAATTAAGTAGTAATCTTTGATGTGGCACTTTGTCAAAACATTATGAAAATCTAAGTAGATAATATCTACTATTGATTTCTTCCAAAAACATAACATATTTGTTAAGCATGGCCTCGATTTTAGGGATCCATGTTGAAATGAATTAATAATTTATGCCTAACAAGAAAGTCCACCACACTGTCTTTAATTAATTTTTCTAATAATTTAATAATTACTCATGTTAAACTCATTGGTCTGTAATTATCCGACATATTTCTCGAACCCTTTTTAAATAATGGTATGATGTTTGCTTCTTCCCATCTTTTAATGACAAGTTGAACAGTCTTGCAAGTGGTATATTATTTTTTTCTTCTAATTCCATTATTAATATTAGAGGAATTCCATCCACTCCAGGTAATTTATTATTCTCCATTGCCTTTATTTTCTTAGCTGCCATTACTGGAGTTGAAATTAACTGCCTTAAACAGTCAGATTTATTCTCCTGAAATTTAGCACATGGAACTTGTAATGAACGAATATCCTCTCTGGTAAACACTGAACTGAAGTAACCATTTAGGTCTTCCGCCATTAAAAAACCTTGTGATATTTTATTTCTAGCACTGTGTTGTAGAGGTCCGACCTTGTCTGTGCATTAAGCACGTCTTTGTAAGTTGGATAATCCTCATCCTTTCTGGTAAGCTTATAAATGCTCCACATACTTTGTTTGAACGGTATTTTTGAATTGCTTCTCTTGACAAGTGTTTATTTCTAGACCATTTTCCTTCTCACAAGGTATCTCCAAACTCTACGGTTGTTGTGGTTTTACTGCTGTGATTTTAGCAGGACATGTTGACGGATTCTGCCCCGCCACAACATTAGCCAATCACAATAAGTACTTTCGAGCCACATACTTCTTGGCAAGTCACAAACTGGCACGTACACTTCATCAGTTCTATTGTAGAAGTACATAATGCCGATGTTCTGAACTTTGTGACACGTAAAGACGCATGTATGGCGCACACACGCACGCAATTCAGAAACTGGCACGTACACTTTATCAGTACTAATGTAAAAGTATATTGCCGATGTTCTGCGCTTTGCGATACGTAAAAGCGCAGCACACAACATGCACACACGCACGCACGCACGCACGCACGCAGCGCGCACACACACACGTATGTTATTCTAGGTTATTCTCGGAGACTCACCGTTCAGTCTCAGTTGGTACTGGCCGTCTCTACTCCTTGTCAGCAACATGCAAATATACATGCTGCAAGTGTAGCGAACATATTGATTGCTTCTGTCGAGGCAGACAGTATTAGGCAGTGGTGAATATTCCCATTGGCCAACAGGTGAGGCGCACACACTTGCAACATAACCGCTCAGCTTGACTTCCGTGCGAAACGTAAAGGCGTACGCATGCGAGGTGACGCGGCATTGGCAAGTCTTTGAAGCCGTCGTCTTCAGAGAGAAAATTGCAATTGCGACATGTTTCAACCGTGCCGAGCATAATGACGGTTGTTTGGCTGAAATAAATACAGTTGTGTACTGGTATGCAACATTTACTGATGAAAATAATTACACAAAATTTCGTTTCCCATCCAACATGTGACCGCATTTAATATGCCGTTTCCGTGTTTTAATTTGTTTTTGTTTTAAATTTTAGGCAAACAAAACTTTATGTTGCAAATATTGAAAGAAACTGTTTACTTGCAAAAATCCCGAAGACCGCTTCCAAGCAGAGCAGGAGCAATACGCCGTCCGTTCGTCTCAGTTCTCTCATGTTTGTGAGTCCTGTTAACAGTAAGCCAATCAATTAGACACAGGGACGTACAAATAAAACAAAAACGTTGACATTATTATTCAGCATCTTAGTGCGTGATAGTTCCATAATATTCTGACACGCAATGTTATCAACGCAAGTTTATGTTCACCATCTACATACATTATGCTCTACGGTTGCCCAGTTAGTTTTTTGTTAATCAAGTTTTAGTTGATTTTGCATATCCATCTTATTGTACTGAACAGATCTAGCTGATTAGTCTTTGTAGACAAATGATAAAGGTGTAAACCCAAACAGAACATCGGGAATGGAGCTCCGAAAGAGGTATGACGTCAGCCCTGCTATCCTACGGCAACTCCTGCAGCCGAGCTGGTACCAAATGTCTTGTGAACGTAATATGCCTAAATACATCAACAATAAAAGTTCACTATTTTGATGAATACAGTTTTATTAAACGTGTACATTTCAGGACACACAACTATTGTACGGGGAAACCCACATACTCATACACCGAAACGTTCCCTATTAAACATCCTCCTGTGCACACCATGGGTCCTTTGCCACTTTGTAAAACGCGGCATTTATCAACTTTGTACGGACACATTGTCCACCACATACCTGGAGAGGTGTCAGGCTGGAAGACGAGAAATACTCAGTAGTAACAGTGGATATTGTTTCTTCGACGAAATACATCCTTCTGACTCAAGTAGTGCAGTGTATAATTACACGAATTTAAATAATATATTTAGAAACACCCCTTGTTGGTGACATTAACATAATTAATTAGTTTGGCAGGATTGGTGAATAATATCATCATGGGCGCCGGAAGCTATTGAATATTGCGGGGTGGGGTGGTGATGGAGAAACTGATGATGGCCTCTCCCACCAAACATATTAAGCACCTTTCCTAGTCAATCCACGGTTACAACGCCTAGGAATTTGGTTGATTACAGGGTATGCATGTCAAGTAGTTAGAAAAAGTGTCATACGAGTAACGCGACCATTTGGGAAACTACCAATATACTAATAATCTAACCGTATATTATTACCTAAATAAACAGTTGCTTTGGTTTTTCGGTACGCAGGCAGCTAACGTATTGTAGTTAATGCGACACAATAGCGAATTCCAGGAAGGACCGCCTGAAACCATTTATAAAACTATATATAAATATATATATATTTATATATATACATAATATATATATATATATATATATATATATATATATATATATATATATATATATATATATATATATATATATATATATATACACACACGCCATAAATATATAACACTGAGAAATATTCACTCTAAATATTCGCTCTAAATGTTTTATTATATATATATATATATATATATATATATATATATATATATATATATATATATATATATATATATATATATATATATATATATATATATAATACAAAACGGAAGCATTATAAACGAATATTTAGAGTGTATATTTCTCGAAGTGAAGAAACGGTCTAAGAAAGAAAAGAAAATAACACTGTTTGGTGTAGTTTACACCTAATACAAATATTAATGTCTTCTAAGAACACATGTTTAATATTTTACAAACATTTAACCCTGGAAATTATATAATGGGCGATTTTAATATTAATTTACTGAATTATGAACATTTATCAAGTAAACAAGTACATATATTGTGATTTTATGTATTCACACAACAGGGGTATGTTACCAGATATATTTAATGACACGATTAGTTTAAACGTCTCTCCACATAGCCATGACACGAGGCAGGAAACAATTTATAAAATACCGTACTGCTATACAAAAATCAGACAAACACTTTGGCATTACTTGTCCAAATATTGGAATACTATAGTAATAAATAATAATCTTGAAGATTGTACTTCGCTTCAAGCATTTAAAAAGAGAGTCAAAGCATTTATTCTTGATGAATGTATGAATGCTGAACTCTAATAGATGGTAGTAGTTTCATTACAGCAAGTATATGTACGTATTATGAACAGTTTATATTGTGAAGTGAATACTATGCTGCATAATAACTTCGTTGTTGATATATTACACTACATAGGTGTGGTTATGTGCCGTTATCAGCGGTCGAATAATATTTAACTGGGTAGTTATATGAACTACGTGAATATCTATGTATATATATATATATATATAAGTATATATATATATATATATATATATATATATATATATATATATATATATATATATATATATATATATTTCTGTCCCATCTATTGAGATTTTATTATGCCTGGTTCTTATGCTGTGAGTATTGCTAAAGGTCATTGCATGTGTTTTGTTATGTCTAACGAAAGTTTATTTGTTTTAAGCCATATCATTAGCTTTTTTATTCAATTCAATGTTTTTACAGTGGTAAACTTGTAATATGACTGTCAACATCTAACAGTTTTACACTACTGCACGATGCACTGTGTATTAATAAATTATTTAAATAAGGAATGATAAGCTATATTGCTTGTTTTCCATTGTCTTCGTTGATATATGCTATGTATCTTGTGTATATGAAATGTATCATGAAGACAATAAATCATTATCATTACAATTACTTTGCTCATTATAAAATGATTGGCACGGTGGCTCAATGATGTCGTTCTCGTTACGTTGCTCATTCTAAAATGACTGGCGTAGTGAATCAATGATGTGGTTCTCGTTAATTCGGTCATTAAAAATGACTGGCACGGTAGCGCAATGGTGTAGTTCTCGTCGCTTTGTCCGTTCTAAAATGTCTGGCCCGGTGGTTAAATGGTGTATTGTTTTACTGTCAATAAGCCAGTGGTTTCCTTGTCCACTTGTCTTCTGGAGCTTGTTGTTTTCAATCGTAGCATTGCAAAATATTGATTAAAGTGCTGGGTTTCTGGAGGTTCAGGCCGACAGCCTATTCAACCATTTTGTAAAGAACTTGTCGATAGTCGCTCCGGTTACCCGTGGTCCGCCGTTACACCAGCCTAGTGACCCGCCATCACACCAGTCTAGCGTGTAAGCGAATCAACTTGAACGTTGCAACGATGTGCTTCGCGTCGATTGTTATGGGTTTTCTGGATTAGCGATCTACCCAGCATGCACTGCAGTGCATACATTGTAACAAGTACATCGTGAACTGGAAGGAGTGTTCTGTGTTATTGTTAGTCAGACACACTAGACAGCTGTCAATCATGTCACAACACTAATCTCCGTTGTGTTTACTAATGCATCAATTAATATGCTAATTAGATAATAAGTTGTACTCAAACCCCACGATCGAATGCATCGAATGCACAACACCTGTCTTATGCAATGTGTGCTTTGGTTTGGTCAATTATAACCATCGTATGTAGTAAATTAGTGGATTTTTGACAAATAAGGGTTTTCAAGTGGGGATCTCTCTAAATAATCTGTATACCAACTTTTACACAACGTGTTGCTCTATTCGGGAATGCGCACGACAACATGTTCAATACATAAACAAACCACAAATAATTAAACGAATAGTTCAATGTTCCCCTTTAACTTTTTGTTGTTGTAACAATATCTGTAACATATTCTCTATACATTCAAACACACGCATACGAAACGTATACGCTATTAAGACTACTACGGAGATAACTACGTGAATGTTTACAACATTTTGGTCAAATGCCCTAGCGTCAAAATCGCAAACTCCATCATCAATTCGATTTTTTTATCATCTCCTTTCAGAATCATTTCGCGAAAAATTAAATGTATCTAGTATCTACTTCGACCTACTGGCTCGCTTGTGCAACGTGCTGCTTAGTTTTGATTATATCTTCTCACATTCACATTACTGTGCGTGCGTGCTTATGTGTGTGCGTGCTTGCGTGCGTGCGCCAGACTGAATAGAAACAAACAAACAAAACATGTTATAATGTGGCTGTGCTAGTTTTCTCTACGGATAATGGCAATCACGTTTGTTATTTTAAATTTAAGGTTACGAGCGTGAATAGAACAGAACTGACAGACGAAACAGAACACTTATTTCGCTATGCATAAATTGCACTGGATGACACCCTAAAGAATCTGCGTGACCTTTTCGAAGATGAATTTCAGAAGACGTTCAAACAGACCTGGGTAGACAACGGAACGGTCTAAATGCTTTCTTTTAATGTTAGTCCACAACTAAAGGAATTAATCATTGTTTTACTTTTGTTTATTTTATGAAACCATTGAATATATAAGCAATGCATTGTGCACAATAATTGTGGCACCCTCTGTATCGGAAAACATGACCCCATGTGAACTTGTAGCGTGCCCTGTATTGGGGTAAAATTACCCCCGACACTTGTGAAAAGGTGTCTACCACCTGATAGAGTCATCATATACAAATATAATAAAATTATTATGTAAAACATTGCAACAGCAAACATTTTAGTTTTGAGGTAGATTTTAAGCTTGGTGATGCAGTATTGAATACAACAAAGTCGCATAGATATATCGGACATATAATTTGTGATGATATGCCGGATGAAAATGATATCAAGCGAGTCTGTACGGTAGAAGTAATATTCTACCCAGGACATTTTACCTATGTTCAAAGAAGATGAAGAACAAACAGCTCGCATCTTATTGAAGTAACACGTATTTGTGAAATTATAGAAAGGCCTCTATGCAATATTTTATTGTTTCCTATAATAATCCATTTGTAATTACGCACAGCCTATCAATGAGGTGTAATAGTCTCATGTTTGCTAATTCTGACACTGACTTTTGTAATACTAGATTTAGAAAATGTACGTACAGTCTAATGGGCAAGATATCTGTGTCTACGAAAAACATTGTTTAGAGTATTTAGTACAGGTATTTGTATCACACCTGTGCAATGCACATGAAAGTGATACGTGCAATTTATACACTTTACTTTATTTACTTTATACACTTTAATTTTCTCGTTACTATGGACATAATCGAGCGTACGTTTTGCCTGAAATAAGAGACTGATTGATTTATTTATTACTCTTCTACGCGTAGCTCCGAAGCTAGGCTTAGGAGATGGCGAGTTTTTAATTTAGAAAATGTTGATGGTTAATGGAAGTAAAAGTAATGGTTTGACCACGTAATATGTGTATGCCTATGGCATATGTATAAGAAGTAGTTTGGCATATATATGTGGTCGGTGTCGTGGTTAGGTTAGAAAGTAAAGTAAAAGGCTACTGACCCGCGGTGAATTCGGCGCAACTGACACGTGCGTGATCTCGTCAATTTATAATGGCGTGAATGGGAGGTGAATTCGGCCGATGTTTCATCGGTTTGGTGACTTCGTTGAAATGCATGGTATACTAAGATATTAGTGCATTATCCTTCGCTTGAAGTGTTCGTTATTCCTGTACTTGTCATCAAAGATATGCCAAGTTTAATTAGATACTGCTGAAGTGTAACACTTTCGTAAAGGGAACAGCCGTGGATAACAAATCTTGCTTCACATTCAAAATAATCTGACGAAAACATCTGTATAAATCGAAGACCATATGCAGGTGGCTCCGTGTGTTCAAAATGCAATAATCGCTTATCACTGTCATTGTTCTGTATTTGGTTTAACTGAGCAAATTTCTGGGAATTGCCCCTGATGAGGTAACGCATGAAAATCTTATATAAAAGCAAGATGTTATTATACTTGTAATTTTACCCATGTTAATCAACTGTATATAATATTATAGTTTTTTTGTGTGTAATCTGTTATATATATATATATTATATATATATATATATATATATATATATATATATATATATATATATATATATATATATATATATATATATATATATATATATATATATATATATATATATATATATATATATATATATATATTTTTAGGATACAACGAATTGCTTCAGTTTTAACGATCGTTTCGGTGTTTCATGTTAAAATGTAAAACGAACCTTGGGACGACAAATGTGTCGATCTAGTTACATAATGTTTAATATTAGCCGGCTGCTAAGTACTTCAGACTTTACACTGACATACCCTAGTGTCCTTTATCGTAAGATCTGCCACGGACCCCCCCTTCATGGCGTGGGGGTGTCTAAGGGTGGCTGGCTGCGGAAACTATGAATAATGTAAACCTCTACGGCTGTGGGCTGAAATAAGCTTCATAATCACTCGTTGTTGGTGGAGTGAACACACTGGGTGCTTTAAAGAACAGTATATCAACAGTTTCTTACTGTTATTTTGTTTGATGATGTTCTCTGAAAATCTTACATACTTCTTGAAGAAGCAAAAGTAGGCTATTAAAACAAAGTTTAGTTTATATACGGAGGAATTGTTCATTTATATCTCCATAGAGAAAGAAGAGTTCAATCATCAAACAATCAATAGTTTATTGCCAATGAACTGTACACATTCATGCTAAAAGTACATAATTTGCAACATATGAAAATAGGTATAATTATAGAGAAGTTTAATATTTATCTACGGTTCACCCTGAACCAGTGTGATTATCAAACAGTTACAATCTCGTAATTCCTAAAAAAAATAGAAGTCACGAATTCATAGCTGCACTGCGTCTTTGATTATATTGGCATTATTTTTGTTAGTCCTTTTATATAGAGAGAAGATCTAACTTGCAGCATTTTTAAACCATAGTATAGTTCTGCACCTAGTGATGTTTTCATGTAATACGTTTCATATATCAACAGATGATGAATTTATTAGTTAAATATTTATTATGACAGGGTTTATGTTGATTACGTCATATGAGGGAACATGTTCAGCATTCATTGTTCTTCTTGCCTGGGCATAGAAAATGTTGCCAATTTTTTGCAGATGAGCAATTTTTTTAAGCATTTTCTCAGAGATTCCATCAAATCAGGCTAATTTCTAACAGGAAACAAGCGTTTAAAACATATTTTTTATTGCCACTGATGAGCTGTCAGCATATGGCCCACTGTGACTATACATTAGTGGCATAAGAAAAACTTTGCATCAAATTTGGTACATTAATTGTCTGGGCTTCATCGAATCACAGCAGATGTCTGATCATGTTACTTTTTGCTCACGTCCCATACAGATAAACTGTATATCTTACACATTTTCTAACATTTTACATTCCTGATGTTATTGTGCATTTTGAACAGGGCTGTTTTGCAACAATGGATCATTTATTTCCAATGGACTATACAAATTCATGCTAATGAAATACACAATTTGCAACATGGAAAAAGTAGGTATATTTACAGATGAAGAGAAGTATAATACTTATATGTGGTTCATCCTTAACAAATATGATTATCCAACAGTTACAATATCGTACTTGCTAAAAATTAGAAGCTACAAATCCATAGCTGCATTGTGTATTTGATTGTAATGCCATTCATTTTTGTTAAATGATGGGATACATTCCTTGCGGTATTGTGCATTTTAAACACGGATGTTTTACAATAATGGATACAGCTAGTCCGCCATTGTTGGTTAAATCACCTGCGAATAACAGATCATCAGCTCAAAGCACAACCGATGAGCGATTCACCTGATTTATTTTAGCTGTGTGCAGTCAGCGGCGCCAAAGTCTATCAAGATCCAATCAACATACCCCAGTTTGCACTGCTGAGCTCATTTTTAGCAAGCTTTACATTTACAAGAATTTATGTTGATATACCAAAGTCAAGACATTCTCAAATGGCAACTTGTTTGCGCATGAGTAGCACATTTTGATAAATATCATGATGGCTACCATAGCTTGCTTACTTACCTTCTATGGAATATATATGTTATGTTGTTACATATTAAATCGCATTTTTCATGCCTGGAATAGTTTTGCATAAATTCAAGATGGTTATCAGATTATATATTACATGGATGCGGCACAGTGTGTGTGAGGATGGAGGAAGTAGTAAGGAAATACAGAGGAGAGTGCAAGCAGGAGCAGCAGCGTGGAGGAGAGTGGAAGGCATTATGTGGGACAGAAAACTGAAGAAACAACTAAAAGGAAAAGTGTTGGAAGCCTGCGTGGTACCAGCCTGTAAATACGGGTTGGGAACACTTGCACTGACAGAGAGACATGAGAAGAGGAAGCATATAGCAGAAAACAACTGGGTCCGAAGAGTATGCAAATTAACCCAAGAAGATACAAGGAAAATTAAGGAATTCAGAGAAGAGATTGGCATGAAAAAACACCTAAAGATGAAAGTAGCCGGAAGCAGAATGAGATGGACAGGACATGTGCAACGAATGGGTGAATACAGACTGTCAAAAAGAACATGTAATGCAGAAGAGAGTGGCAGAAGAAGAAGAGGAAGACCAACGCTGCGATGGACTGTGTGAAACGAGATCTTTAAAGGGCAGGTACGAACGGCCAAGAGTGGAAGACCACCGCAGAAGACAGAGGGAAATGGAGAACATTAACAACGAAAGTAGAAGAAGCAATCAAGTGACTTGGACTCCCCGCAAGGGAACACGGGAAGAAGAAGGATGTATTTCCTGTTTCTCCATATTTTAGTTATGTAATATCGATGTGATGTGAATAAGGATATGGATGTGTTTGTGTGCGTGTATGTGTGTGTGTGTGTGTGTGTGTGTGTGTGTGTGTGTGTGTGTGTGTGTGTGTGTGTGTGTGTGTGTGTGTGTGTGTGTGTGTGTGCGTGTGTATGCGTGTTGTATGTACGTACATGCATGCGAGCGTACGCGCGTTTGTGTAAACCAGATCATGTTAGCATTGCGCACTATTTTTTTTATTAAGACAAGACGCATGATAGACAACCTAATCAAAATATCCTAATGATGATTGTGACTTCCGGCAAGCTCCGCCTTATCAACCATGTTTCCGTATAATATATTTCATTACCACGGCGGCATAAATCTGTCAGCTTTAACATTCCTACTCACTATTCTAGCTGAAATAACGTTGATCTTTGTGTTTTGGTCATAAAGACAAATGTTTGGGCGGAATATCATTACATCAATATGCTTTCAAATTATTTCTACATGTGCAATCAACCGTCATGACAATATCGTCATCAATATTAACTTAATACATTTAATTATAATCTGTAAATTATACAAAGTTCGTACCTCTGCGGTCAACTGGATGATATGGACGAATTTCCACGAACGTATTACATTATTGTGATATTCAGTATATGTCGTGCTGCCGCCTAGCGACCATTGAGATACTAGGATATGTCAACATGGGCAGCCATTGCTCTGAATTATCATGTAACATAGTGTGAATAAACAATGTTCAAGTTCCATCCATAAAATCGTGTTGAATTCACGGCCATCAACACTACAATTAACGGAGGGAACAACTACTTTTTGTGTCGTTTCCAAAAGGCAAAGTGGGGTGAACAACATAGTGTCGAAATGGCACCACGTAAATTCGCATCCTGCCCACTCGATTGAACGTCTGAACTGAAGCCTTACCAAGTCTGACGCCATACCAAGTCTGATGCCCTACAAGTCTGACGCCTTACCATTTCTGACGCCATAACAAGTCTGACGCCAAACCACGTCTGACGCCCTAACAACTCTGACGGTCTACCAAGTCTGACGCCCTACCAAATATGACGCCCTAACGGTCTGACGTCCTACCAAACGACCAGTGACACCGGTGGATGAGCCGGAGCAACTACACCGACCCAAATGACATCACCTGAAGATTGAGACTGAGAAACGACACCGACTCACTTGATATTACCTGAGGGCTGAGATTGAGAAACTACACATACTCACCTGGTATCACCTGAGTGGTGACCCTGAACATCGTTTCAGAGAAGATCATCGGCGATATCATCAGGTAAACTAGTGTGCTTCTGGTGTAGTTGTGATGTTGGTTTATTTGTCGGGCTCAAAACACGCGTTGTTGAGCACATCGTTGGAGATGTAAACTTTCATCTTGATTCGGACTCCAACTCGGACGCACTCAGGTTCAAAGATTCACTCTCCACCTGAGGACTCAGCACGTGAATGAACCAAACACCAAAAGGGCCACATATATAGTGGCAAAAGGTCAATATATCGGGTGATCATTACGCGATACCGTTTTCTGCACACATGTCGAAACCACGTCCAAATCGATAGATCGTGACATTTCGAAAGCTACCTGCTATCAATGTTAGCTCATTCAAAGAATGCATCCGTCAAAACATGTGTTGGTGCGTGCGTGCATGTGTGTGTCCGTGCGTGAATTAAGACACTTAAGATGCATGACAATCTAATTAAAAATCCAAATGAAGAGCGTGATCTCCGTCAAGCTTCGTATTAGCAACCATGTTTACATATATTACATTACTAGAGCGGTATACATCTGTCAAACATTCCTACACACTATTCTAGCTGCAAGCAATAACGTTTGCCTTTTGTTTCTTGGTCGCAAAGACAAACGTTTGGGCGGAATATCCTTGAGCGATGGTCATGCTTGTTAGCTTGAAGGACATAGTTGTTAGGCAGACCGTCATGTGATGGACCCGTCAATTGTTCTTAATGGTAAGTGACCGCTACGAATTATGTGTATCACCTTAACAAGCAACAATCACATATAACTAAACTGCCAACTGAAGAATGGCTGACTAAATTGTACTAAAACTGAACAATGTATACACCAAAATGTCAATTAAATCGTATTGTAATTGGTGATAGTTTATTTAATCCATTCGATGTGCGTCATCTTCTAAACGAGATAACTCTTCACGGCTGCTGACGCATATCGAAGTCAGTTGTAGAAGCGGCTGTACTATTCAGGCCAGCCACGGAGCTCCTGTCTCCTAACATCAAACTTCTGTCTTTGTCTTCGTCTGAAACATTTGAATTTATTTATTTCAAAATCATGCAAGAGAGCTAGAGTAGTACATGTTCTTCGTGAAATCCCATCACCATTACATCAATATGATTTCATATTGTTTTCTACACGTGCAGTGAACCGTCGTGATACTATTGCCATCAATATTAACTTAATACATTTAGTTATACTCTATAAATTATACAAAGTTCGCACCTCTGCGTTCAACTGAATGATATGGACGATTTTCCACAAATGTTTTAAATTATGTCGCACAAACAGATAAATCCCCCATAAAGGCAGGACCTTCCAAACACTATGATACCACGACACACGTGTGGGCGTGTCTGTATGCGTGTGCGTGCGCGTGCGCGTGCGCGTGCATGTACGTATGCGAGTTTGTGCCGTTACAGCAACAAGACAAAATCTCACCTGTTAATTATGAAGAGGATGCTGGCGATAACACTGACGAGGAAAAGGACACCGCCTATCACAGCCAGGGAGACTGCAAGAGATACAAACAATAACAGTTACGACCCAAAACCAGAAAAAGGGTATACTTGTCCCATTTAAAAACATCACAGATGTTCTCTCGTAATCAAGAAAATATCCAGCGTAGATGGTGACGATGTTATATAGAACAATGAGAAGGAAAACAGGATTATTAGGTGAATTTACTTATTTCTGTTCCAACTGGTCCGAGGAGACTTAGGGCGTCCTTCTTTAGAACCAGTGAGTCCACGACAGATGTTTTCCATTTCCCTGCCTGGAATCTTTTATTTCCCCTAACGTAGACATCAGGTAGGAGGGACCAAAGGCTGTATGTGTCATTTCCAAAAGACACAGGCAAAGTGGGGTGAAAAAATTGCCCAAGTTTAGAAATTCGCAGCATGTGGATTCGCACCCTTGTCCACTAGACTGAAAGTCTGACGCCCTACCACAAGACGATCGTACTCCTGCGACATCGGTGGTTAAGACTAACAAACTACACCGACTCACTTGACATCACCTGATGGTTGAAACCGAGTAATTACACCAACTGATTTGACACAACCTGATAGTTAAGACTGAGAAACTACAGTGACTCTCTTGACATCACCTGATGGTTGAAACTTAGTAACTACACCGACTCACTTGACATCACCTGATGGTTGAAATTGAGAGACTACACAGACTCACCTGATATCACTTGAGAGTTGAGCCTGAACGTCGTTTCAGAGAAAGTCATCGGCGTTTTCATCGGGTAAACTCGTGTGCCTTTGGTGAATGTCGTCGGGGAACCTGTACTACCGATATTTCGGTATCCTCCGTCGTCAGTATCATACGAAATTGTAGTGATGTCATTAACAGGAACAAACTGCGTCACTTTTCTAGTTTCGTTGGTACAACGTGAACGCGTCTGCAAGACCAGTGGCATTGTGTTACGTGTCAGCCAGTCTTGTGTCGTTCCTTCTGACTTCACAGTTGTCATAGTAGTAGTTGTTGTAGTGCTCTGTGTAGTTGCCGTTTTCATCGTTGTTGTTAATGTTGGAGTTGTTGGTTTATTCGTCAGTGTCCTTCTTATTGTCGCAGTTGATGCAGTTTGTAGCGGAGTTTTCGTCGTTCGTTTGATGGTAACAGCTGTAGTAGTAGGCGTTTCTCTAGTTGTTGGTGGTCTATTCGTAGTTGCAGTATACGTCGTTGCATGGTTTTGTGACGTTGTGTCTCTTGGCTGTTATATGATTCGTTGTCTTGGTCTTTACTGATGTCGTTGTAGTAGTTTTTGGTTTTTACGTCTTGGTCATTACTAGTTTCGTTGTAGTAGCTGGTGGTGTTGTCGTCTTGGTCGTTACTGGTGTTGTTGTAGTAGTTGTTAGTGTTGTTATCTTGGTCGTTATTGGTTTCGATGTAGTAGTTTTTGGTGTCGTCGTCTTGGTCGGTACGGGTGTAGTTGTAGTAGTTGTTGGTGTTGTCGTCTTGGTCGTTACTGGTTTCATTGTAGTAGTTGTTGATATCTTCGTCTTTGTCGTTGCTGGTGTTTTTGTAGTTGGTGTTGTCGTCTTAGTCGTTTCTGGTGTAGTTGTAGTAGTTGTTGGGGTTATTATCTTGGTCGTTACTGGTGTTGTTGTGGTAGTTGTTGGTGTTGTCATCTTGGTCGTTACTGGTGTTGTTGTAGCGTTTATTGTTGTTGTAGCAGTTGTTGGTGTTGTCGTCTTGGTCGTCACTGGTGTTGTTGTAGTTGTTGGTGTTGTCGTCACGGTTGTTTTCTTCGTTGGGGTGTTCTGGGAGGTTCGTTTAATAATCGTTGTATCGCAATAAATTCTGAACTCGTAATCCCTCATATAGCTACCTGCTAACAACGACGAATATAGCATATATGATCACATAGTACAATAATAATTAATACGTTTTGAAAGGTGTGATATGTGCCGATATGATTATTGTATCCTCTGCACTTCATAGTAGATGAAATAAATGCAAGAGTTGTCTTCACGTTTCATCACCGCCGTTGGCAGTAAGGATCGAGTAGGTGCAGTTGCATAAGCTACGTATGTTGTCGCCTCTGTGATTTCATGACCCTAGACGCTCTACAGCTGCGGTAGTCGGATAAATATTCACTCTTTGAAAACACGTAAGTCTTGGCACAGTTTTCAAATCCCACTATCTAATGTACATCACATAGCAACCGTATACTATTTCTGTTAACAAGATGGCTAGAGTTAGCCTAACATATTGGACATTTGGAACACTTTCCAGACTAGCTGGCTAGTCACCCACTGAAAAGTCCAAGTCAAGCCTAACATAAATGACCTGTACGTCAAGTCCAGTCTTAAGTCAATGATGTCCAAGTCAAGTCTCAAGTCAAGTCGATTGTTGTGGTTTGTCTGCCGTGATTTTAGCAGGACGTTTGGGCGATTGCTGCCCTGCCAGATAATTAGTCAATTATAATAAGTATTTACTGCTTAGTGTATTCGGTTCGGCCTGTAACAACAGGTCTCGTTTAGCGAACGTTTCGAGCCACCAGACCTCTTGGAAGTCAGAAATTGGCAGAACAAGACAAATCTTGAGGCAACGACATCCAAGTCCACGTCAAGTTTCGAGTTGTCTCTCTGAATTTCAAGCCATCCAAATGGGTGACTGGAGTACGTTTAAATTTTTTTACGTATTATGAAATGCACATCATCGGTAAAATATTAGGTATAAAGCCTTTCACATTTAACAAATATGTACAAGTGTAAAAGTACACAATGCTGATGTGCTGCGCTTGGTGACAAATAATGGCGCACGCACGCACACACGCACGGACGCACGCACGCACGCTCACGCAAACACACACACACACACATACATATATGTGTATTGTGTGTGTGTTTGTGTGTGCGTGCGTGCGTGCGTGCGTGCGTGCGTGCGTGCGTGCGATTCTCTGAGACTCACCGTTTAATGTCACTTTGTACCGGCCTTCGTCAGTATTTTTCAGCGTTATGCCAACATACGGGCTGCAAGAGGAGCGACCTAGTCGACTGCTTCTGTCGAGACACACAGTATCACGTAGTGGTGAATATTTCCCTTGGCCAACAGGTGAGACGCATATACTTGCTACCGAGCCGCTCTGCTTGACTTCCGTGTGAAATGTAAAGGCATACGGACGCGAGGTGACGCGACATTGACACGTCACTGAAGCGGTCGTCTTCAGCAAGAAATGTGCATCTGTGATATGTTTCGACCGTCCCGAGCATAATGAAGGTTGTTTGGCTGAAATTAATACAGTTGTGTACTGCTATGCTTTTACTGTTTACAAAGTACAGGTAAATAGTGCAAAATAACTACACTTAAGTGGGGCATGTTATTACATCAAAGAACGAGTGAATCGCAAAGAAAGTGTCACTCGTACATGTTACTGCTATTACATTAATTTGATTATACATACTTATACATCTTATACACAGTTTGCGTAACATTGTAGGTGTTCACAGCTTCATGTATTAAGCTTTTCATGTTTAGTTACCAAAGGGGACTCATTCCCCGGATTCGTACACAACAAATAATTATGAATGGAATATAATTTTTTTAATGGCGTAGTAAATTAAATATTGCACACGTACGCACGAACATTCACATTTAATACAACGTGCAATATTTATTAATTGCCAAAATAGGGCTGTGCCATGAAAATGAAAAAAATTGTCATGCAAGGTAAAACGCGCAGATGACAAGTTGACAAGGAAAGATCGTTTATCGAGAATACAATTTTTTTTCATTGATGTAAAATCCGCCGTTCCGAGATATGTGTTAATTTTGTTTGACGCTGCCAGCATTTACATTTATTTCATCTGAATCTAGCTCTTTAGCCATAGACTTTAACCATGTGGTCAAGTGAGTAAACCTTAACAGAACACCGGGAATGGACCTCCGAAGGCGGTGTGACTTTAACATTGTGGACAAGTGAGTAAACCTTAATAGAACACCGGGAATGAACCTCCGAAGGCGGTGTGACTTTAACATTGTGGACAAGTGAGTAAACCTTAACAGAACACCGGGAATGGACCCCCGAAGGCGGTGTGACTTTAACATTGTGGACAAGTGAGTAAACCTTAACAGAACACCTGGAATGGACCTCCGAAGGCGGTGTGACTTTAAAATTGTGGACAAGTGAGTAAACCTTAATAGAACACCGGGAATAAACCTCCGAAGGCGGTGTGACTTTAACATTGTGGACAAGTGAGTAAACCTTAACAGAACACCGGGAATGGACCTCCGAAGGCGGTGTGACTTTAACATTGTGGACAAGTGAGTAAACCTTAACAGAACACCTGGAATGGACCTCCGAAGGCGGTGTGACTTTAACATTGTGGACAAGTGATAAAAACCTTAACAGAACACCGGGAATGGACCTCCGAAGGCGGTGTGACTTTAACATTGTGGACAAGTGAGTAAACCTTAACAGAACACAGGGAATGGACCTCCGAAGGCGGTGTGACTTTAACATTGTGGACAAGTGAGTAAACCTTAACAGAACACCGGGAATGGACCTCCGAAGGCGGTGTGACTTTAACATTGTGGACAAGTGAGTAAACCTTAACAGAACACCGGAATGGACCTCCGAAGGCGGTGTGACTTTAACATTGTGGACAAGTGAGTAAACCTTTACAGAACACCGGGAAGCAGCTCCTCCAGCAGAGGTGTTTAAATACATTAAAACTTAAAGTTCAACATCTTAATTAATATAATTATTTAACATGTGTACATTTACGATCATGCAAATTACTGTACGGGGAAACCCACATTATCATACACTGAAACGTTCACATACTAAACATCCTGCTGTAGATACTACCCGTCTCTTGTAACTTTATAAAACGCGGCATTTAGCAAGTAAACTTTGTAAGAACCCATTGTCCACTACATACCTCTAAAGGTGTCAAGCTGAAATACGAGAAATACTGTGGGTATTGTTCCTTCGACGAAATGCAACTTTCTGACACAAGCAGTATAGCTCGTTCATATGTATAATTATACTCATTTAAATAATATATTTAGAAACACCCGTTGTTCGTGACATTACCATAATTAATTAATGTGGCAGGAGTGGCTGCTGAATAATATTATCATGGGCGTAGGAAACTATTGAATATGAGGGTGGGGTGGGATGGGGGTGTGCGGGGGGGGGGGTGGCGAAGTTGATGATGGACTCTCGACCCAACATATTAAGCACCAGATCTGTCCCAGTCAAGCACGGTTCCAACGCCTGGGTATTTGGTTGATCACAGAGAACTTATGATTCGTAGTTAGAAAAGTGTCATACGATTTACGCGACCATTTGGAACACTAACAATGTCCTAATATTCAAAACGTATATTATCACCTACATAAACAATTGCTTTTATGGTACACAGACAGGTAACGTTTTGTTTTAATACGACAACACAACGATTTCCAGGAAGGACCGCCTGAAACCGTTTTTAAAACTGGTGTGTTGTGGTAAATTTTATTTTGGCTATGCCCTATGTGCGTGTGTGTGTGTGTGTGTGTGTGTGTGTGCGTGCGTGCGTGCGTGCGTGCGTGTGTGCGTGCGTGCGCGCGCGTGCGGGCATGCGTGTGTGTGTGTTCATTTCAAATTGTTAGCTTAACTAGCTATCTTATTGTTCTACATCTATCAGTCGGAGTATCGCTTTGTTAGCATGATGTTTATTATGTGTAGTGATAATGACCTCTTCATTGTCGATTATATCAGTCAAAATATATTCTGTATAAATGTGCAGTGTATGGAATATTGTCACAGGCACACACGAATGCACGTACGTAAGCAAGCACGCACGCACGCACGCATGCACACAACATATCAGACGACAATGTGCACTTACGTGGACTAAGTTTAATCTAAAATTGTAAAAAATGTAGTTCTCGTCTTTTTGCCCAGTCTCACAAAAGACGATAACTTAATGGAACAAATCAGCTAGTGCTGGTGTAAATGCTAGTATAGAAGTATATATTTGATCTGATTCATATATGACAAATTGTTGGACACTCAATAAGCCAATGGCATCTTTGTCCACTTGAAGCTTGTTGTTTTCAGTCGTGGCATAGGGGACACTAGTGATTCTCAGTTGGAGGCGATAGTTGACGAGATAATGCATTTCCAGCCGTCAAATTGTGAACATCAAACACGTTAGATGTAAAATAAATGTGTAAAGTAAATGTGTAATTGTTTGTTCTCTCTGTTTATTTCCAAATGTGTTTATGTGTGAAGTGCGACAGGGGCAAAGTATGGTTGGGGGCCGGAAGTGTGCATTTATGGGCACATTTGCATAAAACTAACATGACAATACTTGTGTCCCCTATTGCCACATCGTGACAAAGAGGTCCTTGGTTTCTGGAGGGTTAGGCCGTCGGCCAATCCAACCATTTTGTATAGAGCATGTCGAAATCACTCAGATTACCAGTGGCCCGCCGTCACACCAGCTTAACATATAAGCGAATAAACTGGCACTTTGGAACGATGTGCTTCGCATCGATTGTTATGGGTTTTCTGGATTAGTGATCTACCCAGCATGCATTGCAGTACACACACTGTAACAAGTACATCGTGAACTGGAAGGAGTGTTCTGTGTTATTATTAGTCAGACACACTTGACAGCTGTCAGTCATGTCACAACACTAATCTCCGTTGTGTTTACTGTTGCATTAATTAATATTCCAATTAGTCAGATTCAATAAGCTGTACTCAAACACCCACCATGAATGCACAACAACTATTAGAAGGCAATTTGTGTTTCGGTTGTGTCAATTATAACCATTATAGGTAGTATATTAGTGGACGGTATTATAAAGTATACTACCAATGTTTCTGAAGTATTCGATACAATACGGCTTTTCAAGTGAGGCACTCTATAATTAATTTTTACATCAACTGTTACGCAACGTGTTACAATTATTATTAGGGAATACAACGTGTTACTACTTGTGGGAATACGGAAGGAAACATGCTCAATGCATAAACAAACCACAAGTAACGAACTCAATAGTTTAATGCTCCACTTGTATTTGTTGTTGCCGTAACAATATCCGTACAATCTTCTCTATGCATTCAGGCACACGCATACGAAAAGTATATGATGTTAAGTCTACTTCGGAAATAATGACGTGTATGTGTATAACTTAATTACTTTACTTACGTTATCCTCTTCACTCAAAAGTAGAGCATAGGGCCAACGCACTCGGTTATTTGCTGCTTTCTTCATTTCTTTCCAGGTGGTTCCATGTTACTTTACTTCCTCGGCTATTGATCTCCTCCAAGTAGTTTTGGGTTTGTCTGCTTTTCTTTTTCCTTGTGGATTCCAGTCTAAGACCTGTCTGGTAACATTGTTTATTTTCGGAGGGTGTGTATTATCCGTATCCGCTTTCTTCTTGCAATCGCTCTCCTGATACTGTGCTCGTCTGTCCTCCTCCAAATTTCTTTCTTGTGGTTTTATCTTGCCATTTGGTTTTCAGGATGTATCTCAGACATAATGAAGTTTGTAGCATTCGAGTTGTTGTCTTGATTACTCTCCATGTCTCAGAGCAACTTTAAAGTTGGTGTTGAAAAATCTTATCTTGTTTCGTGTTGAGTATGCTCAGGACCATGCTCAAACATAAATACAAATGACAGCTCACGTATAAATGTATTGAAGTCGTTGAAAGTTCGTCATTATCTAGAAGATACGCTGTCCGATTAGTGTCCAAACTGCATACTTCCGAGTGCCAGGATCCGCAGCATGCATTCACTGCTGAGCCAGAGACGCCTGTACTGGTTGGGCCATGTGCGTCGCATGGAGGACGACCGCTTGCCGAAAGACATCCTCTATGGACAACTCACCAGTGGCGCGAGGCCAGTGGGGCGCCCAGCCCTCAGATTCAAGGATGCCTGCAATCGTGACATGAAGGCCTGTGACATCAGCCCCAAAGGGAAGCAGTGGCCGAAGACCGCACTGCTTGGCGTCAGGCAACACGCAGAGGCATTGAAAGGGCAGATGAAAGGAGACACCAGCATGCGGCGGAAAAGAGGATGCGGCGAAAACAAAACGCAGCACTACCACCAATGTCATCCTGTTTCGTCTGCTTTGGCTGCAGAAAGGACTGCCACTCAAGAATCGGCCTTCACAGCCACAGACGACGCTGCCAAAATTTGAAAATTTGACAAATTGACAACAGGGCGCATCAGCATCGTCTCTACGAGACTACGCTCTGCCTATTTATTTTTTATTTACTATGTTTCACATATGGTTGTGAATGTTTGCGACTATAATACAGATTCTATAATACAGATTCTATAATACAGATTTCACTCTTGTGGCTTAAATTGACATGGCTTGCAAAATGGCAGAGAAAGTAATTTCTTCAAACCACCCTGATGATGAAGGCTCGCAACGAAAGAAAACTCACAGAAAATGGTCTCGTGTATCAAATTCAGCGGGCAGAAGTATCGTTACAGCGATCCGTGTCTTCATGGAGACGACAGGCGAATCAACTGGAAAGGTTGTTGTGTGACTTTGATGATATCGACTGCATTCGGAAGGATCGCGATAACCTTGATGTGCTCTTCAATTCGACTTGTAGCGCGGCAGATGATTACGGTCGTATGGTTTCGGATGAAGTTAGAAAACTATTCCAAGTAAAGATTGAAGTAATCGATGTCGATCATCAGAAACTTTCGACGCGCATTCCCGCGCATACAAGACATTGTGTTCGAAACCAAATCGAGTACTACTTCGATGAAAAGTCGCCAAGAGGGAAGTCGGATGTCGCGCACTTCCAAATCGTCACGCACTTCTAAAGTCTCCAACAGCAGCAGCCGCCTTGAATGAAAAACTTGAATTTTTCGAAATAGAATCTCATCAGACACATGAGTTAGAAAAAACTCAAACAATGAAAGAAATCAAAACGGCTGAAGCTCGCGTAGAAGCCATTTCAAAGTTCGAAGCGATGTCTAACCATCCCGACACTTGACTTACCAGATGGGAAACATGATCATCTAAAAGAGTTCATTTCTACTCAACCTTTGAATCCACAAAGTGATGAGTTCATTCATGTGCGAACAGTGCAAAATTGAACATTGCGAATACTCAGCTACCCCAACCGAACTACAATGACAAACCCGATACACATCAAGGGACACTTTCTGATCAGCTTCTACTTAGCCGTTTTCCCGCCCCCGAGCCTGGTGTCTTCTCGGGAGATCCACTTCACTATCCCAGCTGGAAGAGTGCCTTTCACGCATTGATTGAGAGTAGAGTATTTCTGCCAAGTGAAATGATACACTATCTCAAAAGATATCTGGCTGGCACAGCGAAGGAAACAGTTGAAAGCTACTTTCTGTTGATGACCGATGATGCATACGCATATGCGAAACTATTGTTGGATGAACGATTTGGCGATCCATTTGTGATTGCAAATGCATTTCGCGATAAGTTGGACAGGTGGCTAAAGATAGCTTCTCTCGACGAAACTGCTATGCGCAAGTTTGCTGACTTTCTGGAGCAGTGTACGAATGCTATGGGGTACACGCATTGCCTCGATGTACTCAACGTTGACCGCGAGAACCGGAAGTTACTTGGCAAGCTTCCTGACTGGCTGGTAAACGGGTGGGCTCGTTACGTCTATAACTGGAAAACCGGAAATGGTTGCTTTCCGCCTTTCGCAGAGTTTGCATCATTTGTTTCTCGTGTAGCTGATATCGCCTGCGATCCCATCACTTCCTTACAATCACTGCGTGGAAGTGATGATGCCAGCAAGACAAGAGAAGATCGGACAAAATCTCATGCATCAAGTTCGTTCTCTACAGACGCAAAGATTAAGACACTTGACAACGACACTCGCAGTAAATGTACCCTTTGTCAGGGAAATCACCCACTGGACAATTGCAAAACATTTCTTGCTAAACCTCTACACGAAAGGAAGACATTTGCAATGCTAAAGGGTCTGTGTTTCGGGTGCATGGAACCAGGCCACCGTTCCAAAGAATGCAAAATGTGTAAGAGTTGCAAAACGTGTGCGAAACGACACCCTTCGTGTTTGCATGGCGACATCAGACGGGATGCACGTGAAATGATTACAACGAGTCGAAAATCGATAAGTACGCAGACCAGCATTTGTCATTACAACAGCAGTAATTGTTGTAGGAAGAGCTCCAGGATCGTTCCTGTGTGGGTGTCGCACTCAGGTAGACCTGACTATGAAAGACTTGTTTATGCTCTGCTTGACACACAGTCTGACACTACTTTCATTCTAAACGATATGTGCGCTGCCTTGGGTGTTGACGGGACTCCAGTGCAACTCTCACTCTCGATGATGTCTGCTTCAAATCAGATTAGCCAGAGCAGTAAAATTAATGGTCTACACGTTCGTGCATACAATGGTGACTCTACCATTGCACTCCCTCCGACATACACACGGGACATTATACCCATAAATCGTGAACACATTCCGACACCTTCTGTGGCACAGAGGTGGCCTCACTTGCACAGCGTAACAAACAAACTGATACCGCTAAATGAATGTGAGGTGGGGCTTCTCATCGGATATGACTGCGCGAATGCCCTAGGTCCCAGAGAGGCCATACCTCCAGTTGCTGGGGGACCTTATGCTTAGAGGACGGACCTTTGATGGGGACCTATAGGCGTGACCGACACAACACATGATGAAACTGATGATATTGATGCGATCGGTGTAAGCCATAGGATCATGGTACATCGCGTTCCCTCTTCAGTGTCTACATGCGACAACCAGGAAGTGATATTGTCATATAAGACTATGATTAAGAAGGTTATTAACCCAACTCAAATAGCCAACATGATGGAATTGGACTTCAAAGACGAAAATACAGAACTGACCTCATTGTCCTGTGAAGATCAGATGTTCATCACTAAACTCAAGGATGGGATCTACAAAGATGCTGATGGTCATTATGAAACGCCGTTGCCTTTTCGTGACTCAAGCACATGCCTTCCGAACAGTAAGGCTCGTGCATTTCGCCGGTTGCAGCATCTAAAGAAGCGCCTGCAAAGAAGTATCACTCAGATTACACTGATTCCATGAAGAACATGTTCCAGCGGGGATACGCAGAAAGAGTACCCGATTCCAATATCAACAAGGATGATGATGACATATAGTACATTCCGCACCATTGTTTGTATCATAACAAGAAGCCGGACAAGATTCGTGTCGTTTTCGACTGTAGTGCTACTTTCAAGAGTCAATCATTGAATCAACACTTGCGGCAAGGCCCAGACCTCACAAACACCTTGGTGGGAGTTTTGCGTCGGTTTCGCAAAGAACCAATCGCCTTCATTTGTGATGTGGAACAAATGCTTCACCAGTTCAAAGTTGACACGAAGCACCGTGACTTCTTACGGTTCTTGTGGTGGGACGGAGGAGATTATGATGCCAGACCGACCGAATATAGTTTGGAGCGGTTTCATCCCCGGGCTGTGCTAATTTCGGCTTGAAGCAGGCAGCGAACGACGGTGAAGCGGAATTTGGAATAAATGCAGCAAACTTTGTGCGAAGCGACTTCTAAGTCGACGACGGGCTCAAGTCTGTTCCTAGTGTTGATGAAGCAACTGACCTAATGCCCACATGAAGTTCTGCCAGTCGAAAGAGTTTTAGGAGTCCAATGGTGTATGGAGAATGATTCGTTTCAGTTTAGATTCACTCTAAGAGATCTGCCTCTAACCAGACGAGGTGTCATGTCCACCATAAGTTCGGTTTATGATCCGCTTGGATTCATTGCGCCATTCATTCTAAATGGTAAGAAAATACTACAACAATTGTGCCGTGACAACTCCGACTGGGACACACCTCTGTCTGACACAATCAGTGCTCAATGGGAAAGCTGGAGAACTTCTCTCTTCTTATCTGAGTCCTTGAAGATCAAACGATGTCTCAAACATGAAAAGTTTGAAGACGTCTGCTCTGTGGAATTACATCACTTTTCTGATGCCAGTACTATTGGGTATGCACAGTGCTCCTACGTCCGACTCACAGACAACTATGACAATGTTTACTGTTCATTCTTGATGGGCAAGGCTAGAGTTACGCCAATCAAGCCTGTCACGATCCCACGTCTTGAGTTGACTGCCGCTGTAGTATCTGCCAAGATAAGCAAGATGCTACAACGTGAACTCAAATACGACAACGTGACTAACATCTTCTGGACTGACAGTCGAATTGTGCTTGGGTATATCAAGAACGAAGCACGAAGGTTTCATGTTTTCGTAGCCAACAGGGTGCAACAGATCAGAAATCTCACTGAAGTTTCGCAATGGAGACATGTAACTTCTGCAGACAACCCTCGGACTGTGGCTCCAGAGGTTTGTCACCCGCTGAACTGACTGATCATTGCACATGGCTTCAGGGTCCAGACTTCTTGCGCAACAATAAGCTTCCTTCTGATGATGCGCATGCTGATTATACTCTAAATCCGAATGACTCCGAAGTTCGGAAATCACAATCCTTTGCGAGTGCGAACGTTGCCCCGTTCTACACAGTTCTAGCGTATCCCGATTCCGTGTCAGATTGGCACCGTGCAAAGCGTGTCATCGCAGTTTGGCTACTTTGGAAACAGAAGCTGAGGAATGCCATTGAGCAGACTCGTCCCGCCTCTGTCAGGAGAACTCAGCGCCATGTGCTTGTCGACACAGCAACCCTACAGAACGCTGAGTTTGAGGTCGCGAAAAAGGTTTAAGCAGAATGCTTTTCAGAAGAAATCAAGATCCTTCGTTATCTGAAGTCGAAGTCAAGTAGTGTAGATGGAACGACTGCCAGACAGCGTAACAAATACCTAAAAGGGACTAGTTCACTCTACAGGCTCGACCCATTTCTAGACGACCAAGGCTTCATATGTGTTGGTGGACGAATTGGAAGAGCTGCAAACAACCCATCCTTCAACCGCCCTATGATGCTTCCGCGAAAGTATCATATTACGAATCTGATCATTCGTCATTTCCACAAACACGTCCAACATCAAGGTCGTGGCATGACAACTAACGAAATTAGGTCCAACGGATTTTGGATTGTCGGATGTAGTTCTGCAGTGGCGCATCACATTAAACAGTGCGTGTTGTACCGCAAATTGCGCAGTGGAGTATTGCATCAGAAGATGTATGACTTGCCAGAAGATCGACTTGAACCTGATCGTGGACTTCTTTGGTCCATGGACAATCAAAGAAGGCAGGAAAGAACTGAAAAGATACGGTGTTCTGTTTATTGTATGGTTTGCAGAGCTATTCATCTGGAAACCATTAACACAATGGAGACAGATTCATTCATTAATGCACTTCGTAGGTTCCTGTCAATACGAGGACCTATACGCCAACTCCGATCAGATCAAGGCACTAACTTGGTAGGAGCCAAGAACGAGCTCGAACGAGCATTGTCTGAAATTGACGACACGCAAGTCCAACAATTCCTATTGAAACAGGGATGCGACTACTTCCGTTTTAACATGAATGTCCCTTCAGCCAGCCATATGGGCGGTTCACTGGAGCGACAGATACGAACTGTACGTAGTATTCTGTCGTCTCTTCTCTATGAAGCAGGTTTGCAACTGAATGACGAGTCATTCAGGACCTTGATGTGTGAAGCAGCAGCTATTGTCAATAGACGCCCCTAACAGTTGATAACCTATATGATGCGACATTACTTGAACCTTTGACTCCCAATCATCTTCTCACCTTGAAATCGAAGGTAATCTTACCGTCACCAGGAGAATTCCTTCGAGCGGATGTCTATGCTCGCAGACGCTGGCGTCGAGTACAACACCTTGCGAATGAGTCCTGGACGCGTTGGAAAAGGGAATTCCTGCAAACTCTTTAACTGCGAAGATAGTGGGTACAACCCAAACGTGATCTACACATCGGAGACATTGTCATTATCAATGACAGTAACTAACCTCGCAACCAATGGAAGCTTGCGAGAGTTGAGAAAACGTTTAGTAGCAAGGACAATAACATACGATCAGTTCAGCTTGCCATAGCTGATCATTCGCTGGACGAAAAACGGAAGCGAACCAGACCCACCTCGTTCCTCGAACGTCCCATTCACAAGTTGGTTCTGTTGCTGGCAAAGGAGTGAAGCAGTTCAATCACTTGACCCTCTTCTATCCAAACTTTCGTATTGTCTTTAGACCTATAAAATGTCAATGCCATTTTGGGGAGCCATGTAAATGGTGTTATGACTTTCTGGCCTTTGGACTGCGGAACGTTGGATGGACGGGTGTCGCCGTCTGGCGATTGTAATATTTATATTGTATGATCTTCTCCATGCACGGAAGACCCGGGGCAGTAGACGCACAGCCATTTGTATTAGTCACCTTTTTGTTGCTGCGTGAATTTATTGTTTTAGAAAGGCCCAAGGAGGTTAGTAATTATTCTGTTTTTGTCGTTTTGTATGTGTTCTGTAATTATCAACTAGGTGTTGTTAATTGGTCTTGATTTGACATATCACACTTCGTGTTTTTGCAAATGTAATTGCATTGTGTTATTCCGTTTATATATTCAGTTTTACGGAGACTACCGCATCCTGCGTTAACAGTTCTTCCGTCTTCGAAATAAAGTATTCAGTCCACTACACACAAACTCCTGACTGGCTGATTGCCACGGGTTGGCTCAGTTCGTTTCTACAAGGAGCTGCCCGCGGTTACAGTAAAAGACCTTTAGAGCCATACGGTAGGGCAGCTATTCAGGTAGCGAGCTGCCGACCGTCACAATCATAATATTATATCCTTTCTTTGTTGACAATGATTGTTACACAGACAACTATACATATAATTATGATGAATTAAAATATGTTCACTACATAATACTTATACTCTAGTGTAGGTAATGTAAATATGTATACTCACGGTACTTCGATGTGTTGGTGCGTACCGAGTATAGAGTACATGTACCCTTTACCTTATAATTATTTGGCTCTTTGGTCTTGGAGACCACCGATAAAATTATCCCTATTTTTCTCCGCAAAGAAAATGTTTCTCTTTACAATCCGCCACACTTGACAATCCACTATATGTTCTGTAAGATGATAGGACCTAAGAAATAACGTGCCATCTATTAAGTAAGTATTCAGACTTAGACATTTTGCACTTATTTGATTCGTATACCCAGAACGAAGATATAGAAACACACCCTTTTAATTTAGCTGATACAAAGTGTAATTATCATGATGTTCACCACTTCATGATAATTTTTTTCATACTCACTTTCAATATAAAGTACTCCACCTAAATATACCAGGACAAATTTGATCAACTTCGTATGCACATGTTGAAGTTGATTATATCTTATTATGTGAAACTTTTCTAAATGACGATATAGTGCATCGTTTTAAACTGCCCAGTATGGTTAAGGACATGTGTCATGGTTTCATGTGGCGTTTACATTCATTATCTGCTAATTTTGGGTTTTGTTATATAAGTACAAAACGTCAATTATTTATGTCTTATTGTGCTTCTTTCTATGGTGTATGTGTCTGGAACTTGAAAGATAAAGTTTATATACTACATGGTGAAAGGGTATTAGGAAAATGTTTAGTCTACCTGTTTGCACCCACTGTAATGTCTCCCGAGTCAAATTCAGAATTGAATGATTCGTTTTATGCAGCGTTGCTTAAAATGCAATAACACCAGTTTGAATATGCTCTGTTGTCTAGCTTTTTCAAGGTAGTGTTTCACATATGTTTAACAGTTTCAATTACATATTGTCACAATCCAAACTTGATGCCACGACCTTCTGTTATTTATGTAATATGAACATTAATTATTTTCATAATCTCACTCAAAACCACTATCAACAAAGGTAGGAAGTTTCATTAGCAAAAGATGTGTTGTAGAATATAGAGAATGCGTGTAGTACTTATTTTATCAAAGACGAGTTGCTCTCTGTTTTATGTACTCAGTAAACATTGCTTTAACTGAATTGTACATATTGTAGTACGAATAAATATATTATTATTATAACCTTATTTACGCAAATAGGATGATTAAATCTAAAGATGGCGTCGCAGTAAATGTGCGTGATAATCCACTATATTTTCTGTAAAATGATAAGCCTCGGCATTTTTTAGAAGGTGAATTTGAATCAAAATGTATCTAGTAATAATGGTCAAACTTCAATCTTAGGCGGGATATACCGCATTTATAATTATCCAGAAGATGTGTCGCTGCAGAAAGTACATGGGTGAATGCCATTATATATATATATATATATACATATATATATATATATATATATATATATATATATACATCCATATATATATATATATATATATATATATATACATCCATATATGTATATATATATACATATATATTTATATATATATATATATATATATATATATATATATGCATTGAATGAACAATAGTTAATTCGTTAATCATATCTGATCAAATATGATTGTGCACACATGATTTCATGTACCCTACATACAAAACTGTGTTAAAACGAATTGGATTTGAATTTCTGTATGTACCACTTATTTACCAGTAAACTTGTGAAATTGTTAATGCGTGCGTTACAGAATCATACTTTACTCCCCCTCACAGGCTGGGGGATAGCATGGTGATAGGTGTGTCGTTTGTATGTTACAGGGAAAGTCCCTAACGCGCATCCCCACTTAATTTTTTGTCAATAATTTTGAACATGCTGTTTAAAAATACGGATTGCTTTTATTTATCAACGCGGGTATAATAATTAAACACTGTGTATGCATATCAACTGATCATTTTTTTAAATATAAATGATTTTAGAGAAATTACAATAGAGATATTACAATAATAATAAAACAATAATGTAAAGTTTTCCCTTTTGGTAGTAAAATCTCAATATATTGATAAAGCACTTTCTTTTTCTTCTTTTTTGTGCGGCTTATGAAGAGGGCTGCCCAGTTTTGAACGCTTGCGAACGCAACAGTATTGTTTGCGGAAGGCCACACAATAAAGCGTTTTCGTAGTCCAAGCGTGACGGCACGAATGTGTACACAAGAGTTTGCAAGCGTCATCGGTTATGCTTGACCGAATTTGCCAAATATTCCTTATTTGATAATCGCATGATATAACACCAACACTTTGTTACCACGTTCTACCACATCACAAATAAAATTAAAAGCAAACCAAAAGTTGATTACGTCCACTCGAGTCATCAAATGACTGGTATCTTAATAATAATAATAGTATTATTTTATTATTATAATTAAAAGCATGTTCGCCCTACATACGTTAAGTGAAGCACGTGTGTTTCACTTCTTGAATTCTGACTTGAATCACATGAAGAATAAATTATGCATTTCAATGTAAAATCGCTGTAACGTCGTAAGCTCAGTAAAAGTTAGAAAAAGTTAAATGTGTTAATAAATAAATTATGGAAGGGCCATGTCATTAAGTGCTATGCAAAATTACTTTTTTCCTTCCAAACTGCATTGGCTATACTCTAAAAATAATTTACTGCTATTCAAATAAGTTTTAAATCCTCTCGGTCACCCCGTAAAAGGGCTTATTTGGTGCAAACAAAATGTACCAGTTTGTAGCGACATCTAGCGACTGCGGTCGTTATCCGTGACGTAACGACAGAAAGGTCAATATCGCAACACAATGTCGGAATCCGCTGATTCTTTAATTTCGGTATGTGAAGTTTAGTGTTTAGTTTTGTTACAATACTCTGTCAACAGTCGTTCGACCACACAAAAGTCAATGCCAATGCCATAATGGCATTCTACTTGACAGATTGCAGTAGCTCCACATCCGGCCCACCGTTTCCGTCACAATGGCCTCCTGGGTCACCTTTAAAGTTTGGTCCGGATCAACCCACAAATGCGGCCGAGCATATGTAGCGGCATACAGACAGGCATATATTCAGCTTGTTTTATATATTAGATTGTTATTGATAAGAGGATTATATTAGCATTAAGGGATTGTCCTAATCGCATGGTATAAATATAATATGTAGTGCAATAACATGTAAACTTCAATCGATAGAGTAACGATCGTCTAAAAACATCATTCTTGTTCGAATTCACTAGATTCGTGCCCCATTCAACTAACTTGCGGACTGCAAGTCTCGGTGGAAGGAAGTCACGAGCTCCTGGATGCAAAGCACCACTGGCATAACATTGCACCACCTCGTCAGAGACGATAGGACACGTGAACCAGATACGATAGGACACATAAACCAGATACGATAGGACACATGAACCAGATACGATAGGACACATGAACCAGATACGCACGAGCGTGACGTGCTGAACCCGATTTAGAATGCACGATTCCTTTCACGATGTGATGTATAGTGTAGGCGTATGACACTGAGCACCGCCCAAATTAGGTTGCCGCCCCCTCTTTCAGTAAAGGTGAATATGTAGTGTGTAACGTCGGCCTATGCCAACCATTCAGTCAACACACTAAGCGACACCATGATACAAGAGAACATACGCATATAGGCCGATTACGTAGCAGACAGCGAGCACGGTTTGTGACCATGCGAACTAGTGACGTTCAATTAGAATGGCCATCTTTGACGACTACGACTACAACGCAGTGCATTCAAGACAAAAACAGACTTGTAATTGTGGCAGGTGAGTAGCGATTACCATATTGTCGTTGGATGTCAACCGCAAAGGGCGCCGTATATAAGCCATATCTGCTAACGGTCCGTAAGAACACGTAGGGAAATGCAGTGCCTACAATACGCAATTTAACCGATTTTAGTGTTTCATTTGCCTAGAAATAAAAGTATCAGCCAGCACGGTTGGACAGTTCGAAATGCTCCAGTTACATTTTGTAATATCAAGCGGATTGGAAGACGCGTAGGTGTGTTGGGGGTGACATTCCCAAAACACTGGTAGGCGCGTAAAAAAAATATCTAGTAAAACTACCACTTTTCAGGGTAGGTGCGTTTCCGACATGATTAAAAGAGCTGGAGATATGTACTTTTGACGAAACTTATTAAGAATATCAATGACATGATGGCGGTGACTGAATTTTTTTTCATAGAATTTGTTATGGCCAGTTTTCTTATAATCAGACAAAACGTTGACATTTCCACAACATATAACATCTCACTGTGATATGCCCTATATAATGTTTTTATTTCTTTAAATATAGGTTGTCTTTAATCGTAGCCTGCTGCCAGACAACTGACAATTGTTGTATCATTTGTCGCGCATTGAGATCGTTCTGCTGTTTCAGGCACACGTAATTGACCACTTTGTCTGAACAAATGACAACGTCGCTCATGATCTTCACGATCTGCAGAACCTGACGATGTCCTATTGGAGTCAAACGCGACGTGCAGTCGCTGTAGCTTTCGTCGCAGTCACCACGTACTGTTTGTGTCTACTGGTTTTTTACCGGTCGCCATCATCGACATCACTAATATGGGGTGAAAAGATTCAACAGACGATGCCACAACCAGCGGCTCTCTTCAAACACGTGCCTCTGTGTTCAGTAGATGTAATCAGGAAATATTGCATCGAACACAATTATTTTCCGACGGGTGGACGCTGGTTCAATTCAAAATTCCTACCGGATGCCTGTCGCCTCCCGTTCAAAGACATCCCTAAGGAACGCATGCGCAAGTGCCTGACGCGACGGAACATCACGAAACTCGTCGTTCTTGGGGATTCCAACGGAATGCGGTACTTTAGAGCAACGAAACGACTTCTTGAACAATCTATGAAATGTCGCACTGTTAAAATTGAACGTGGAACCACAATGCCTGACGTGAGCTATTTCACAACAAGGACTGATTTGAAGGCTTCAGACATCGTTGTGCATCACAGAGATTGCAGAGGATGCAAAAGCAACGCCGTGTCTTGCACAAAGGGATCTCTTAAAGTATATCTAGAGTACATCGTGATGGAGTTCTTCCTGGACACGGAAGTGACCACTGTCCGAAACCAGTGGCAGAAAAACTGTCGTAAGCGAATTGGTTGCCGCCAGTCAAACACGAACCAGGAGTTTATACTTGGCGAATATCTTGTGGGCAACTACCCGGATGTCATACTACTCTTCTCGTCGAATCACGACAAGGGGAGATACGGACTACAGACAGTGCGTGCCCACATTGACTACCTGAAGGTGCTAATCAACATGTACGTTCCGAAGCGGACACAATTGTTCTGGTTCAACAAAATCAGCGAAACCCTGCATAAGAAACCTCAGATATGGAGAAATGTAACTTTTGATGGCAAGTCTAAAACCAACGAACAAATTGAGCGATTGAACAGAGAACTTTTCGATGTTCTTCGGCCGGAGTTGATGAGAAAAGACGGAAAGATTTCGACGTTCTTCGACTTGTATAACATGTCGCTGGGAGTGTCTCATTGGTCGCTTGATGGCGCGCACTGGAGGTCTCAGTGGTATGACGTTGTTTTATCAAACTGGTTCCAAACATTTTGCGCAAATTAACAGTGCTGATAAATCATCTTTGCTATATTCATTGATGAGCGAGCGTGATAATTAGCTAGTTAATCAGTGTATTAGTTACCTAGCTGCTGTGTTATATATGCGCATATGTAGCACGGGCGCACTGTCGTGCTGACAGTCAAAACTCGAATGATTTATTTTTTCTTGGTAAAATATAGGCTAATTGTTCGACTAATAAGGTCATCTCGTAGTGCAAACACTTATACACTGATGCTACGTACACATTATATTTACACTGTATGCATCATTTGGAATTTCTGAAGGGTCAAATACAAATTGTTCTTCTTCTTTTGTCAAACACGATTGGTTTATTGGTTTATTTATCGTTTGCTTTATAATGTACTGGTTATGTTTAAATGTATTGAGTTGTAGTCATCTATGTGGAGTACGGTTATGTAAAGTTGTAAAATGACACTGACCAGGCCATTTATTGGGGGAGGGTGTGACTGCTCGTCAGAGACAGGCACCTGATAAACTGACGATGCATAGTTGTAAAGCTCGACACAGACAGCTACTAAAGCTCGACATAGACAGCTACTAAAGCTCGACACAGACAGCTGCATGCCTGTATAACTGTCATTCATTGGAATACATGTATTTGCTTCTTCGACCAAATTCAGCAGTACTGTCACCTCGCTTTTACTGTCACTTTGACCCAGCCCCCTTGGAAAACTGAGTTAGCTGGTTCAATATTGACGGGTCCAGAGTATGACGTCACAGATCTATTACTGAGTTTGGACTCCGTCAAGCTTCCTCAAGTATCCATGTTTACATATATTACATTTCTAGGTGTGAAAAGTGTGATGTGACAAGATAGATGCATGCCGCGCCCCAGAAATGTACTGCATCTAATTATAATGGAGCTAACGTATGTATGTATGTATTTGTTTCCATGTGGATATGTTAACGTTTTCCTCCTAGGCGGCATGCACTTCGGGCGCCAAACTTTCAGTCATTAATCTGGGACCCCACGAATGAGACGTAAAACCCTTATTTTTTTTCGAAATACCCCGTATATCAAGGGTTCTTAATGGTTTTTGTGATAAATCAAATGTTCACACGCTGCGAATACGTAAACCCTTTGAACGTACGTAGCGCCATCTGGGTGGTTTATAATAATGATACTAGAAAACACGCGTAGCAATTGTATATAACTTTGACTAGGTTGCTAGGTGTGTGTATCCCGTCCTGGGGGTAGGCATTTTGTTAGTATGTATGTAAACATGGATGTTTTAACGGCGGTCTCGCTCATAAGTAAGATTGTGACGTCAAACTATCGATCTGACAATAATTGATGGATCCATCATGTAGCATTTTCCCTAGCAACCTCACCAGGCTACCTTTTAACAAGATTTAGCAAGATTTGCCATCCAAGCCAAACGCCGAGATGGCAAGTGGACAAGGAAGCCATTGGCTTATGGAGAGTCAAACAATGTTCATCTACGTGTAACCCGCCCTCCTGAGATATATGTCAACCTTGTTTTTGAACACATTCACGCTGCTACCAGTTCCACAGTCCGTAGACAATTTGTTCCATTCATTTATTGTCCTCTGTGGGAACGAGTACTTCCTGATATCTAATCTACACTGATCCTTTACTAATTTTACCTCATGACCTCTAACTCTACTATGTTTCTTGATTGAGAAAAACATATTTCTGTCAATATTTGCTGCCTGGTCTGAAGTCGGGGTTGTCCCCTCACATCAATAATCGAAAAGGGCAAACAAGTTTAATTTATTTATGGGAATTCCCCACCAAGAACCCCCCAAATGGTGCGAAAAGGGGATACTTATTTATAGGAATGACGCCAAACCCATCCATACTAGATGGGCCCTTCCCTCTGCCAGTAACCCCCTCCCAAGAGTAAGAAAAGAATCACATAAATATTATTTAATGGAATGACGCTTCTTTATTGTTTCCACATTCCAAAGCAACAATTCAAAACTCAAGTTCCTGAAATAAATAATATAATAATAACGAAGGTTGACGATTTTAATTCCTTGGGATTAACCTTGGATACACCAATAAATTGGAAAAAAAACACTCTGACAATATATCAAACAAATGTTCTAGAATGATCGGTTCACTAAATAGACTTAAACTAGTATGGCTTATGAGCATAATAATATGGCTAATTAGGAGAACTATCATGTATAAGGAGAAACAGCTAATTGTTCCCCTGTACAAAGCAATAGTCCGACCACATTTGGAACATTGTATTCAAACATGGAGGCCGTATCGTAAAAAGGACATAGACAAGCTAGAAAGAATACAACGAAGAGCAACTAAAATGATTCCAGAATTGAGAGACCTTAGTTACGAAAGTCGCTTATTACAATGTGGTTTGACAACACTAGAGACCAGGAGACTAAGAGGAGACCAAATATAAGTATTTAAAATAGTGAACGGTTATGAGGATGTTGATAGGAATATGTTCTTCAAACTTAAAGAAGGCAGTAAAACCAGAGGACACAAAGCAGCATTAATTAAGGAACAGTGTAGGTTGGACATGAGAAAGTACTCTTTCTCACAGAGGGTGATAAATGAATGGAACAAACTGCCAAATGATTGTGTTAATGCTAGTAGTGTGAATATGTTTAAAAATAGAATTGACAGATATTTGATAAGGGTGGGCTACACATAGATGAGAAAATTGTTGGACTCTCGATAAGCCAATGGCTTCCTTGTCCACTTGCCATCTGGAACTTGTTGTTTGGGATGGCAATCTTGTAAAATCTGGTCAAATCTTGAATTATGCTATATAGGACGTTATTAGTACCACATACATTTTTTTTACTGACTTGGGAGTTCCACTGTCAAAGATTTAATCAACTTCAAAAAAGGGCTATACGAATAATAACGTTGAGTAATTTCAATTCACATATTGACCCTCTATCTAAACTAAACATACTAAGAGTGAATGATATGTTAGCTCTTCTAGAATAAATGTTTTATTATTAATTTATTCATATTAAATTACCTACATACCTACATCATTGGCAAATAGCAACAAACACAGAGATTCATGGTCATACTACCAGCAACCAAAATAAAAATCACATGTATGGTACAAGGCATACTTTTCCAAAACAATGTATTAAATACAGTTTACCAAATACTATCAACAATACCTCTCAAAGTGTGAAAGACAAAGATTATATACACAGTTTACAGGGTTTCATAAATTATGCAAAGTAAATAATTCAGAATTTAAAAAACACGTGCACAATCATCAACTGTTATACATGCTCAATCAACAACAAACTACTCCATGCGTAGGTACTATGCAAATGTTTATACAACTGTTCACCTCGACCGTACAATTGGTCAATGCAATATATATTGATCACCATTTCCGGTTCCACGAACGCCTCGGCTTTGTCTATCGGCGAGCGTCGATGGATCAAATAAATGGTGTGCACACTTTGTATATATATATATATATATATATATATATATATATATATATATATATATATATATATATATATATATATATATATATATATATATATATATATATAACGTTACGCTACGATTTGTCTTGTTAGGAATGCGGTTCGCTTCTACCCACAGTGTGCAGCGGTCAATGATAGTTAACAGGAATTTGTTCCCACGTGTGGAGGTATCAAAAGGACCAATTAAATCCATACCAATTAGCTGCATGGGATCATTAGCAAATGGCATGGCTTCCATTTAAACGCGATCAGTCCGGCTATAGTGGACCTGATAAGTCGGACACCTCGTTATTCGCTCACGTACCTGACGACGCATACCTGGCCACACATACGCCTCACCAAGGCGACAGACCGTGGCGTCTGCCAAATGATCAACCTCGCGATGGGCCCTATCAATCAGGTAGCACCAGTCGTGGATAGACGGGCGCTGTTGACTTCGGGCGTTTGAGGCCAGTGAGGGCATCACTGATTAATGTATAGTCCGACTCATCGTCAAAAGCTTTCAGTCTTTCTCAAACAAATTCGGTTGTTTGGTCCTGGCGAATGGTAGATCAATCTAAACCGTCGTGCTCAAGTGGCAGTGTTTCTTCTATTCAGGGAAGGCACTGGGTCGACCCAGTCGTCGGAGTCAATTACCGCCACCGTGGCTTGTGCAGTGAGCTTAATACGGGACATCATGTCAGCACGGATGGTGTGGGACCCCCGTCGATATTCAAAGCTGGCTCTATATTCTGCGAGTAACATCCCCATCGTTGTATTTTCGTATTTTGAAAAATCCTTCGTAAACAACGATTTTAACGGCTTATGGTCAGTATAGACGACGATATCGGCGCCATAGAGATATGGGCGTAATTTGTTGATGTAACAACGGCGTAAGCTTCTTTCTCGATAGTAGCCCAAACATCTCTATCTGAGACACAGCCATAGCATCGCTAGATACAACCAGGGCTGGGCGTAACTTGTTGATGCAATAAACATCGGCGTAAGCTTCGTTCTCGATAGTAGCCCAGACTTATCCAGCCATAAAATCGCTAGATACAACCAGGGCTTTTAGTCGGTTAAAAGCAGCTTCTTATCAGCAACCCAGTGAAACTTAACCTCTTTCGCATAAGGCAAATCAACGGTTTAGCAACCTGCGCAAAGTTTGATACAGAGCGGCTTAGCTTTAATAAACGAAATTAAGCAGATAGCGAGTGAGTAGTGGACAATATCGTCGCGGTCAGAAGATTGGCGGAAATTGCGAATTCGGCGGACACCTTGACGAAGCGTTGCGAGACTGATGGGTGGCTTCGAGCAGGAAAATACAGAGGAACGGCTACTCGTAGATCGCCACCTTATAAAATCCATTTGTCTTTCTGATGTTAGTATACAAACAAGCTGATTTTACATAAGTGAGTTTCTCATTTCTTACGTCTATACCGTTAGTTACCTAGTCACAAGCGTCCCCCC
Source organism: Lamellibrachia satsuma (assembly GCA_033239005.1). Classification (NCBI taxonomy): domain Eukaryota; kingdom Metazoa; phylum Annelida; class Polychaeta; order Sabellida; family Siboglinidae; genus Lamellibrachia; species Lamellibrachia satsuma. Next base: position 7,389,440 of record BSQZ01000014.1, read on the forward strand.
TACTGCGTTCAGGTTAAATAAGATAAATGTAGTAATATAAAATATGTTAAGTTATTAGAATGTTAATTAAAGTGAATAATTCACCGACATATTATGAGAATGAATTAATATACAGCACATATCGTGAAACAGTGCATAGTTTATACACTAAAAATGCGTATTTGCTTTTACTCTTTCAACTTGAAAAGAGTACAATTTGCGTATCTTGTGGAATGTGACTCCCGTCCAAAGAAAAGTGTGTGTGTTTCAACCCGCTCAACGTGAAAACGCTATATTTTTACTGAAAGTTCTCAAGGATGGTATACTGGCAATGCATTGAGTGGCCCCCGTGGGGTAGTGCAACTAATGGTGGATTATAGTTAACCTGCGGTCACTAACGCGTACTAAGGAATCGTATTGCTCGCATGCCGATCAGAATACCAAAACAACCGTGAAAATGTCGAATATTCGAGAGCGAGTAAATAGCATTTTGACCTAAGTTAACACCACCTTTAGAGAAATTGACCAAAACGACCAACACCAGCAAGACGCCGATACGGATGATTCTGATTTGATTTCCCAGTAAGTATTGTCTTGTAATAAAAACAAATCTAATCGTAGTCCAGCAGTTGCAACACCTCCATTGAGGCAGGTCAACGGAACCCTCGACCAGCGGTCTGTAGAAGGCTCTGACACCTTCACATTCACACAAATAAATGTGTGCAATAATTATGATGAAATATTAAGAAACCCAATACATCTGATGAAATATTCAGAAACGTAATAGATCCCATACGTTTTTATACATCAGTTCTTAGAAATATGTTGCCATCCCGCCTCATAACAATTAGCTTTCGGGTTGTCATTATTTCTGTAAAGCATCAACAGTGAAAAGGACTGCATAACGCATGCAACATACCTGTCCCGCACACTCTGCGTTGCCATAAGTTGCACCTGTCATACAAAAGAGCCTCTTGACGTTCACGCACGATTCGTAAACAACGGAGACATGCGGAAGGCTCGCGATACATGGAGGAAAAGCAAAATCGCGTTCATAAACAATTAAAATGTTGTAGTCTTAAACTATTAAACTCTTATAGTCGCACTTTCACAAACAATTCAAATATCATACTTTCGTGCTTGTAAGTGAACCCAGGGTTGAGTCCTCGATATTCCCCTCTTTATAAAGCTGGATGGCGGCTAGGATTCTTACCAATCGTAGCCCATTCTGGCCAATCATCTTTATGGAACACGTCGCTCCTACCTCGGCCTACGTCGATTTGGTCTCCCACGCAATTGTTAGAGATTGACTTAAGCTTTTGTAGGCCTACTCGTCGACAACATCAAAAGGAGGCCATGTTCAGACAAACAACACGAACATTTCTGCTCAATGAAACAATTCAAGAGTAGAAAGCCAATGACTACCGCCTGCTTCTGCACATTCTCTACTCACACAAATCAAAGATAGACAACATGAAAAGATCAGCTCAATGACATAAAGCAAGAGTAGGAAGCAAATTACTATGACATCCACATTTTTAACGTACAAATAATATTTTAAAACTTATTACTGCATGGTAAATATTAAGGGGATGTTATGTTTGTGACGTCATTGCGACACCTATATCGGCTAAGAACCGCTGGACAATGACGTCTGCCAGTCTTCCTTGCCCAATTTGCAAGTTAAATTTTTGGGGCAACAGGTCGGCATTGAAATAGACACCGGAGCGGAGGTGTCTAGCACGTCTGAGGAAATTTACAAGAGGCACTTGTCGAGCTATCCACTAAAGCCAACATCCTTGACATTGATGGATTACCAAGATTGCTGTCTAAAGCTCGCCGGCATAGTGTGGATTCACATGCAGTATGGGACCCAGAAGGTAGAGTTTCCACTTGTCATCGTGGTTGACCGGCCTGCGTTACTCGGACTGGCCCAGCATATGTGCGGTGACATTGTATAAATGTTAATTTCGCGCCTCGCCAATATAAATGTTAAACCAGTCGCAAGGGGTTTGTCATTCTATTTATAGATAATCTTCAGAGACCTTGTAAACAATTATTAAACAGACATAGGTAAGAAACCTTCCTAAAGCTGCACCCTCTGGAGCCAATTGTGTTAACACCGACAATACGACACGTGTACAGTTGGTGTCACCATCATCGTATGATCAACGTGAACCGTCGAAGTCTGTTACATAAATGTACAATCCTGCCGGAATAAGACACTTGCAATCTCCGATCACATTCTTGAAAGCGATTTAGATATAATGGCGCTACCCAGCTAGAACAGTGACAGTCAGCCAACCATATGCGCAACGTTGGCCCAACAGCAGCAACTATTGTTGGCGCAACGTTACTTTGCTCGTTGGGCCAACTTTGTGCCTACGTCAACAGCCAACCATCAGCCAACATTGCCCCAACCATCAGCCAACGTTGCCCCAACCATCAGCCAACGTTGCTCCAACCATCAGCCAACGTTGCCCAAACCACCAGCCAAAGTTGCCAACCATCAGCCAACGTTGCCACAGCCATCAGCCAACGTTGCCCCAACCATCAGCCAACGTTGCCCCAACCATCAGCCAACGTTGCCCAAACCATCAACCAAAGTTGCCAACCAATAGCCAACGTTGCCCAAACCATCAACCAAAGTTGTCAACCATCAGCCAACGTTGCCCCAACCATCCGCCAACGTTACCCCAACCATCTGCCAATGTTTATAATAAAAATATTTTATTTCAAATATGTTTCACAATGTAAACTTACAATAAGTGTTCACCTGAGTATAGTTGAACGTACAAAAATACTGTTTAATATCATTATGTATACATCGATACTGTGATATACAAACATTCCAATCCATTCTTAGACACCGAGAGTGTAGTCATAATGAGACTTGTAATATTATACTAATAATCATAACAATGCATTGGCAGCTTAATCCTAATTCAATCAGTTATTGTATATTTGAAAGTTGTACTAATGTATAAACAATTTTATATAATATAGCTTATGCTATAATTACAAACGCTAAGCTTTAATATTCTAAGAAATACTCAGATATGGTTTCATACTGCAATACATTTGACACAAAAGAAATACAATAACAACTAACAAATTATGGCTTCACAATTACTAACCTATCGCTAGAAGTAGAACACAACAGTTTTACATTTATTTCACATATATAACCTGACTAATATACATAAAGTCCAGTACATTTGTGCATTCAACATAATACCTATGCATGGCATACTATGGCATACATGTGAACGTTATACTAGTCTCAGTGTAGATAATAATGGTGATAGGTGAAGATGACACAGCACCAGGATTTACATTCAGCCCTCGGCATAGCAGAAGGCATCCTGCAAAGGTCCTAAGTGATACTGATTTTGCTGACGATATTGTTCTACTGTCTAACACAACTCACCCAAAAACATAGTATGTTGCATTCAGTATTGACAGCCCCCTCATCGAAACCATATCTGATCAGAGACAATGAGATGGAGGTGAAGTGAAGTTTTATTTGTTTAGATGATAAATACAGAGTCAAATAACAGTTTGTACATATTTTACATAGTTTTGATGATCCAGGGAGGCCTGCACTAAGATGTGATAGATCGCTATCGCACAAGCCTCCCTATGACTATGTATGGTGCAGTCAGGGCTGGGTCCAATTATGTAATTGTAATTGATTACAGCAAAATTGTGTAATTGTAATTGATTATGGTTTCGAAATGTTGCTGTTAATTTAATTGCTTAGAGCAGGAGCTACAACCTCAAAGTAAACACATCATACCCTATTATTACTATTTTCCGAAGAAAAATTTAAGAAATGCACACTGATAAATATCTGCAAAACTAGAGTGGATGCTTATAAAAGAACTACAAATAAACATTGTATTATAGCCTGTGGGATTTTGTCCAATTTTCACATTGTTGTATTTTGTCCTGTGGGATTTTTTTAAAGGATTGTATGATCGATTGTGTCAAAAGCCTTTGACAGACCTAGAAATATTGCCAATGGTAAATTTTTTGTCAAGATTTAAGTATATTCTGTCAACTAATCCAGATATTGCCACTTCAGTAGAATATTCAGCTCTGAAACCATACCGTTTTGGGTGGAGGAGCTTATTAAGAGTTAAGTAGTGGAATAATTTAGTATAAATAATTTTTTCAAAGACTAGATATGCACGGCAGAAGAGATATTGGTACGTAGTTGTTGAAATTATGATTATCATATTTTGCTGCACCATAATTGTTTCTGTTTGGAAATATATATATATATATATATATATATATATATATATATATATATATATATATATATATATATATATATATATATATATATATATATATATATGTCACTTTTAACAAACAACAGCTATTCTTTAATTAAGTTTGAAGGGTGATGTAATCAGACATGGGGTCAATTCTGAATTGAATTAGAATTTATAAAAAAAATGGGTTAATGGGAACTGAATTTATTAAAATAAAAACAGATTGAAAATGTTAACATATTTTAAATATCTACCATTTTAAAGGCAAATGCAGAGTAAAATGGTGAATAAAAATATGCATCCAACAAGCTGTTGCTCTTCACCAACATCTCAAACAGAATAACTACTACAATTCCTCCAACCTCAACAAGCTAAAAACCACAGAAATAAACATGTTTTGCTATGTTGAGTGACCACTTCGAAGTCTCTATTATCGCTCGCCCAACAATAAACTCAGTTAAAATACAATAGCCCGTTTATGCTTTATGGTACTAATCTGTTATGAAATACAACCTTTATGTACAATCGCTATATTTTACTATAATAAAACATTACCTCAAATTGCTATTTATAAATAACGTTTTCTCTGCTTGGTGCATTTAACGGTATAAAAATGTGCCGCCCGAATGCAATGGATGACTAAACCGCCAATTCTTACATACCGCATTTCTGACATTCTTCTCCCACGCTGTACCGCTACGTATACGTGGTATCCCCGGTTGGGGAGCCACTTTTCGGATTACATGATTAACCGTATGTTGGATGTCGTTGGAGAAACGTTACTATGCAGATCGTGACGGTGGCGACTATTTCACAACGGGACTACAACCAATGAGCATATGCGAGATTTTTCGCTAGGCGTCGCTACGATGTTTTAATAGTTGGCGTAACGTAGGCGTGACGTCGTCGCGTTGCCGTCTGCCCACTACAAGTTTCCACCGTTGGCCCAACGTTGACATTAGGTCAGACCGCGACCATGGCGAGCTTATTACAATGTTGGCCCAACCGAGCTGTGCCAGCTGGGTATGTGAGACATGGTTGAAGCCATCGACCGACGCTTGTGTGAGAAACGATCTTACACCCACTGGATATGACATGAAGCACACGCCCCGTCCGACTGGTAAAGGTGGTGGTGTGGCTGTTATCCATAAATTTGGACTAAACAGACAAAAACGGACCGCTGACGTGTTTCGCACATTTGAAAACATCGAATGTACGCTGAAGACCTGCAAGTCATCAATGCGCATTGTTGTCGTGCACCGCCCGCCGCCATCTGCGAAAAACGGCTTGACAACATCGGCTTCCTGTGAAGAATGGGGTCGCTTTATTGACCAACACGTATTACAACCTGGTCCAATCATTGTCATTGGAGACCTAAACTTCCCCCAGTATAGCTATTTAAAAAAAAAAAACATCTAGTCCATGTTGCATTTCCACCATAAATATTCGGTTGTCCCTCGTTCTGATACTGACTTTTGCGCGTCCCTGTTCACGATTATGCTTACTGATTCTGTTTTTTGTTGCGCCTCTGAGCTCAGGTGCCTGAGGATATAAGCGCCATAGAAGTTAGTTAATTATCATTATTAGTAGTTGTAACTCCATCGAAAAGTAACTCGATTCAACCTTGTGTACATGGGTTGTAATTGCTACTACAAGAGTTAACCGATTTGATCACAACTTCGAACGTCTTCGACTAACATTCTTCTCCGTCGAGACATCTTAATGTCAATCTAACTTGACGTGACGGAGCTTCTAGAGCCATTTACACGTTGTTCCAGGCCTCAACCACCCGTATGTGAGTTCACATTCGTTGTATTATTGTTCAACAATGCCACGCGTGACATATTATCGATCGCTGCCATCACGCCTGTCTGCATAAGTGAGACGCCGTCATTTCCGCTACCATCTCGTTCTATTGATCCGCGTGATGTCTTGCCGTTCGCCTTCATTCCATGTGACTGATACGTGTGACGTCGATCCGTACGCTGTCATCTCGTTCGCCTGACGCCACCACGTTCGCCGCCACTACGTGCGAGTGATTTGTGAGTCGCCTCCACATCATGCGGCGATACTGCCTCGTATGATGCCGACACTTCCGACGACATCACGTGCGACTGCTCCGTGTGTCGCCCTTTCGGTCGTCACCCCTTTCTTTGCTGCCTCGTTGGTGGACAAGCTGACCAAATGCCACAGAGAGGTCGGGTCCACATATTGAGGTACCATACCGTATCAATGTATTCTCCTGTGAATTCAAGGAACTGCAAATCTTCGTTCATCTGTCAAATTGTGATACAAACTACGTCCTGATACAGATTCTGCACTTGTGTGATGTATTACGCCTGTCTGTATTTATTGTTTTGTTTTATTTTATCTTATTAAACTGGATTCCAATTCGCTTTTCAATTACTCTCCATGGTTCTATATTATGTTTATATTTCACCATACATTGGTGCACCTGAGCTTTAGTCAAGAGCCAGTCACTTTGATTTCCGCCAAAAGTTTTGTTCCTCCAAATTCGCACAGCTACGTTAGGCGGCATTTCTGGTTTCTTGTCCATCCACCTTTGCGCAATGATCTTCGCATGGGCGTCGAGCAGCTTCCTTGGTCCGTTCACATAATTTTTCAGAAGATCCGCCGCGTTCTTTCAATGCGCACGCACGCACGGACGCACACTCATATGCACGCGCTCACGCTGACAAGCACACACGCATGCACGCACGCCCACACACACCCTTAAAATCATGAGTCGTTTTGGGGACACGGCTAGAGCACGTTTTAATAAATAACAACGAAACATATATATTGTGTTAGTTAATTTTATTGGTCACAAAATAATACAGTATATAACAATATAGTATAAAAACCCATCACCCTCACAACATAAATCGTTCATTTGATACTATAATTTATACAGCATGCATTGCGGAATATGATGACATCACGTAAATTAATTAAATTTAATTATGATGTGTATCATCGCTTGATAGCAATGTTTTTTGTATAAATGTATTACCGATACATATAGAATGCGACAAGAAGAACTACTTTGTTGTGCCGAAATATTACAAAACACGGATTCTTCAGTGCATCGCCTCATGTAGAATACAATCGCAGTTCAGTATAACAAAGAAAGAATAACATATTATTATTTTCCTCGCAATCCGTAACAGTTACACATAATTGAAAGCGAAACTGCACAATGCAAAACTAGCCTAGGCCTACAATAAAGTGACACTCAGACTGTCCATGATATAATTATTGTGGGTATATATCGAGGTAAATAATACACGTGTGAGTATATTACATTAATATCAGTTACACACAGTTTCTCACGATTCTGTATATATTCATACGATTTTTTATGGTGAACCGCCGAATAATTAAGTCAGCATTTATTAATTTACCTTTATACTGATATGTATGTATACACACACACACATATATATATATATATATATATATATATATATATATATATATATATATATATATATATATATATATATATATATATATATATATATATATATATATATATATATATATATATATATATATATATATATATATATATATCAATCGTCATCCACACTGAATGAAGATCACTGATCATAAATGTTGAGCAGTACGTCTGATCATGCAGAATATAAGTTAAGTAATGCACAATGCACAGTGCAACTAAGAAAGAAGTATTCTATAATTGTATTCCTCGCTATCCGTAACAGCTAAGCATAATTGTATAGTGAAACAAATTAATTGAACAAAGCAGCTGATCCTAGGATTATCCATTGTATAATTATTGTGCGAATCTAACGAGGCTAATAACACGTGTGAGTAAATCATATCAATCCCAGTTAAAATTATCACGATTTTGTAAATATTCATTCATTTCATATAGTGAGGAATCGAATAATTACGTGAGCATTTACCACTATAATCAGAGTAGTACTCTTCGTCAAATTACACTAAACGAACATAACCTATTATGGTATGTATACTGTGCGTGTAATAGTTAGATAATCAAGTCGATAATATGAATAGTTCTTATTTTCACATCCAAGCTATTTTATTTCACTGTATTTCGAACTACTTGGATTGCACATGCTCATGACAATTGTTCAACTACCACGACACAAGCTAGGCCTTGCTATGGCTTGCTCAATTTGTGTCATAATGATATCCATAGATTTGCCACATGGGCTAACACCAAACCGTCATCCATATTGAATGAAGATAACTGATCATCAGTGTTGATAATTTTCAGCATGTTGCATTCTGTTGTATATTTATAACGGTTGATGCACGTGCAGAAAGAAGAACCTTAATATTATAACTTGCCTAACAAAATATGTTGTATATTTTGCATGTAATAGATATTATATTTAAAAACTAAACAAAATGCTGCTTGCCTAACAAAATATGTATTCCGTTAGATATTTTGCAAAAGCTAAACAAAATGTACTAAGAGACAGTGTAGAAATATAATTATGCGTGCTATTGTAATATTAAATGTCATGTTAGTTATGGGAACAATCAGTAGCACAATGTGCGTAGTTCGATATAAAATATAATAGTAAAGTGCCTAAAATAGTCGCTACCAAATGCCAATATATAATATGTATGTTATGCGTTATGTATCTTACCTAAGCTAAACAATTTAATTAGTAGCAGTATGAGCAGAAATATAATTATGCATGCTAGGGTAGTATTAAAAATAATATAAGCTGTGGAAACAATATTTTTTTAAATAACACTAAGTGCGCAGTTCTATGTAAAATATAATAGTAAAGTGTAAAGATAGTCGCGACCAAATACCTAAGCAATTCTACATCCGCTGACAGTTATGATATTTTTAAGCCATCTACTACGTAACCAGCTATTGTTTGCCACCGTCACGTCACTACTACGCTCGTTGTCACGCGATTCGAAAGACGTGACGATAATGTGATGTCCCATGTGTTGATATGTATCTTCACCCGTGTTCACGGCTCTTCAGATGTCACGTTCTGATTAACATTCTGCTGTTTGCTTCACATGTTCGTTTAAATAGATTTCGCTCTTCTTCCGTGTTCGTCTTGTTGGATCGACACAATCCGTTACATAGCCTATGTCCACCACTGTAAACACACAACCAGGTGTTAGTCAAAATATATGACAGGATTCCAACATTAGTTACGGTTGTGTCTACCTGCTGGATAACTAAATATAGGGTGACGAATGTTGTTGCATCGAACGTAACTGCCACACGTGCTATTTGTAGTATTGTCACGTGCTCTAATTATTATTTAATGCAAATTAGTTAAACACTTAAGTTGACTATCCGGGTTATTGCATAGTGACTGAAAGATTTGTCATTTGTTGGTTTCTCTTGAATATGCATTTGATGTTGTTGTTATCCGGCATAAACGCAGGGACGGTGTGAAATAAAGCCGAGTTACTACGCGGTTACACCTATCTGCGTTATGTAAGTTTTGTTGATCCACGAATGAGATTATGACTGGCTGTTTCTTACCCATTCATTGCGATGATGGTCTCTCTGGGTGGTGCCGTGTCTGCTTCCGTCACGACTGAGAGATGGGGTTTGGGCTTCCTGTCTGAGACCACGTCTGCTTCCACCACGACTGAGGGATGGGGTTTGGGCTCCGTGGATGGTGCCATGTCTACTTCCACCAAGACTGAGCGATGGCGTTTGGGCTCCATGGATGGTGCCGTGTCTACTTCCACCAAGACTGAGCGATGGCGTTTGGGCTCCATGGATGGTGCCATGTCTACTTCCATCAATACTGAGAGCAGGAGTTTGGGTTCCCTGTATGGTACCATGTCTGCTTTCGTTCTTCGCCATATTTCTCAGGGCGCTCCAATCCTGAAATGCAGGAGGATATCACATTGATATTGCGAAGACATACTGCAGCAGCTAGCAGTTAAAATCGTCGGATCCTGGGTAGGTCACTTGTTTGTCGACGCAATATTGCTTTGGATGATGATTTGTTAAGTCTCGTTTCGGAATATTACATGTGAGTCGTACATGGTATACGTCAAACAAAGGTGTTGAATCACATTGATGAATTGATGTATTAACACTGGCAGTCGCCTTTACACTTATCGCAAACATACTCAAATTAAGCTTCCTGACAAACAAAGAACGCCAGACACGGGAACTCACAAAGGGTGTTACGTGTCTCAACGAGTTCGTACGATGGCTGGGGCACGGTTCGGTGCCTGCTGTGTCCATCGTGGGACGCCTTCGCCAGAACATTTCTCTTCTAGAGAATGTCGGTCTGCATCAATAAACATACGAGTTACAAAATAATAAACAAGAGACATTGCGTGTGATAGTCATGGTATGGCGGGTTTAAGTGTTCTAATGGAGGAAGAAATAACATTTAGAACCCCAGCCGGATTATATCTACCCCTTCATAACTGTTTTCGCGATACTGACAGTAATTGTGTCCAATTCACACTGATCCTTCAATAATGACACCTCATGTACTCTGGTTGTACTATTTTTTTAAGTGAGAAAAATAGCTCTATCAATACTTTCATACCCATTCAATATCATAACAAACTTTACAAACTTATATTCTTAACCCCCTTGACTCTAGAGTTGTTAACCACATTCTTCATTCTTCATAGCTAAAATACCTCAGTTCTGGAATAATTTTATTTGTTCTCCTCTTAATTCGTTCTAGGTTATCTATATCCTTATGGTCTCCAAGCTAGTATACAATATTTCAAATGAAGCATAACTATTGCATTATTCAGAGGTATAATTAGCTCTTCTCCTTGATGTGGTATATTTCTCATAATCAACCTAAGAGTGTGGCCCCTTTGAAGTTGCAATTCACATCAGCAATTATTGTTACGCCTAAATCAATGTAATTGAACATAGAACAGTATCTCCCATTTAGTAGTTTACACCAAAGTGTCCTGTGTGTAGGCATTTACATTTCCAAAATTTAATAACATGCCACTTTTAGAACTGTTTTCATTTAATTAATTTGCTAAGATCGTTTTGCAGATGTTGTTTATCACCATCATTTTAACCTTTTCTAAAAAAAGTTGTGTCATCCGCAAATATCAGTAATTTCAGTAATGTGCTTGTTGTCGTCTAAGCCATTGGTAAACACTAATAATAATAATTAAGTTCGTAATACTGATCGTTGTGGTACCCCACTCAAAAGTGATTTCCTGTTTGAAACCTCTCTATCTATTACAACACGTAATCTTCTGTCAGGTAACCATTTTTCTATCCAATCGATTATGCCGTCCCAGATATCATGGGCTTTTAATTTAAGTAGTAATCTTTGATGTGGCACTTTGTCGAAATCTTTCTGAATATCTAAGTACATAATAGCTACTGGTGATCCCTCGTCTATCCACTTAGTGATAGAATATTTGTTAAGCGTGACCTCGGTATTAGGAATCCATGTTGAAATGGATTTAATAATGTTAAGACTTATTTCTCGATTTTGTTTAGTAATGGAATCATGTTTGCTTCTTTCCATTGAAATTAATGATGACAGGTTGAACACTCTTGCAAGTGGTATACTGATTTGCTCCGATGTTTCCCTGAGTAGTTTTGTGGAATTCCGTCCACTCCAGATGAGTTTTTATCCTTCATTGCAGTTACAATTAGTTGCATTTAACTGCTGCTTATTGTCTATTTTGGCCTCGTGCAGTTTAGCATCTGGAACTGATAATGAAATTCTCGCGATGATAGCTGTACCAATGATACGAAGAGTGAACATTTAAAACTCAGGAAACAGCTGGACTCAACTATCTACGACCTTCTTAATTTTGTTCCCGATAATCCGAAGTGATATAACAGTTTCCAGGAATTGTATCGGGGATAACAGTAACAGTGGTTCATATTAATACACTGATAAAGCCGTGGTTAAAGACTGAATTCTCGCGATGGTAATCGTACTAATGACACGAAGAGTAAATGTGTTGACGTTACCTGTAGTTGACGGTTGTACCACTCTCTGGGGGAAGGTTTCTCTTGCGTAAGACAGAGCGGAGGCCAAATACGACAAGGATGAGTAATGCGGTGCCGATTATTGACCCGATCACTACGGGCAACCACGGGAAACCTGAAGGGAACCATTGTTTAAATAAACAACATCAATGCTAGCAACACCACCACAACAACAAGAAAAAAACAATAAACAACAACACAGCAACAAGAAATAAGAAACAGCAGCGGCAGCAGCAGCAGCAGCAGCAGCAGCAGCAGCAGCAGCAGCAGCAGCAGCAGCAGCAGCAGCAGCAGCAGCAGCAGCAGCAGCAGCAGCAGCAGCAGCAGCAGCAGCAGCAGCAGCAGCAGCAGCAGCAGCAGCAGCAGCAGCAGCAGCAGCAGCAGGTAATGACGATAATAATGTCATATCATTGAGTAGTGAGGGATAAATGGGCAGTAGCACTTTACTGTGTACAATAGTGATTTTAGATCCCATATATATATATATATATATATATATATATATATATATATATATATATATATATATATATATATATTTGTTTTAAGTGTTTAACTGAAATAACTAAAATAAAAGTACTCGTAGTAGTCATAGTTGCCATTTTCAATGATATATTGCTGCACCATATTGATATAATGTAATCGTGCAAAAGGCGACGGTAAAGATTATGAAAATAAATACATTGAAGCGGATTAATGTGTTGAGTTTGAGGGCAACCACATTTATGACATACAAATCAATAACAACAATTGTTATATATGATGGATTAATTATTGTTAGGCAATGCAAAAAACATGCGAAATAATTTTTTTCTTATAGTTTTCCCATCGAACGCATCGAACGATCTACATAACTATAAAGGACTTCTACAAAAGCGAACATACCTGCGTCTTCCAATTTGTTGTCTGAAATATAAAAACATGTAGACATTATGTAGTGTTTGTGTGGTGTGGCAATCCTTGTTTAGAAACACAACGTATGGCACTGACACCTTGTACGGGCAAGAAAACACAATAAGCGTAGTTTCGATGAATGGGTTATATTTTCAAAATATATAACACCATGCGTGTATACTGTGTGTTTCGCTTTGAAACGTGCAAGCACATGCATACAATCTTTACATATACACTTTTGCATGAATATACTGATATGACTTAGTCAAGTATGTAATACGAGAGCTACTTTCAATAATGTATTCTACGCTATTAGCCAATATGGACAACACCTCTGTGGAAGCAGTACATTAGGGATAACGCCCACTGCATGCACGACTTACAGGACAATCTGAAGCTGTCGAGGTCTACATCCTTGCCAGCTATGGTCAGTCGTCTTTGACTCTTGAAGATTGTGCCCAGCCTCTCCTGGTTAACGGTATGGACCACCCACAACGAAAAGTCGACAATGACGCTACCTTCCCTGTCAAGTCAAGCACGTCCTTGCATTAGACAATTATATTATGACAAATGAACAATGTTCAAGTAAATCAAATGTGCATCGACACAAGTTACTCAGCAAGTTACTGGGCAAAAGTTATGAGTCAAGTCGTGAGTAATGATGTTTCTGTCATGAGTCTAGTAACGGGTAGTGGGATCAAAGTTACATTGTTTGGGTCACTCAGAGAACACTATACGCAAACCAAATACCTACGTGAACGCTATATCTGTCACATCTACCAGTTGTGATCCAATCCCGTCCCGGTAGATTTTCTTCAGCTAAACAAAAATGTTCCATAAGTAAATGCTCCACGGATCTATCTCCAGTAATATATGAACTATTGTTATCAGTCAGCTCAATATGCTATATGGCATGCATACTTTGCTTGTACGACAATCACGTGAGTTACAATTGCGTATATATATATTCGGGCGATTTTTTACATTTTGTTACAACTTACTTTCTAAGAAACACTCGCCAGTGATACGGAAGAATGTATGTACAGTTACCAGCACTACTTTTTGAAATACACTCAAATCAAAGATACTTTCGTGATGCTTAACCAACCTTCTCTTCCACTTTCCCAGCCAGTTTAGCATATTCGTGTGATGTTTTGTCGCCCCACAATGTCTTGAACTCGAGATCTGGCACCCGGAACTGACCATAATATGTCGTAGTCTTCTTTTCTGTAAACACGTACTCCGTCGATGAGAATTGTTACACTGCTAATACCAGTTTAATAGCGCTACCACCATAAGAATGTATGGAATACAGATATTGTTTTGCACTGATAGTTGTCCAAAAAGACACAAATGACTCAAATACATAGTTTATATACCTGATGCTTTCACAGAGTTTACATCGACGTTGTACCCTGCGAAGGTGCCATTGTTGCTCACAATGGTATCACGAACCACTGACGCAGCTGCAGCTGTATTGGTTTCCATCATTTCCAGAACGTAGTTGACTACGACACTGCCCGCGCTACAAATATATAATGTACTACTGTTGTACTCATGGTTGCATGGTTGCAAGGTTGATAAGGGAATATGGAACGTGAAATAAATAGAGAGAGAGAGATACATAGGGGATATATATATATATATATATATATATATATATATATATATATATATATATATATATATATATATAGATAGATAGATAGATAGATAGATAGATAGATAGATAGATAGATAGATAGATAGATAGATAGATAGACAGAAAAGACATACATACAGACAGACATACATACAGACAGACAGACAGACAGATAGATAGATAGAGAGATAGAGAGATAGATATATTAATAGAAATAGATGGAGAGGGAGGAAGAGAGAGAGGAAGAGAGAGATATATAGAGAGAGAGAAAGAGAGAGAGATAGAGAGAGAGAGAAAGAGAGAGAGAGAGGAGATAGAGAGAGATAGAGGAGATAGAGAGAGAGAGAGAGGAGAGAGAGAGATAGAAAGGGAGGGGAAGAGACAGAATTGATTGGTCCAGTGAAACGTAAAGAAAGCAATGTGATATGTATAGGGGGGTAGAGAGTGAGAGAGAGAGAGAGAGACACACACACACACACACACACACACACACACACTCACACACACAGACAGAGAGAGATAACGTGAGAGATAGGAAGATATAGGTAGGGAGAGGAAGAGAAAAGAGGGACAGAGAGAGAGAGAGAGAGAGAGAGAGAGAGAGAGAGAGAGAGAGAGAGAGAGAGAGAGAGAGAGAGAGATAAAGAGAGATATTGAGATGAGGTGGAATTAAAATGGAGAAGGGGGATGTTAGCCGAACGAAATCCAGGGATTAAGACAACCAAAAAGGACAACGTGGTAATTGCGATATACCACATGAAATATTAAAATAGACAATGTTAAGATAGACACATGTATATTTCACCAGCGTACCTGAAGGTAACGTCCACAATTTTGTACTCTCCGTGTCCCAGCTTCGCGTCTAGAATAGTCTCCAACTGAAAGTGCACGAGCAACATTTATCTGACAACGTGATATTGATGCACACAAATGTCATTTAGGTAAACAGTCAACTTTCTGATATCAAACCACTGTCATATTTAGAATTCAGGAAGCAAATAATGTTAATTGGTTTGTCTTCGAATTACCAAAAGAACTACCAATATCATAATATGATATTACACGGTGTTACAGATAATAATGTACTACATTGAGATTAACTTTACGGCATATATTTTACGTTGATCACCCGAGCGACCCTATTATAACTTTATTTTATGATCCAAGACCGTGTGAAGAACAAGAACAGAGATGTTGTCATTGCCTAAATTGGCAAGTCTTACTTACGTTGGCTGATCATTTAATATACAAGTGTGTTTACGTGTGTGTGTGTGTGTGTGTGTGTGTGTGTGTGTGTGTGTGTGTGTGTGTGTGTGTGTGTGTGTGTGTGTGTGTGTGTGTGTGTGTGTGTGTGTGTGTGTGTGTGTGTGTGTGTGTGTGTGTGTGTGTGTGTGTGCGTGTTTGTGTGTGCGCGCGCGTGCGTGCGTGCGTGCGTGCGTGCGTGTGTGTGTGTGTGTGTATGTGTGTGTGCAATGCATGCGTGCGTGCTTGTGTGTATATGTGTGCGTGAAATGTCATAAAATATTGAGCTTCCAAATAAAATATGTAGTGCTCGGGCCTTACATCCACGCTGTGGATATCCAATAATCTCGGTCGTTATTGGATTACTACACGTACCGCAACAGTCACTGTTTTCTTCAGCGTTTTGTGTGCCTCTGACGACTTGTCTTCCAGAGTCTTCGCGAATGTTTCACCTTGCAGGCTCAGTTGGATGTTTACTCTCTTTATGGCCGATGCGGGAATTACTTTCATAGAAAAGAATATTACAGTATATTTATATATAAAATAGGAATACATGCGAGTAAGCATAGTGGATTTTGGAGATCTTTAGTTAACAATTCAAAGATCATTCATAATCATCAATATATAAATATTTGCATCAACATCAGTTCAAGTTAACATATGCTAAGCATGCTTTTTTTTACTGGTTTCTACAATCTTTTGTTTGTTTTGTTTTTCTACAATTCTACAAACAAAACATCTCGAGGAACCAAGGGAAGATGGCTGTTTTGCAAATAACAATCAAGAGTAGACATCCTAAAATAATAATATTGAAATAATATAATAACTGTACACCAAATAATATAATAACCGTACACCAAACCAACCTGTTTCGCAGTTAAAGCCGTAGTAACGGGGCTCACAGTTGCACGAGTATGAGTGTACACCCTGTACACACATTCCTCCATTTGTACAAGGATTGCTGTTGCACTCAATTATGTCTGTTTGAAAATGAAACCGGATGTCAAATGTGTGTTGATTATATTTAAAATTATTAGCTATGGTACACTTTTTTTTCATGATAAAACGTTACTCTTTGTTTCATAATAATTATTCGTATTGCCGCGCAAACGCACGCACGACTCTCGCACATGCACACGCACATACATGTGGTCACGTCACAAGTGTGCAATCATATTTGTTTCATCCTCATTGCCTATACACAATGGTGCACTTTGATGTGTGAACGAGAAACGATTGATCAAAGCGACACTAAAAACTAAACCTTTTAAAAAATGGGATGCTTGTTAAGAGCTTGAGTAGATCCAGTAAATACCGGTTGTCATATAAGTTCTTACAACCGCAATGGACAACCTCAATTTTCACCTCAAATCAACATTAAAATGAAGCTAGACATATTGCAATTAACATTTCACGTACGCCAAGTCACAATTAATACGTACGTAATTGTATATACTTTACATTCGTTTGATGATGAGAAAAAACCAAGGAGCTAGTGAATTATTCATTAGCAAAATACTTCACACACAATTGTGTTCCTGGTAAACATGTATAGTAAATCAATAACACAACCGCATCGACTGTGCTTTCGCACCGACCTACCTGTTTGGCAGATGGAACCCTCGAATCCACTCTTACATTTGCAGGTGAACCCGTCCACGCGGTCCTCGCACGTTCCGCCGTTCACGCACGGATGACTGGCACACTCGTCAATGTCTGTATCGACAGACACATCAACGCATTTCTTTATGTGATTAGTACTTGCCATTTATAAAAGAAATGAAGTCCTTAAATATTTTCTTAATAAATAAAGCACCCATCACTTCGTATTGTAGATAAGCAATAATTAAAATTATAATTACCTTAAATGCGGTACTAGCTGCCGTTTATATTATTATAATTATACAGTTTAGTTTAATTGTGGGACAACGCATCGTTGATATGAAAATAGCTCTCTAGCGATAGTGTGTCGAAAGTCAACGTATTACATTGCGATATAGTCTTGCGTATTTTCGCACGCATGCACACAGGCGCACGCGCGCACACATATTCACACATTTGTTCATATCATCAATCTGCAACAGTACTATTGCTACAGTTCAGTTGTTGCCAGTGTATCTTTGAGAAGCACCACAAACAGCCTAAATATCTAATATGAATATGTGGCGATGCAAACGGACGTCATGTTTCACGTACACAAAATTACAATTCGTATATGAACAACGCATATTTCACAATCTGAACATTAAACACCTTTTGTTCCCATGACACCTGACGTTTGCAGAAAAATAAACACACAACAACTATAGTGTATCAAGTCGTCATATGCAAGCAAAACCTACCTATGTTACACATGGGACCTTTAAAACCTCTCGAGCAATAGCACTTGACTTCATCGACGTGGTCCACACACGTCCCTCCGTTCCTGCACGGATTGCTGGCACATTCGTTGATGTCTATACCGACAGATACACCAAAGAGTATTTAGAAGTAGCTGTAGGCCAACAAACTGTAGTGTTGCTTTATACAGACATAAAATAGTGATATTATGTGCCTATGAAAAAGGTGAAAATAGACAATAATTTGACTCTATGTAAGTGCGATTCATATTGACTTGTTTTGTCGTCTTTAGTATCGTTAGTGTTGTGTTTGTTTACACCGAAGAAATCGTTGATGTCTATACGGAGAGAAAAATCAACATAATTTTTAAGTGATTCTTGCATGAAACTGGTCCAGTGGGGAAACGTATGATGTATTTATTTATGGTATCAACTAAACGCCTACAGTATATGATCCGATTGCATTGGAACAATTATTTAATTAAGACCATACAAAATTAATTAATTATTTCGCATAAACATGTCAAGTAAAAAAAACAAGAAATGCTAACGTCAACTTCTTGATAACATTAAAGAAAATAATCAGAAACCACATAGGTACTTCTTTTCGCACCGACCTACCTGTTTCGCAGATGGAACCTTCGAATCCACTCTTACAGTGGCAGGTGAAACCGTCCCCGCGGTCCACGCACGTTCCGCCGTTCAGGCACGGGTGGGTCTCACACTCGTCAATGTCTATACCGACAGATACACCAACGAGTCCTTAGAAGTAACCGTAGGCCAACAAACTCTGGTGTTGCTTTATATAGACATAAAATAGTGATAGACAAATGTGCCTACGAAAAAGGTGAGAATAGACAATAATTTGACTCTGTGTAAGTGCGATTCATATTGACTTGTTATGTCGTTTTTAGTATCGTTAGTGTTGTGTTTGTTTACACCGAAGACATCACTTGAAAAAAGGTGATTTTGCTGTCGCTTATGTATAATTATATGCATGATTATATGATACGATATGATACATCCATTAATGGCAGACATTGAAGGTGTTTGTATGTGTATGTGTGGGTGTGTGTGTGTGCGTGCGTGCGTGCGTGCGTGCGTGCGTGCGTTCGTGTGTCTTTGTGGGCGTATGTGCGTATGTTTGTACGTGCGTGCATGTGTGCGTGAAAAGTTGAAATTTAAACCACCCCAAAACAACTTAACTAGAATATGGAACGTGTTGGAACTTTGGATTTCCAAATATGTTGATTGTATGTTTTACGTTGTTCATAGACATGTCCAGTAACTGCAGAAAGTATGGCAACATCTTTAAAATAGTGGCATTAGACACGCGAACACCACTAATATTGATCAATAATAGTAACGACCAAATCCATGACCAACCTGTTTCACAGTTGAATCCTGTGTATCCCGGAGCACATAGACAATTGTACTTGCCGACGCGCTGTCTGCACGTTCCGCCGTTCTTACACGGGCTACTTTCACATATATCGATCTCTGAAAACAACACGGCGTGTGCAGACTGCTTTCTTACTACGCACATAAACTGAAGATTTCAATGTCCGCTGTCTATTCCACCAAATAACTGTTTTTTAACAATTATATTTACCAGCCAGTCAGCCATTCAACCAGTCAGCATTCAAGCAAGCCAGTCAGTCACAGTTATATTTGTGAACAACAGGCAAATTAAATAATATATTTAATGAAACTGTGGTATTCCTTATATTGTGTTTTACATACTACTATAATATGCGATTGTCGACATAAAGTTACTCACTTGAAAACATAAACACATTTTTGTCGGTAATGAAAAATTGTGTGAATGTGTGTGTGTGTGTGTGTGTGTGCGTGCGTGCGTGCGTGCGTGCGTGTGTGTATGTGTATGTGGTGTGTGCGTGCATACATTGTTTGGACATACAGGCCTAGTCATATAGTAATGCACATTAAAACGGGTATGCCACGTATAGATAACAAACAACACCCAATATACTCCACAATATACAAATGAAAATATGTTAAATTAATGTTTACCATTGAATCTTAATGCAACCCCAACCGTTAACTTCTTTCTGAAATGCATTACCTGTTTCACAGTTTCTGCCGGTGAATCCGCGCACACAGTTGCAGCGGTATTTGTCGACCAGATCTTTGCAAGTCCCATTGTTTTTGCACGGATACTCTTTGCACTCATCGATGTCTGGAAAGGGAGTTGACTTGATATTTACTAGCGTGCATACAACATCCATGTGCGAACCCGGTTACGCAAATATTGTATATAATGCTGTAGTTAATATATAAACAGTGGGATATCAAATTATTTAACATATATCGGGTAAAGATTAACGGTATGAAACTTATTAATGTTTATTACATAATAATCTTAGTAAATTATATTTCGATG
Source organism: Lamellibrachia satsuma (assembly GCA_033239005.1). Lineage (NCBI taxonomy): Eukaryota > Metazoa > Annelida > Polychaeta > Sabellida > Siboglinidae > Lamellibrachia > Lamellibrachia satsuma. The sequence goes on from BSQZ01000014.1 coordinate 7,410,201, forward strand.
TTGAACACTAGTATATGTGTCTTCTAATTTTTAATACAATATTGATTAGTTTCATCAATATGAGTAGCACATATATGATTCAATTGTCCATAAACCTACGTTTTGTTGTAATATATGCTTTCACATTATATCCGTCAATACTATACACACCTGTCTCGCAGTTGGTCCCTGTGTATCCGGCTAGGCAGGTGCAGGAGTAGGCGTTGTCTCGGTTCTCACACTCTCCTCCGTTGGCGCATGGGTCGCTTTCACATTCGTCCATATCTACACATTTAACCATAACATATAATTACAAAAAAAACCCTCAAAACGACCCCCTCAGATATGACCAGGGGTTGCTGAGTGTCGCGGGTTGGCGGGGTTTCCGATCACTAGACCCAGATCTAGTTAAAAATCCCTATTTCTAAAATTCAACACTCGTGAATGGTGGTTGCACAGATGAACAAGAAAACAAAGACAAGTGAAAAAAATATTTAATATACGATAGTTACTAAATAATGTACAAGGGAAACAAGTAAATTCCTGGGTCTATGTAATTATTTTTTTTTAATAACTCCAACTCTGTAGTAAACAGCCAACGAATAATTCACCCTGCGAAATAACTACTAATAGCGTCTCGCCTGACCCATCGCTATCCAAACATCAACCCAAAGTAAACTGTATCATTATTTTCATCGTGATTAAAGATAAAACACAGCAGTGTTTGCCTACGTACATCGACGTGTCTTATTGTCACACAAACCAGTTCTAAAAGTACAGTTCCGATGTATCTGTGCCTGGATTACAGTTCCGTCCCTTCTCCGCCCCATGCGCGTAGTGGCGGGTCACATAACAATCGCGTTTCTCCATCTGGGGTGGCCGTGTAAGGTCGTCGTGCAGAGAACGTAGCGCAGAGACGATTCAGTTGTCTGCCGTCCTTCTAGCGTACTGCGCCGGTCGTCGTGCAGCGAACGTAGTGTAGAGACGATTCAGTTGTCTACCGTCCTTCTAGCGTACTACACCGGACGTCGTGCAGCGAACGTAGTGTAGAGACGATTCAGTTGTCTGCCGTCCTTCTGGCGTACTGCGCCGGCCGTCGTGCAGCGAACGTAGCGCAGAGACGATTCAGTTGTTTGCCATCCTTCTAGCGTACTGCGCCGGCCGTCGTGCAGCGTAGTGTAGAGACGATTCTGCACTCTGCCGTCGTTCACGCGTACCGCTACGGTTGACGGCCGCGCCGTCTTTCTTCGCATCAGAGGTGTCATCTCGCTAGTGGCGTTTTGGCATCGCCTCGCCGCTTCGATACTCGCTGCGCATCTCGGCTATGTTTTCAGTCACTTAATTTCTCACGCTTCACACGTTACTTCTTAACTTTAGGGGAGCGTAGACACTTCTACCTCCTCGCTCAAAGTTATACCTTACACGTGGTTGACTCACACGTGTCCTTCGTCTGACATCCGGGCACCCACACTGGGCTATACGACCTTTCTTTTCCACTCTACTTTTACCCTGATTTGCTCGCCGAGATGCATCTCCGCATCTAAGTCTGCAGTCAGTCTCTCTTTTTATAATAATAATATAATAATACTTATTATAATTACACTCCTTGTTTCTGAGATAACATATTACAATAGTTCACCAATCACCGCCTCCTAGTCTAATCTAGCAAGAAAACACCCCTTAAATGGGGTAACATTCCAGTCCTTGCCTACTTAATATACATTATTCTCTAAGATAATCAAACCCACGCCGTCCAGCCGTAGATACGGGCACAGATATGCTTGCGCAAACAAATTACACAAGATTGGTCTGCTCCAACAAAGGATGATGGATTCATTCATTCATACTTGAACAGTTTAATAAATAAATAAATAATAAATACAGAAATAAGAAATAGTATTTTGATGCCCAAAAATAGCAGAAATGCTACACGCCATGTGTCCGGGTTAGAAACCTGCTCAAAGGAACTAACAAGATAATGCTAAGTTAATTTAAAATAAGTTGAAAAGTTAAAATATTTTTTTTGAAAGACAAGTAGACATAAGTTAAATATATTAAATAAATAAGTTAAATAAGTTAAATAGTTCAATAAATTAGTTAAATAAATTCAGTTAAATTAAGCTAAATAATGTTAAATGAACATTAAGTCAATACATTAGATAAACATATAAGCTAAACAAATACGTTAAATAAATTATAAGATACATAAGTAAAACGTCATTATAATGTCACTTCTGCTAGCAACAGGGTGCGTCGAAGGCTGCACAAAATATATGTTTTTAACAATGTATTTTACACACTTACCTTGACAGACAGTGGCG
>BSQZ01000014.1:7417500-7425000 GCA_033239005.1 Lamellibrachia satsuma
TCCACCTTTATGTTGCTCTCGTCACAGAAGGAGACAAGACGGATCTGCCCACCTGTAACGGCGAAGTCAAACAAACACTCCTTGTTGTTTCCGCACGTCTTTAGCGCCGTCTGCCGCAGCGATGACGTCATGTTCGCGAGAACGTCTTCCACGAACCGCGGCTCGAACCCCGTGTGTGCAAACGTGGAGTAACTCTCGCCCGGCGCGTAATAGAACAGTGAGTCGATCTTCTCTGTCCTCCCTGGCCATACACGCCGCATGCGATTGTAAACGTCAATAGTATTTTCACAATTAAATATAAAGGAAATTAATGAAACAATGAATCGTTGTGCAATGTCGGTCTGTTAATTACGGACGTAGAATAACCAGAGGACGTTACGCACCCTTGAAGTGATCAGCCGCATAATTGGCATAAACGATTGGCCTGGCGCCATATTCTATTATATTATTTATTCTATGATTAGACATAGAAGCATAGGGATAATGTCACAAAAAGGTCATACGTAGATAAGTTGGTAACGATGAGATAACAAGGTTACCATCCAAATATTCTGATTAAGGAGCTGGAATTCCTTAATTACGAAACATGTCTAATATAATGTGGGTTGAAGCACGCACGCACGCACGCACCCACGATTGCACGAATGCACACACACGCACGCAACAGCGCGCGCACAAAACAAGTCATTTCAGAACATACATCGTTCACCAAACTTTGTGAATATCGTCTTCTCCGACGAGCTGTTTGACAAGGGGACGGCGTTGTTCCCTGGCGGCAGAAGGTCATCTGTGGGGTCGCCATTGAAAACTCCCATCAGTCCTTTCGTGTTTCCTCTAAATGTGTCCGGTGCTCCAACGGTGACGTCAAGCTGCTCTGCATTCACGCCAATTGTCAACGAGAATCCTGCAGCGAAGACAAACAGTTGCCTCATTGTGCGGCAGCAGTAAGTAGTTATGATCTTGACGTAGACTAATAAGGAGGACACCGCTCATTTGTAAGTATTCACGAAACAAACACTGGAAATGAAATTACAAATTGATCAACTTAAACACGCGTTTACAATTATTTTAGTGACAACTATTTGAATACTGTATATTGCTAAATTGTTTAATTTAATTTAAAATAAAATTTTACATGTAATATAAGATACACATATCAAGTGTTTATTGTTATATGTCACGTACACAAGAAAGGCACGTAGTGGAAGTCAAACTACATTCTGGAATAACCGTGTACTTTTGTCATAACCGAATACACGTTAAGTCATACGCTCCATGGCAGCAGCACGTAAACTGCTTCGAATTATATTAAATGACTCATTTGTTGTTATCACGATCTCAGCTAAACAGACACAGCATTTCGGACAGGAGGCCGTGAACACGACTTCATACCTGTTGTGTACGTTACTTCGATCTGTGTGCTGTTCGTTTTTGTTATACCGACACAGGTGTATTCCCTGAAGTCAGTCACGTTGGCTGATGTGAACCAATCCGTGACGTTCTCGTTTTCAACAAAAACTGCCAGACCTAAAACAGCCAGTTATATCGAGCTGAGACTTGAGCGTGAGACACAAAGAGCAAGTATTAGTAACATTTCTTTAACAATTACAGCGAGGAGAGTTATCTTTCCAGCCAACATAAACATACTCATCGAAAAAGACTGTTATACATGTATTCAAAGATAACTGGCCACAATTATGAAATGACAAGCACAATAATTTGTCTGTTTTCGTTAGCGTTAAATTGTTTCGATCGGGTAACAATTCGGACAAGGCCCCAGAAATGTGCTGTTGCTGTTACAACTAGCATCGGTCTCCCCTACATTTGTTTGACCAACTGTCCGAATGTCAACTTTAACATACATACTTTAACAGAGTTTCACGGTTCGTTTAAAGGTGTTTAATAATATTCGATTTTTTTAGTGTCATTTCAAATTAATTTTGCAAGAAACAAAACCGACATAGTATCCATTGCAACAGGCTAGCTCGTTTGTGCAACAGGCTAGCTCGTATGTAGTTTTTTTTGTGAAATCATCAGACAGATTATTAAATTAGTTAATGCGTTTGTTCGAACCTTAACTGAACGGAAAATAGAATTGCTGATCATGTTATTGGCGAGAGGATGGAAGTCACGTCCATGATCTGCATTGACCTACATATTGTTTACCACTTTGGATATCCACTACTTTGATCCTTACCAGATCTAACGACTAAAGTAAATTCTTTCGATGATTTTAACTGAACAAAAATAGGCATTTTTTTATTAATCGGCTGCAGATATTACATAAACTCTTCATAAACTACATATTTGGACACCTTTGAACCGGATTTGTAATAAGCTAAATCAGTTGAGGAAGCAGTTTTAATTACCGACACTGCCCCGACCTACCGTCTTGCTGGGCTGTCATCTCCACGTGTACCGTGTCCGATTCACGGTCCTTAGCGGCAAACGCACTGAACACGGTCGCGTCAGTTTCTTGTCCTTTGTCGTCGCGAGCCTTCGCCGTGCGGCCCTGCAGTGTGAAATCTCCGTATGTCGTCTCTATGAGCGTGTACTCGCCCAGGCCGTTGAAGGTGTACTGGAAGCCGTCCAGCGTGCGGATGTGTGGGTCACCGTAGAACCAACCTACGTTAGACAACATATATATATATATATACACCTTTCATCGTATCACAGTCATCGCATTACGGCCGATGACATATAAATGTTGCTGAATGTAGTACAGATATGGCTATACATTTAAACTAAGGGTTTAATTACGACTAAACAAACAGGCGACATGTGCAATTAAATATCAAAGTAAAGCTCGTGTGAGAAGAGAAAGTAATTGTTATACTTACTTTGTTAGATGCCAGACTGGAAATATGTTTATGTTAATAAAATACATTTCAATTCACCAAAGCCAATACATTTGTGCGAAAGGAATGACTTAGAAGTTTACAGTTCAATTGGAAAAGAAGAGTTTACATAGATCATTTTACATTCTTGTTAAATAAGTCATGTCACGCGAATATACAATTGTTCAATGAATACTATTACTATTGTATAACAAAGTAAACAGCGAAAGTAATGTCCGTCGCTGCAAAGAACAACAATATATAGTCTACGTAGCCACTGACCTATGAACAAAGGCGAGTAGCCACTGCAGCGATCCATCGGTCGCACGTGGTAGAAATAACTGCAACTGTCAGTCAGATGGCAGCACCATTGTTTCGGCAGAACATCGTACTTCTCGTGCAGTCTCGCATAGTGTGGATGGTAGAAGAACGTCTGACCGCCGCGGCCATCCTCCGTGCTGATGAGGGAACCGGACGATGTGTAGCAGCACTCCTGTCACAGCAATATGTATAGAAAACATACATACATACATACATACATACATACACACATACACACACGCGTACACGCACATACAAACACACATACATACATACATACATGTGCTTGTGCGTGTATGCGTGTGTGTATGTGTGCGTGTGCATGTGGTGCGCCGTATGCGGGCGTGCGTGCGTGTGTGTGCGTGTGCGTGTGCGTGTGTGTATGTTCTACCTGTGTCGACTGTCCACCACAAATCGTGCTCTCGTAGATGCATTGTCTCTCGGAGTTAGTTTCGCGGAATTGTCTCCAGTCGAATCTCCAGCGGGCATCCATCAACGCGAGACGCAGGTCGCAAGGACATATCAACGTCGACCACCAATAGCGTTGCACGACCCCTATCCTTTTCATCTCGTTAGCGTACCAGTTGTGACACTTCTGGTGGTAGTTGACTTCCTGTCTTCCTGACGATACACGGAACAGGTATCGGCCCAGATGACCTGTGGGCAGATATGAAGCAACGATAACTACTTTTCATTGCACCAATACAGCCGTGATCGTGCACACGAAACTATGAGCTGTACTGACAATTTGGCCCATTTGAAAGTAAATAACTTCTGTTGTGGAATTCATGCATATACAGTATACCTATACGTGTCATATAACATACATTAATTTAATAGGGCAATTCTGCTTTGATTTGTAGCGAATTAGGTGTCATGGATACACGTATCACTATAACATTCCAGCCACGTGACTATTACCTGTGTTGCCCAGCCTTGTGTGTAAACGGAAAGCCGTCGATTTCATCGACGGCGCTAACTGCAGTGATTTCTCCTCGGTGTGTTTGAGCGACAAGTGTCCTATCATATTCCGTCGTTCGATGTACTCATTGTTCCATCCCATGTCCTTATACACGTACAGCACGTTCGTCTGATAGCGCGAAGGGTCGTAGGCGATGACCACCTGGAACGTGTTCGGCTGCAGGGAAAAATATCAAATATTACAGACTCTGGTAATTGCAGATAATTCTTTAAGCCATAAATCATCATTTCCCTGTTTGGTCGTCGTAATATTCTCACACAGAAGTGTGCATTGGGAATGTGATATGCCCAATAGTGTAACTCTTTCTGTAAGTAACTGTTACAATGTGTACAATAAGAGTAACAACTAAAATAGACAATCTATGAAATTGAGTTACCAGTGGTTATGATACGATACTAAGACGATATGATGATAAATAATATGCGTACGAGAACAACAACAAATATTACAACAACAACAATAATAATAATATTAATAGTAATAATAATTATAATAAAACAATGACGACGACGAAGATATGTAACATACTGTACTTGCAATAAGATAAAGAAGCATATTAGTTGCGTATTATAATTACATACAACATTTTGTTGCATAATAAATCGTCTATACTATATAATAGTCCACTCACCCGATCATTCGACGGTGTGTAGTACATGCGAGGGATCATTCGACTCCACGTGATCACCATTATCCACGTGATGTCAGTCACGGACACTCCTCCGTTCGCGATGACGTCGTCCTTGGCATGGTCAATGGCATGCTGCGAGCAGAGGGACATTAAACATTTCTTGCTAATAATAAGTTAATTTAAATAAAAAATTCGTTTTTCAGTTTAAGAAATCACATATTAGATATGTGTGTGTGTGTGTGCGTGCGTGCGTGCGTGCGTGCGTGCGTGCGTGCGTGCGTGCGTGTGTCCTGATTATCAAGTTACTTTATCATGACATGTCCAATTAACCAAATTTAAATCAGCTTTTTTCATAAAACAACCGAGATAAGGCATTCTAGAAATTTGGTATGCACGTAAAACGACAATAAATGCATGTGTCACCCAATTTTTCTATGTAGAGTATATAAGTAAATATGAGTATGTTCGCGCACGCTCACAGACCTTCACTCGTGCCTTGTCAATATATGTTGAGCCAGGGTTCGTCAGATCGTAGATGTGATAGTAGACGTTCCCATGAACGGCGTCGTTGTCCGTCCACAGAGGCGCGAACATGGCGAATCCTTGCTTCCTGGCAATACTCCGCTTGGTGTCGTTTAACATCTGCTTGGAGAGCTGGTTCGGGTAACGACTATCGAACGTCAGCCCAAACGTAACGTAGCCGTTCTTGTATATCTACACACAGAACATACACTAATTAAGCTGTCCCATGTAAACGTGCATGGATACCCAAACTTACCGAACCAGTGAATTTACTGCAATGCATTATGACCAAGTTAAATACAAGGCTTATGCTACATCCCCAACATTATGAAATGTATGTTGATTAGCATTTTAGTAAACCGATGAAATCAAATAAAAACGCATTCTGTTATTGACGCAGTTAGTGCAATCGAACAAGAAAAAGTCGACAATCCATCGAGTATTTTAGTATTGTAAATGTTGCACACATTCTAACAAAATCTTTTTTTCACGAAATTGTGTAATTAGTTACTTTTAATTACCTAAAAATCCCAATACAAATAAAATGCGATAAACATTATAAATTACCGCTTGACACAGTGCCATGCTAGCACAGTCAAAAATTACACAACAACGGTCGTGTGACGTAAACATGACACGAGCCGTAGATGTGTTACATCAATGACACCACTCAAATAGTCTATGTCTCAGTCGTAATATCACTTGCCTTCAGTCGCTTATAATGGCCATTGAAGATCTGAACGTTTGGAATTTGTATAAAATCAGTTGCGCACGTTTTTTCTCTCATGTTACAGACCACATCATAGTCATGAATACTGACGTCGCCTTGTGAATTGCCATATTGGTAATAGTTGTATCTAATAGCTGCAAATAAATTTATTTGATTATTTAAGTATTCCAAATATAGGGTAGCTAGACAATTATATTTTTGTTTTATGAACGGTTCAGAGCAATGTGGTATTGCCGCTTCAGGGGGTAATCAAATTATTGGGCTGATTAGGAGAAGTATAACATACAAGGAAACAACTCATTATACCTCTGCATCTGCGTTTAGAATACTGTATACAAGCTTGGAGACCATATAGTAAGAAGGGTATAGATAGGCTTGAAAAAACAAAGAGGATAGCAACTAAAATGATTTAAGAAACGAGAGACCTTAGTTATGAAGAACAAATGAAAAAATATCGTTTGACAACCCTAGACAGGGCGGTTACGAAGGGAACAAATTGAAATGTTTAAGATAGTGAATGGATAAGAAAATATTGATAGAAATATTTTGTTCTCAATCAAGAAAGATAATAGAACTCGAGCACATGCGGTAACATTAGTAAAGGATCAGTGTAGATTGGATATCAGGAATTACTCGTTTTCACAGAGGACAATCAATGAATGGGACACATTATCTACAGATTGTGTAACTGCTAGCTGCGTGAATATGTTTAAAACCAAGGTTGACACATATATGTATGGAGGGCGGATTACACATAGATTAAAAATGCTGGACTCTCGATAAGCCAATGGCTTTCTTGTCCCTTTGCCATCTGGACCTTTGTCTTGGATGGCAATTTTGTTAAATCTGGTTAAATCTTATAGTTTTCAATAATGTAGCTAAAATTACTACAATTATTACTACTAATAAGGCTATTACTACTACTGTTGCTGCTGCTACTGCAACTATTTTTACTACTACTACTACTACTACTACTACTACTACTACTATTACTATTACTACTACTACTACTACTACTACTACTACTACTACTACTAATGATAGTAATAATAATAATAATAATAATAGCAATAACATCTATAATAATAATAATAATGTAAGGGTTTTGTACATAAAAATATTGCATGAAACTACAATAGGTACAATGCATTTGCTTGTTGCAGTTACACGAAAAAAACATGTCATGGAATAAAGTGAACATTGAACGGTGTATGAAAACACATGTCATAGCAATGTAACAGTATTGACATTGAACGGTGTATGAAAACACATGTCATAGCAATGTAACAGTGTTGACATGTAACAGTATTGACATTGCATATTAAGCGGTATCCATATATAAATAAAGCAACTGCTGGGAAATAACTATATACATCAAAACAATATGCAATACAGTACTAATGTATTTATCGGTGAACACATATTGCTGTAACAGTAATGACATTGCATATTAAGTAATGACTCACGAGTTTCACAC
>BSQZ01000014.1:7430000-7690000 GCA_033239005.1 Lamellibrachia satsuma
GTCGTCCTAGAAAAGAATTGATCACAAACAAGGGAAACATACAAGACTCTCACGTGCTTCCAAAATAATCGTGTACGCATTTGCTACTAAATGATTTGACACCGTCGGTAAACGTCGCAAATTTGATATGTAATGTTATCATTGATATGCAATTTTATGCTTTTAATATAGTGCTTATGCTTATTTATATTGCTATTTACTTATTGTCATACAATGTAACGCACTATTGATATATTGTATTTCCTATTTTATACATTAAAATATATACTTGGATCATCTTTTCAACCTCCATGACAACATACCAAAATAAACCTTTCATAAATTTAACCATACCTGTCTCACAATTGTCTCCCGTGTAACCTTGTGCGCACGTGCAACCGTACGAATTTACACCGTCGATACAAGTCGCTCCATGCATGCACGGGTGGCTGAAGCATTCGTCTATGTCTGTTCGAAATTAAAACCAAGATTAAATCGTTTATACAAACAAATGATTAGTTGTTTAATGAAACCTAGGTTGTAAGTCCGATTTGGTTGCAAGATTGAATGTTTTAAAAATCACACGATTACTAAAGATAGCGTTTTTTGGTAGGGGGGAGAAACGTTAGTTGTTTAAAACATTAAACAAGTAATCATGCAAAACTGAAACATAGGTTGTAAGTCCGATATGGTTGCAAGGTTGTATGTTTTATAAATAACACGATTATTGAAGATAGCGGTTTTTTTTGGTAGGGGGGAGAAATGCAGACTTGAACGTCATAGAGAAGAGAAGATTGCTGCACAAAACGTGAAGCCTATCCGTCTCACACGTGCTTCCAAAATAACCGTTTGTGCAGGTGCAACTGGATGAGCTGACACCCTTGATACACGAGACACTGTTATAATAAGAACCAATTTTACAATCGTCAATGTATGTCGGGAGGAAAACACCAAAGCAACTTTATTATTTAATGAGTTTTTGGAAGTTCACATACATATTTAAATTCAACATCGCCAGGAGCAGAACATCTCTTTCTGCCATTGCACGTAGGTATTACACTGCCTTTAGAAATTACAGTAGAGAACAAAGTTGAAACAAGACATTAACATTTTACTTTTTGATTTACTCTCTTAATATTAACTAACTTAAACTTTCAAAAAAATATTGCCATGGCATATCTTATTTGACCCAGTTCCTTAGAGTGGAATAGGCATATGGTGCGGTATAATTGTATAACTGGTGTATTACTTTTCGATAGTTTTTAGTGATGGTACCATATCATGAACAAAATAAAATGCGACACAGTGAACTTCACGTTACCTGTCTCACAGGTGAAGCCTGTGTAACCTCGGGCGCACGTGCAACTGTGTGAATTTACACCATCAATGCATGTCGCTCCATGCATGCACGGGTTGCTGAGGCATTCGACTATGTCTGAAGAGAATTAAAGGCATTGGTAAAACCGTTTAAAGAAATGAATGTAATAATAATGGTTTACGTTACATACTTCATCTATATGTAATTTTCGAATCAAAATATGCAGATATAGTTTTAAAGACAATTATTCTGTTGAAAATGATCAGTCAGGTGAATATGCATTTGAAATATTCTATTATGTTGTATATTCATTTGACAACATCATGCGTTTAAAGAAAGTCGTGTTTTTTTTGTTGGAAACACCAATCTTCCAAGCTTTTAGTCGTCCTAGAAAAGAATTGATCACAAACAAGGGAAACATACAAGAATCTCACGTGCTTCCAAAATAATCGTGTACGCATTTGCTACTAAATGATTTGACACCGTCGGTAAACGTCGCAAATTTGATATGTAATGTTATCATTGATATGCAATTTTATGCTTTTAATATAGTGCTTATGCTTATTTATATTGCTATTTATTTCTTGTCATACAATGTAACGCACTATTGATGTATTGTATTTCCTATTTTATACATTAAAATATATACTTGGATTATCTATTCAACCTCCATGGCAACATACCAAAATAAACCTTTCATCAATTTAACCATACCTGTCTCACAATTGTCTCCCGTGTAACCTTGTGCGCACGTGCAACCGTACGAATTTACACCGTCGATACAAGTCGCTCCATGCATGCACGGGTGGCTGAAGCATTCGTCTATGTCTGTACAAAATTAAAACCAAGATTAAATCGTTTATACACATAAATGATTAGTTGTTTAATGAAACCTAGGTTGTAAGTCCGATATGGTTGCAAGATTGTATGTTTTATAAAATCACACGATTACTAAAGATAGCGTTTATTTTGGTACGGGGGAGAAACGTTAGTTGTCTAAAACATTAAACAAGTAATGATGCATAAATGAAACAAAGGTTGTAAGTCCGATATGGTTGCAAGTTTGTATGTTTTATAAATAACACGATTATTGAAGATAGCGATTTTTTTTGGTACGGGGGAGAAACGTTAGTTGTTTAAAACATTAAACAAGTAATCATGCAAAAATGAAACATAGGTTGTAAGTCCGATATGGTTGCAAGGTTGTATGTTTTATAAATAACACGATTATTGAAGATAGCGATTTTTTTTTGGTAGGGGGGAGAAATGCAGACTTGAACGTCACAGAGAAGAGAAGATTGCTGCATAAAACGTGAAGCCTATCCGTCTCACACGTGCTTCCAAAATAACCGTTTGTGCAGGTGCAACTGGATGAGGTAACACCCTCGATACATGAGACACTGTTATAATAAGAACCAATTTTACAATCGTCAATGTATGTCGGGAGGAAAACACCAAAGCAACATTATTATTTACTGAGTTTTTGGAAGTTCACATACATATTTAAATTCAACATCGCCAGGAGCAGAACATCTCTTTCTGCTATTGCACGTAGGTATTACACTGCCTTTACAACATTACAGTAGAGAACAAAGTTGAAACAAGACAGTAACATTTTACTTTTTGATTTACTCTCTTAATATTAACTAACTTAAACTTTCAAAAAAAATATTGCCATGGCTTACCTTATTTGACCCAGTTCCTTAGAGTGGTATAGGCATATGGTGCGGTATAATTGTATAATTGATGTATTATTTTTCTATAGTTTTTATTGATGGCACCATGTCATGAAAAAAATTTAATGCGACACAGTAAACTTAACATTACCTGTCTCACAGTTGAAGCCTGTGTAACCTTGTGCGCACGTACAACTGTGCGAATTTACACCATCGATGCACGCTCCATACATGCAGGGGTTGCTCAGGCATTCGACAATGTCTAAAAAATTAAAAGCATTGGTATAACCTTTTAAAGAAATGAATGTAATAGTAATTGTTTACTTTACATACTTCATTTATATGTAATGTTCGAATCAAAATATACAGATATAGTTTTAAAAGACAATTCTTCTGTTGAAAATGCTATGTCACCTGAACATGCATTTGGAATATCCGATACTATTGTACATCCATTTGACAACATCATGCGATTACAGAAAATCGTGTTTTTTGGTTGGAAACACCAATCTTCCAAGCTTCGATCATCCTGGAACAGAATTGATCACTAACAAGGGAAACCTACAAGTCTCTCACGTGTTTCCAAAATAGTTGTATACGCAGTTGCTATTAAATTATTTGACACCGTCGATACACGACGCATAGTTAACTCGTGGACCGCTTTCACAATTGTGTTAACACATTGATACGCAATTCGATGCTTTCAATGTAATGCTTATGCTGATTTATATTGCTATTTATTTATTGACATAAAATGTATTGTAGTTCACATTTTATATATGTAGATATATACTTGGATCAACTATTCAGCCTCCATGGCTACAAACTATTATATACCACTCATCAGTTTAACCATACCTTTCTCACAACTGTCACCGGAGTAGCCTTGTGCGCACGTGCAACTGTACGAATTTACACCGTCGATACAAGTCGCTCCATGCATGCATGGGTTGCTGAAGCATTCGTCTATGTCTGTAAGAAAATAAAACCATGATGAAATCGTGTATATAAATAAATTACTAGTTGTCTAATAAAACATATTGTAACTCCGTTATGGTTGCACTGTTGTATGGTTCATAAAAGCACAAGATTACTGAAGAAAATGTTTTTTTTTTGAAACGCAGACTTGAATGTCATAGTCACGTGCTGCCAACATCACCGCCTGTGCAGATGCAACTGTGTGGGGGACACCGTTGCTAAACGATGCAAAAATGAAACATAGGTTGTAAGTCCGATATGGTTGCAAGGTTGTATGTTTTATAAATAACACGATTATTGAAGATAGCGATTTTTTTGGTAGGGGGAGAAATGCAGACTTGAACGTCATAGAGAAGAGAAGATTGCTGCACAAAACGTGAAGCCTATCCGTCTCACACGTGCTTCCAAAATAACCGTTTGTGCAGGTGCAACTGGATGAGGTAACACCCTCGATACACGAGACACTGTTATAATAAGAACCAATTTTACAATCGTCAATGTATGTCGGGAGGAAAACACCAAAGCAACAGTATTATTTACTGAGTTTTTGGAAGTTCACATACATATTTAAATTCAACATCGCCAGGAGCAGAACATCTCTTTCTGCTATTGCACGTAGGTATTACACTGCCTTTAGAACATTACAGTAGAGAACAAAGTTGAAACAAGACAGTAACATTTTACTTTTTGATTTACTCTCTTAATATTAACTAATTTAAACTTTCAAAAAAACATTAACATAGCATATCTTATTTGACTCAGTTTCTTAAGCTGGTATAGGCCTACGGCGCTTTATAATTATACAATTGATGTATTACTGTTCTATAGTTTTTATTAATGCCACAATATCATCAACAAAATAAAATTCGACACAGTAAACTTAATATTACCTGTCTCACAGTTGAAGCCTGTGTAACCTTGTGCGCACGTGCAACTGTGCGAATTTACACCATCGATGCATGTCGCTCCATACATGCAGGGGTTGCTGTGGCATTCGACTATGTCTGAAGAAATTAAAGGCATTGGTATAACCGTTTAAAGAAATGAATATATAATAACGGTTTACGTTACATACTTCATTTATATATAATGTTCGAATAAAATATGCAGATATTGTTTTAAAAGACAATTCTTCTGTTGAAAATGCTAAGTCACCTGAACATGCATTTTGAATACGCGATACTGTTGTACATCCATTGGACAACATCATGCGATTACAGATAATCGTGTTTTTTGGTTGGAAACACCAATCGTCCAAGCTTTGATCGTCCTGGAAAAGAATTGATCACTAACATGGGAAACCTAAAAGTCTCTCACGTGTTTCCAAAATAATTGTATATGGATCTGCTATTAAATGATTTGACACCGTCGGTACACGACGCAAAGTTAACACAAGGACCACTTTCACAATTGTGTTAACTCATTGATACGCAATTCGATGCTTTCAATTTAATGCTTACGCAGATTTATATTGGTATTTATTTTTTGACATACAATGTAATGCCCTATTAATATATTGTATATAAAAAAAATTATATTTAAATATATACTTGGATCAACTATTCAGCCTCCATGGCTACAAACTAAAATATACAACTCATCAGTTTAACCATACCTGTTTCACAATTGTCACCGGTGTATCCTTGTGCGCACGTGCAACTGTACGAATTTACACCGTCGATACAAGTCGCTTCATGCATGCATGGGTTGCTGACGCATTCGTCTATGTCTGTAAGAAAATAAAACCATGATGAAATCGTGTATATCAATAAATTACTAGTTGTCTAATAAAACATATGTTGTAACTCCGTTATGGTTGCACGGTGGTATGGTTCATAAAATCTCATGATTACTGAAAAAAATGCTATTTTTGAAACGCAGACTTGAATGTCATAGAGAAGAATGCGCACAAAACCTGAAGCCAACCGTCTCACACGTGCTTCCAACATCACCGTCTGTGTAGCTGCAACTGCGAGGGTGGACACCGTTGCTACACGACGCACCGATAATACACGTACCAATTTCAAAATCGTTGATGTCAGGAGGAAAACACCAGGGCAATACTGTCATTTAATGAACCATTGTCAGTTTATGTACATATTTACAGGCAACATCGACAGGAGGAGAAAATCTCTTTCCAAAACTGAATGTAGGGCAATTGTATTACACGGCCTTTAGAACATTACAGTACAGAACAACAACACAGGGCAGCAACATTTTAACTACGTATTTATTCAGGTGATACTAACTAATTTAAACTATGAAAAAACCTTAACATGGCATATCTTATTTTACTCAGTTTCATAAGCTGGTATAGGCCTACGGCGCTTTATAATTATATAATTGATGTATTTTTTCTAGTTTTTATTGATGGCACCATATCATGAACAAAATAAAATTCGACACAGTAAACTTAACATTACCTGTCTCACAGTTAAAGCCTGTGTAACCTTGTGCGCACGTGCAACTGTGCGAATTTACACCATCGATGCATGTCGCTCCATACATGCAGGGGTTACTGTGGCATTCGACTATGTCTGAAGAAATTAAAGGCATTGGTATAACCGTTTAAAGAAATGAATGTAATAATAACGGTTTACGTTACCTACTTCATTTATATGTAATGTTCGAATACATAAATACACATATAGTTTTAAAGACAATTCTTCTGTTGAAAATGCTAAGTCACCTGAACATGCATTTGGAATATCCTATAATATTGTACATCCATTTGACAACATCATGCGATTGCAGAAAATCGTGTTTTTTGGTTGGAAACACCAATCTTCCAAGCTTTGATCGTCCTGGAACAGAACTGATCACTAGAAAGGGAAACATACAAGTCTCTCATGTGTTTCCTAAATTATTGTATATGCAGTTGCTATTAAATGATTTGACATCGTCGGTACACGACGCATAGTTTACTCGTGGACCACTTTCACAATTGTGTTAACTCATTGATACGCAATTCGATGCTTTCAATGTAATGGTTATCCTGATTTATATTGCTATTTATTTATTGACATACAATGTAATGCCCTATTAATGTATTGTATATCACATTTTATATATTTAGATATATACTTGGATCAACTATTCAGCCTCCATGGCTACAAACTAAAATATACAACTCATCAGTTTAACCATACCTGTCTCACAATTGTCACCGGTGTAGCCTTGTGCGCACGTGCAACTGTACGAATTTACACCGTCGATACAAGTCGCTCCATGCATGCATGGGTTGCTGACGCATTCGTCTATGTCTGTAAGAAAATAAAACCATGATGAAATCGTGTATATAAATAAATTACTAGTTGTCTAATAAAATATTGCTGTAACTCCGTTATGGTTGCACGGTTGTATGGTTCATCAAACCTCATGATTACTGAAAAAAAATTTTTTTTTTAAACGCAGACTTGAATGTCATAGAGAAGAATGCGCACAAAACCTGAATCCTAACCGTCTCACACGTGCTTCCAACATCACCGTCTGTGTAGCTGCATCTGCGAGGGTGGACACCGTTGCTACACGACGCACCGTTAATACACGTACCAATTTAAAAATCGTCGATGTCTGGATGAAAAAAAACCAGGGCAATACTGCAATTTAATGAGCCATTCCCAGTTTATGTACATATTTACAAGCAACATCGACAGGAGGAGAAAATCGCTTTCCAAAATTGCATGTAGGGCAATTGTATTACACGGCCTTTAGAACATTACAGTAGAGAACAACGACAACACGGGACAGCAACATTTTACCTACGTATTTATTCAGGTGATACTAACTAATTTAAACTGTCAAAAACACCTTAACAATGGCATATCTTATTTGACTCAGTTTCGTAAGCTGAAATAGGCCTACGGCGCGTTATAATTATATAATTGATGAATTATTTTTTTATAGTTTTTATTGGTGGCACCATATCACGAACAAAATAAAATGCGACACAGTAAACTTAACTTTACCTGTCTCACAGTTGAAGCCTGTGTAACCTTGTGCGCACGTGCAACTGTGCGAATTTACACCATCGATGCATGTCGCTCCATACATGCAAGGGCTGCTGTGGCATTCGACTATGTCTGAAGAAATTAACCGTTTAAAGAAATAATGTAATAATAACGGTTTACGTTACATAGTTCATTTATATGTAATGTTAGAATACATAAATATACATATAGTTTTAAAGACAATTCTTTTGTTGAAAATGCTAAGTCACCTGAACATGCATTTGGAATATCCGATACTATTGTACATCCATTTGACAACGTCATGCGATTACAGAAATTCGTGTTTTTTGGTTGGAAACACCAATCTTCCAAGCTTTGATCGTCCTGGTACAGAATTGATCACAAACAAGGGAAACATACAAGACTCTCACGTGCTTCCAAAATAATCGTGTACGCATTTGCTACTAAATGATTTGACACCGTCGGTAAAAGTCGCAAATTTGATATGTAATGTTATCATTGATATGCAATTTTATGCTTTTAATATAGTGCTTTTGCTTATTTATATTGCTATTTATTTATTGTCATACAATGTAACGCACTATTGATGTATTGTATTTCCTATTTTATACATTAAAATATATACTTGGATCATCTATTCAACCTCCATGGCAACAAACCAAAATAAACCTCTCATCAGTTTAACCATACCTGTCTCACAATTGTCTCCCGTGTAACCTTGTGCGCACGTGCAACCGTACGAATTTACACCGTCGATACAAGTCGCTCCATGCATGCACGGGTTGCTGAAGCATTCGTGTATGTCTGAAGAGAATTAAAGGCATTGGTAAAACCGTTTAAAGAAATGAATGTAATAATAATGGTTTACGTTACATACTTCATCTATATGTAATTTTCGAATCAAAATATGCAGATATAGTTTTAAAGACAATTATTCTGTTGAAAATGATCAGGCAGGTGAATATGCATTTGAAATATTCTATTATGTTGCATATTCATTTGACAACATCATGCGTTTAAAGAAAGTCGTGTTTTTTTTTGTTGGAAACACCAATCTTCCAAGCTTTTAGTCGTCCTAGAAAAGAATTGATCACAAACAAGGGAAACATACAAGACTCTCACGCGCTTCCAAAATAATCGTGTACGCATTTGCTACTAACTGATTTGACACCGTCGGTAAAACTCGCAAATTTGATATCTAATGTTATCATTGATATGCAATTTTATGCTTTTAATATAGCGCTTATGCTTATTTATATTGCTATTTATTTATTGTCATACAATGTAACGCACTATTGATGTATTGTATTTCCTATTTTATACATTAAAATATATACTTGGATCATCTATTCAACCTCCATGACAACATACCAAAATAAACCTTTCATAAATTTAACCATACCTGTCTCACAATTGTCTCCCGTGTAACCTTGTGCGCACATGCAACCGTACGAATTTACACCGTCGATACAAGTCGCTCCATGCATGCACGGGTGGCTGAAGCATTCGTCTATGTCTGTACGAAATTAAAACCAAGATTAAATCGTTTATATAAATAAATGATTAGTCGTTTAATGAAACATAGGTTGTAAGTACGATATGATTGCAAGGTTGTATGTTTTATAAAATCACACGATTACTAAAGATAGCGGTTTTTTTTTGGTAGGGGGGAGAAACGCAGACTTGAACATCATAAAGAACAATGCTGCACAAAACATTAAGCCTATCCGTCTCACACGTGCTTCCAAAATAACCGTTTCTGCAGGTGCAACTGGATGAGGTGACACCCTCGATACACGAGACACTTTTATAATAAGAACCAATTTTACAATCGTCAATGTATGTCGGGAGGAAAACACCAAAGCAACATTATTATTTACTGAGTTTTTGGAAGTTCACATACATATTTAAATTCAACATCGCCAGGAGCAGAACATCTCTTTCTGCTATTGCACGTAGGTATTACTCTGCCTTTAGAACATTACAGTAGAGAACAAAGTTGAAACAAGATACGCAATTCGATGCTTTCAATGTCATGCTTATGCTGAATTATATTGGTATTTATTTATTGACATACAATGAAATGCCCTATTAATGTATTGTATTAGACAGTATTTAACATTTTATATATCTAAATATATACTTGGATCAACTATTCAGCCTCCATGGCTACAAACTATAATACACAACTCATCAATCTAACCATACCTGTTTCACAATTGTCACCGGTGTAGCCTTGTACGCACGTGCAACTGTACGAATTTACACCGTCGATACAAGTCGCTCCATACATGCATGGGTTGCTGAAGCATTCGTCTATGTCTGTAAGAAATTAAAGGCATTGGTATAACTGTTTACATAAACGAATGTAATAATAATTGTTTACGTTACATACTTCATTTATATGTAACGTTCGAATCATAAAATGCAGATTTATTTTTGACAGACAATCATGCCGTTGAAATTGTTAAGTCAACAATTTGTGTTTAATGTTTTATATTTTTTACTATGAAACTGCGTCTACTATTCAGCGTGTTTAAAGAAAGTCGTGTTTTTTTGTTGGAAACACCAATCTTCCAAGCTTTTAGTCGTCCTAGAAAAGAATTGACCACAAACAAGGGAAACATACAAGACTCTCACGTGCTTCCAAAATAATCGTGTACTCATTTGCTACTAAATGATTTGACACCGTCGGTAAAAGTCGCAAATTTGATATGTAATGTTATCATTGATATGCAATTTTATGCTTTTAATATAGTGCTTATGCTTATTTATATTGCTATTTATTTATTGTCATACAATGTAACGCACAATTGATGTATTGTATTTCCTATTTTATACATTAAAATATATACTTGGATCATCTATTCAACCTCCATGGCAACATACCAAAATAAAACTTTCATAAATGTAACCATACCTGTCTCACAATTGTCTCCCGTGTAACCTTGTGCGCACGTGCAACCGTACGAATTTACACCATCGATACAAGTCGCTCCATGCATGCACGGGTGGCTGAAGCATTCGTCTGTTGAGAGCACCGATAACACAAAAGCACTAACATTTTACTTATTTATTTATTCAATTTATATTAACTAATTTAAACTTTCAAAAAACGTTCACATCGCTTAACTTATTTGACTTGGTTTCTTACACAGATACAGACCTACGTCGCTTTATAAATGTATATATATTTTTTTATTTATTTCGATAGTTTTAATTGATATGCAGATGTTAAAGAAAATCTTTCTGTTGAAGTTAGTAATTTTGAAGTCAGCTGACTATGCATTTGGAATTTTTTTTGGTAGGGGAGAAATGCAGACTTGAACGTCATAGAGAAGAGAACAATGCTGCACAAAACATTAAGCCTATCCGTCTCACACGTGCTTCCAAAATAACATTGTAAGCACGTGCGTCTGTACGAAATTACACCATCGATACAAGAAACGCGTTATCCCTCACACATGTCAACTGAAACTTCCTTCTCAAATAACGTAGTGAGATAATGGAGTGTGGAAACAAACTCTGTCACAAACGTTTGGTAATAGTTTACCATGCCAATTAATGACCTCAGTGAATTCACAGCAGTGGGTCTAGGTGCTTCTAATATGACGACTATTTAATCTGCAGAGTTGTGAACACTTTTGGCATCATTAACGTGACCCAGATACTCAAGAGATTCTCTTGAAAATTCGCATTTACTCTCTTAATATTAACTAACTTAAACTTAAAAAAATATTGCCATGGCTTATCTTATTTGACTCAGTTCCTTAGGGTGGTATAGGCATATGGTGCGGTATAATTGTATAACTGATGTTTTACTTTTCGATAGTTTTTAGTGATGACACCATATCATGAACAAAATAAAATTCGACACAGTGAACTTCACGTTACCTGTCTCACAGGTGAAGCCTGTGTAACCTCGGGCGCACGTGCAACTGTGTGAATTTACACCATCAATGCATGTCGCTCCATGCATGCACGGGTTGCTGAGGCATTCGACTATGTCTGAAGAGAATTAAAGGCATTGGTAAAACCGTTTAAAGAAATGAACGTAATAATAATGGTTTACGTTACATACTTCATCTATATGTAATTTTCGAATCAAAATATGGAGATATAGTTTTAAAGTATTCTATTATGTTGTATATTCATTTGACAACATCATGCGTTTAAAGAAAGTCGTGTTTTTTTGTTGGAAACACAAATCTTCCAAGCTTTTAGTCGTCCTAGAAAAGAATTGATCACAAACAAGGGAAACATACATGTATGCCTCAGTGTAGGGAGTACTCCCCCCCCCCCGTGTTAAACAGCTCATCCAAGACAGCGTCGTTCGGAATGCAATCACACATTTGCTGGACGCGGATGGGAACTTCATGAAGTCGATCGTTTCCTCCGTTAGTGACGCCCTCCTACGACTCTTATCGGACAGTGAAGACTTCACGAACAAAGTTATCGCGAAAATAGTGAAATCGACTGGGCTTGACTAAGTCATACAAGACGTTTACGCCGCCTGCCATATAGACATTCAGCGGACGGATGATATTTCTGCTACCCTTGCAGGATCGGGTCGCCTGGAAATGTCTAAACAGGCGTTCGTGGGCGAAATCGACAACATCGAACAATATAGCAGACGAAACTGCGTTATAGTTCATGGAGTGTCGGAAGACGACAGTGACACGTCTGAAGCGGTCATAAAAATTTGCCGTTCAAAATTTGGGCTAACGTTGAACCGTGACGTCATCGACCGCAGCTACCGCCTCGGACTTTCGCCTCGAGCAGCTACCGGTCGTGATCGCAAACCACGACCAATCATATTCTAGTTGAAAGACTAGCGGTTTTTTTGGTAGGGGGAGAAACGCAGACTTGAACATCATAAAGAACATTGCTGCACAAAACATTAAGCCTATCCGTCTCACACGTGCTTCCAAAATAACCGTTTCTGCAGGTGCAACTGGATGAGCTGACACCCTCGATACACGAGACACTTTTATAATAAGAACCAAATTTACAATCGTCAATGTATGTCGGGAGGAAAACACCAAAGCAACATTATTATTTACTGAATTTGTGGAAGTTCACATGCATATTTACATTCAACATCGCCATGAGCAGAACATCTCTTTCTGCTATTACACGTAGGTATTACACTTCCTTTAGAACATTACAGTAGAGAACAAAGTTGAAACAAGACAGTAACATTTTACTTTTTGATTTACTCTCTTAATATTAACTAACTTAAACTTAAAAAAAAAATTGCCATGGCTTATCTTATTTGACTCAGTTCCTTGGGGTGTAAATGCCAAATTTGACGAATTTCAAATTTTTCATAAATGAATTAAATGTAAATGTTTTTATATAGTGCAATTTGTAAACCAAGAATGTTGGCTTAGCGAAATGTGTATACTTCGCGTTTTAAGTCTAGACAATTACCATTGTATTCAGGCTTGCAGAAACAAAGGTGGCCTAATGTCGCACCTTAATGAAAATTCAACTACCAAGTAAAACAAGTTTGTAGGTCAGAAACATATCAATGCCAATGTATTGAAATAGGCGGACCAAAGAATATAGTGTTAGGTAATGTATACAGACCACCCAAAGACAACAACATGGATTATAAGAGCTTCATATAAGAATTTGCTACGTCTTTAACAAAGTTAGTAAATTAAAATAGTGAATTAATAATAGCTGGCGCAATCTCTTGAAATTTAATGAAAAGGAAATTTTTGCTGAGTTCTTTTACTCTTTATCAACTTTTAGTATATATCCACGAATCACGTTACCAATAAGACATACAAGACTCTCACGTGCTTCCAAAATAATCGTGTACGCATTTGCTACTAAATGATTTGACACCGTCAGTAAAAGTCGCAAATTTGATATGTAATGTTATCATTGATATGCAATTTTATGCTTTTAATATAGTGCTTTTGCTTATTTATATTGCTATTTATTTATTGTCATACAATGTAACGCACTATTGATGTATTGTATTTCCTATTTTATACATTAAAATATATACTTGGATCATCTATTCAACCTCCATGGCAACAAACCAAAATAAACCTCTCATCAGTTTAACCATACCTGTCTCACAATTGTCTCCCGTGTAACCTTGTGCGCACGTGCAACCGTACGAATTTACACCGTCGATACAAGTCGCTCCATGCATGCACGGGTGGCTGAAGCATTCGTGTATGTCTGAAGAGAATTAAAGGCATTGGTAAAACCGTTTAAAGAAATGAATGTAATAATAATGGTTTACGTTACATACTTCATCTATATGTAATTTTCGAATCAAAATATGCAGATATAGTTTTAAAGACAATTATTCTGTTGAAAATGATCAGGCAGGTGAATATGCATTTGAAATATTCTATTATGTTGCATATTCATTTGACAACATCATGCGTTTAAAGAAAGTCGTGTTTTTTTTTGTTGGAAACACCAATCTTCCAAGCTTTTAGTCGTCCTAGAAAAGAATTGATCACAAACAAGGGAAACATACAAGACTCTCACGCGCTTCCAAAATAATCGTGTACGCATTTGCTACTAAATGATTTGACACCGTCGGTAAAACTCGCAAATTTGATATCTAATGTTATCATTGATATGCAATTTTATGCTTTTAATATAGCGCTTATGCTTATTTATATTGCTATTTATTTATTGTCATACAATGTAACGCACTATTGATGTATTGTATTTCCTATTTTATACATTAAAATATATACTTGGATCATCTATTCAACCTCCATGACAACATACCAAAATAAACCTTTCATAAATTTAACCATACCTGTCTCACAATTGTCTCCCGTGTAACCTTGTGCGCACATGCAACCGTACGAATTTACACCGTCGATACAAGTCGCTCCATGCATGCACGGGTGGCTGAAGCATTCGTCTATGTCTGTACGAAATTAAAACCAAGATTAAATCGTTTATATAAATAAATGATTAGTCGTTTAATGAAACATAGGTTGTAAGTACGATATGATTGCAAGGTTGTATGTTTTATAAAATCACACGATTACTAAAGATAGCGGTTTTTTTTTGGTAGGGGGGAGAAACGCAGACTTGAACATCATAAAGAACAATGCTGCACAAAACATTAAGCCTATCCGTCTCACACGTGCTTCCAAAATAACCGTTTCTGCAGGTGCAACTGGATGAGGTGACACCCTCGATACACGAGACACTTTTATAATAAGAACCAATTTTACAATCGTCAATGTATGTCGGGAGGAAAACACCAAAGCAACATTATTATTTACTGAGTTTTTGGAAGTTCACATACATATTTAAATTCAACATCGCCAGGAGCAGAACATCTCTTTCTGCTATTGCACGTAGGTATTACTCTGCCTTTAGAACATTACAGTAGAGAACAAAGTTGAAACAAGACAGTAACATTTTACTTATTGATTTACTATCTTGATATTAACTAATTAATTTTTTTTATGTTGCCATGGCTTATCTTATTTGACTCAATTTCGTAAGTTGGTATAGGCCTAAGGTGCGTTATAATTGTATAACTGATCAATTATTTTCGATAGTTTTAAGTGATAGTACCATATCATGAAAAAAATAAAATGCGACACAGTGAACTTAACGTTACCTGTCTCACAGGTGAAGCCTGTGTAACCTCGCGCGCAAATGCAACTGTGCGAATTTACACCATCAATGCATGTCGCTCCATGCATGCACGGGTTGCTGAGGCATTCGACTATGTCTGAAGAGAATTAAAGGCATTGGTAAAACCGTTTAAAGAAATGAATGTAATAATAATGGTTTACGTTACATACTTCATCTATATGTAATTTTCGAATCAAAATATGGAGATATAGTTTTAAAGACAATTATTCTGTTGAAAATGATCAGTCAGGTGAATATGCATTTGAAATATTCTATTATGTTGTATATTCATTTGACAACATCATGCGTTTAAAGAAAGTCGTGTTTTTTTTTGTTGGAAACACCAATCTTCCAAGCTTTTAGTCGTCCTAGAAAAGAATTGACCACAAACAAGGGAAACATACAAGACTCTCACGTGCTTCCAAAATAATCGTGTACTCATTTGCTACTAAATGATTTGACACCGTCGGTAAAAGTCGCAAATTTGATATGTAATGTTATCATTGATATGCAATTTTATGCTTTTAATATAGTGCTTATGCTTATTTATATTGCTATTTATTTATTGTCATACAATGTAACGCACAATTGATGTATTGTATTTCCTATTTTATACATTAAAATATATACTTGGATCATCTATTCAACCTCCATGGCAACATACCAAAATAAAACTTTCATAAATGTAACCATACCTGTCTCACAATTGTCTCCCGTGTAACCTTGTGCGCACGTGCAACCGTACGAATTTACACCATCGATACAAGTCGCTCCATGCATGCACGGGTGGCTGAAGCATTCGTCTATGTCTGTACGAAATTAAAACCAAGATTAAATCGTTGATACAAATAAATAATTAGTTGTTTAATGAAACCTAGGTTGTAAGTCCGATATGGTTGCAAGATTGTATGTTTTATAAAATCACACCATTAATAAAGATAGCGTTTTTTTGGTAGGAGGAGAAACGTTAGTTGTTTAAAACATTAAACAAATAATCATGCAAATATGAAACATAGGTTGTAAGTCCGATATGGTTGCAAGGTTGTATGTTTTATAAATAACACGATTATTGAAGATAGCGATTTTTTTTGGTAGGGGGGAGAAATGCAGACTTGAACGTCATAGAGAAGAGAACAATGCTGCACAAAACATTAAGCCTATCCGTCTCACACGTGCTTCCAAAATAACCGTTTGTGCAGGTGCAACTGGATGAGGTGACACCCTCGATACACGAGACACTTTTATAATAAGAACCAAATTTACAATCGTCAATGTATGTCGGGAGGAAAACACCAAAGCAACATTATTATTTACTGAGTTTGTGGAAGTTCACATGCATATTTACATTCAACATCGCCATGAGCAGAACATCTCTTTCTGCTATTACACGTAGGTATTACACTGCCTTTAGAACATTACAGTAGAGAACAAAGTTGAAACAAGACAGTAACATTTTACTTTTTGATTTACTCTCTTAATATTAACTAACTTAAACTTAAAAAAAAATATTGCCATGGCTTATCTTATTTGACTCAGTTCCTTAGGGTGGTATAGGCATATGGTGCGGTATAATTGTATAACTGATGTTTTACTTTTCGATAGTTTTTAGTGATGACACCATATCATGAACAAAATAAAATTCGACACAGTGAACTTCACGTTACCTGTCTCACAGGTGAAGCCTGTGTAACCTCGGGCGCACGTGCAACTGTGTGAATTTACACCATCAATGCATGTCGCTCCATGCATGCACGGGTTGCTGAGGCATTCGACTATGTCTGAAGAGAATTAAAGGCATTGGTAAAACCGTTTAAAGAAATGAATGTAATAATAATGGTTTACGTTACATACTTCATCTATATGTAATTTTCGAATCAAAATATGGAGATATAGTTTTAAAGTATTCTATTATGTTGTATATTCATTTGACAACATCATGCGTTTAAAGAAAGTCGTGTTTTTTTTTGTTGGAAACACAAATCTTCCAAGCTTTTAGTCGTCCTAGAAAAGAATTGATCACAAACAAGGGAAACATACAAGACTCTCACGTGCTTCCAAAATAATCGTGTACGCATTTGCTACTAAATAATTTGACACCGTCGGTAAAAGTCGCAAATTTGATATGTAATGTTATCATTGATATGCAATTTTATGCTTTTAATATAGTGCTTATGCTTATTTATATTGCTATTTATTTATTGTCATACAATGTAACGCACTATTGATGTATTGTATTTCCTATTTTATACATTAAAATATATACTTGGATCATCTATTCAACCTCCATGGCAACATACCAAAATAAACCTTTCATAAATTTAACCATACCTGTCTCACAATTGTCTCCCGTGTAACCTTGTGCGCACGTGCAACCGTACGAATTTACACCGTCGATACAAGTCGCTCCATGCATGCACGGGTGGCTGAAGCATTCGTCTATGTCTGTACGAAAATAAAACCAAGATTAAATCGTTTATATAAATAAATGATTAGTCGTTTAATGAAACATAGGTTGTAAGTACGATATGATTGCAAGGTTGTATGTTTTATAAAATCACACGATTACTAAAGATAGCGGTTTTTTTTGGTAGGGGGGAGAAACGCAGACTTGAACATCATAAAGAACAATGCTGCACAAAACATTAAGCCTATCCGTCTCACACGTGCTTCCAAAATAACCGTTTCTGCAGGTGCAACTGGATGAGGTGACACCCTCGATACACGAGACACTTTTATAATAAGAACCAAATTTACAATCGTCAATGTATGTCGGGAGGAAAACACCAAAGCAACATTATTATTTACTGAATTTGTGGAAGTTCACATGCATATTTACATTCAACATCGCCATGAGCAGAACATCTCTTTCTGCTATTACACGTAGGTATTACACTGCCTTTAGAACATTACAGTAGAGAACAAAGTTGAAACAAGACAGTAACATTTTACTTTTTGATTTACTCTCTTAATATTAACTAACTTAAACTTAAAAAAAAATATTGCCATGGCTTATCTTATTTGACTCAGTTCCTTAGGGTGGTATAGGCATATGGTGCGGTATAATTGTATAACTGATGTTTTACTTTTCGATAGTTTTTAGTGATGACACCATATCATGAACAAAATAAAATGCGACACAGTGAACTTCACTTTACCTGTCTCGCAGGTGAAGCCTGTGTAACCTCGGGCGCACGTGCAACTGTGTGAATTTACACCATCAATGCATGTCGCTCCATGCATGCACGGGATGCTGAGGCATTCGACTATGTCTAAAGAGAATTAAAGGCATTGGTAAAACCGTTTAAAGAAATTAATGTAATAATAATGGTTTACGTTACATACTTCATCTATATGTAATTTTCGAATCAAAATATGCAGATATAGTTTTAAAGACAATTATTCTGTTGAAAATGATCAGTCAGGTGAATATGCATTTGAAATATTCTATTCTGTTGTATATTCATTTGACAACATCATGCGTTTAAAGAAAGTCGTGTTTTTTTTTTGGTTGGAAACACCAATCTTCCAAACTTTTAGTCGTCCTAGAAAAGAATTGATCACAAACAAGGGAAACATACAATACTCTCACGTGCTTCCAAAATAATCGTGTGCGCATTTGCTACTATTTGATTTGACACCGTCGGTAAACGTCCCAAATTTAATATGTAATGTTATCATTGATATGCAATTTTATGCTTTTAATATAGAGCTTATGCTTATTTATATTGCTATTTATTTATTTATTGTCATACAATGTAACGCACTATTGATGTATTGTATTTCCTATTTTATACATTAAAATATATATATACTTGGATCATCTATTCAACCTCCATGGCAACATACCAAAATAAACCTTTCATCAATTTAACCATACCTGTCTCACAATTGTCTCCCGTATAACCTTGTGCGCACGTGCAACCGTACGAATTTACACCGTCGATGCAAGTCGCTCCATGCATGCACGGGTTGCAGAAGCATTCGTCTATGTCTGTACGAAATTAAAACCAACATTAAATCGTTTATACAAATAAATGATTAGTTGTTTAATGAAACCTAGGTTGTAAGTCCGATTTGGTTGCAAGATTGTATGTTTTATAAAATCACACGATTACTAAAGATAGCGTTTTTTTTGGTAGGGGGGAGAAACGTTAGTTGTTTAAAACATTAAACAAGTAATCATGCAAAACTGAAACATAGATTGTAAGTCCGATATGGTTGCAAGGTTGTATGTTTTATAAATAACACGATTATTGAAGATAGCGGTTTTTTTTGGTAGGGGGGAGAAATGCAGACTTGAACATCATAGAGAAGAGAAGAATGCTGCATAAAACGTGAAGCCTATCCGTCTCACATGTGCTTGCAAAATAACCGTTTGTGCAGGTGCAACTGGATGAGGTGACACCCTCGATACACGAGACACTTTTATAATAAGAACCAATTTTACAATCGTCAATGTATGTCGGGAGGAAAACACCAAAGCAACATTATTATTTACTGAGTTTTTGGAAGTTCACATACATATTTAAATTCAACATCGCCAGGAGCAGAACATCTCTTTCTGCTATTGCACGTAGATATTACACTGCCTTTAGAACATTACAGTAGAGAACAAAGTTGAAACAAGACAGTAACATTTTACTTTTGATTTACTCTCTTAATATTAACTAACATAAACAAATCATGCAAAAATTAAACATAGGTTGTAAGACCGATATGGTTGCAAGGTTGTATGTTTTATAAATAACACGATTATTGAAGATAGCGGTTTTTTTTTGGTAGGGGGGAGAAATGCAGACTTGAACGTCATAGAGAAGAGAAGAATGCTGCATAAAACGTGAAGCCTATCCGTCTCACACGTGCTTCCAAAATAACCGTTTGTGCAGGTGCAACTAGATGAGCTGACACCCTCGATACACGAGACACTTTTATAATAAGAACCAAATTTACAATCGTCAATGTATGTCGGGAGGAAAACGCCAAAGCAACATTATTATTTACTGAGTTTTTTGGAAGTTCACATGCATATTTACATTCAACATCTCCAGGAGCAGAACATCTCTTTCTGCTATTACACGTAGGTATTGCACTGCCTTTAGAACATTACAGTAGAGAACAAAGTTGAAACAAGACAGTAACATTTTACTTTTTGATTTACTCTCTTAATATTAACTAACATAAACAAATCATGCAAAAATGAAACATAGGTTGCAAGTCCGATATGGTTGCAAGGTTGTATGTTTTATAAATAACACGATTATTGAAGATAGCGGTTTTTTTTTTGGTAGGGGGGAGAAATGCAGACTTGAACGTCATAGAGAAGAGAAGAATGCTTCATAAAACGTGAAGCCTATCCGTCTCACACGTGCTTCCAAAATAACCGTTTGTGCAGGTGCAACTGGATGAGCTGACACCCTCGATACACGAGACACTTTTATAATAAGAACAAATTTTACAATCGTCAACGTATGTCGGGAGGAAAACACCAAAGCAACATTATTATTTACTGAGTTTTTGGAAGTTCACATGCATATTTAAATTCAACATCGCCAGGAGCAGAACATCAAACCAAAATAAACCTTTCATAAATTTAACCATACCTGTCTCACAATTGTCTCCCATGTAACCTTGTGCGCACTTGCAACCGTACGAATTTACACCGTCGATACAAGTCGCTCCATGCATGCACGGGTGGCTGAAGCATTCGTCTATGTCTGTACGAAATTAAAACCAAGATTAAATCGTTTATATAAATAAATGATTAGTTGTTTAATGAAACCTAGGTTGTAAGTCCGATTTGGTTGCAAGATTGTATGTTTTATAAAATCACACGATTACTAAAGATAGCGTTTTTTTGGTAGGGGGGAGAAATGCAGACTTGAACGTCATAGAGAAGAGAAGAATGCTGCACAAAACGTGAAGCCTATCCGTCTCACACATGCTTCCAAAATAACCGTTTGTGCAGGTGCAACTGGATGAGGTGACACCCTCGATACACGAGACACTTTTACAATAAGAACCAATTTTACAATCGTCAATGTATGTTGGGAGGAAAACACCAATGCAACATTATTATTTACTGAGTTTTTAGAAGTTCACATACATATTTAAATTCAACATCGCCAAGAGCAGAACATCTCTTTCTGCTATTGCACGTAGGTATTACACTGCCTTTAGAACATTACAGTATAGAACAAAGTTGAAACAAGACAGTAACATTTTACTTTTTGATTTACTCTCTTAATATTAACTAACATAAACTTTCAAAAAAAAAATTGCCATGGCTTATCTTATTTGACTCAGTTCCTTAGGGTGGTATAGGCATATGGTGCGGTATAATTGTATAACTGATGTTTTACTTTTCGATAGTTTTTAGTGATGGCACCATATCATGAACAAAATAAAATGCGACACAGTGAACTTCACGTTACCTGTCGCGCAGGTGAAGCCTGTGTAACCTCGGGTGCACGTGCAACTGTGCGAATTTACACCATCAATGCATGTCGCTCCATGCATGCACGGGTTGCTGAGGCATTCGACTATGTCTGAAGAGAATTAAAGGCATTGGTAAAACCGTTTAAAGAAATGAACGTAATAATAATGGTTTACGTTACATACTTCATCTATATGTAATTTTCGAATCAAAATATGCAGATATAGTTTTAAAGACAGTTATTCTGTTGAAAATGATCAGTCAGGTGAATATGCATTTGAAATATTCTATTATGTTGTATATTCATTTGACAACATCATGCGTTTAAAGAAAGTCGTGTTTTTTTGGTTGGAATCACCAATCTTCCAAACTTTTAGTCGTCCTAGAAAAGAAATGATCACAAACAAGGGAAACATACAAGACTCTCACGTGCTTCCAAAATAATCGTATACGCATTTGTTACTAAATGATATGACACCGTCGGTAAACGTCGCACATTTGATATGTAATGTTATCATTGATATGCAATTTTATGCTTTTAATATAGTGCTTATGCTTATTTATATTGCTATTTATTTATTGTCATACACTGTAACGCACTATTGATGTATTGTATTTCCTATTTTATACATTAAAATATATACTTGGATCATCTATTCAACCTCCATGGCAACATACCAAAATAAACCTTTCATAAATTTAACCATACCTGTCTCACAATTGTCTCCCGTGTAACCTTGTGCGCACGTGCAACCGTACGAATTTACACCGTCGATACAAGTCGCTCCATGCATGCACGGGTGGCTGAAGCATTCGTCTATGTCTGTACGAAATTAAAACCAAGATTAAATCGTTTATACAAATAAATGATTAGTTGTTTAATGAAACCTAGGTTGTATGTCCGATATGGTTGCAAGATTGCATGTTTTATAAAATCACAAGATTACTAAAGATAGCGTTTTTTTTGGTACGGGGAAGAAACGTTAGTTGTTTAAAACATTAAACAAGTAATCATGCAAAAATGAAACATAGGTTGTAAGTCCGATATGGTTGCAAGGTTGTATGTTTTATAAATAACACGATTATTGAAGATAGCGGTTTTTTATTGGTGGGGGGGAGAAATGCAGACTTGAACGTCATAGAGAAGAGAAGAATGCTGCTCAAAACGTGAAGCCTATCCGTCTCACACGTGCTTCCAAAATAACCGTTTGTGCAGGTGCAACTAGATGAGCTGACACCCTCGATACACGAGACACTTTTATAATAAGAACCAATTTTACAATCGTCAATGTATGTCGGGAGGAAAACACCAAAGCAACATTATTATTTACTGAGTTTTTGGAAGTTCACATACATATTTAAATTCAACATCGCCAGGAGCAGAACATCTCTTTCTGCTATTGCACGTAGGTATTACACTGCCTTTAGAACATTACAGTAGAGAACAAAGTTGAAACAAGACAGTAACATTTTACATTTTGATTTACTCTCTTAATATTAACTAACTTACACTTTCAAAAAAAATATTGCAATGGCTTATCTCATTTGACTCAGTTCCTTAGGGTGGTATAGGCATATGGTGCGGTATAATTGTATAACTGGTGTATTACTTTTCCATAGTTTTTAGTGATGGCACCATATCATGAACAAAATAAAATGCGACACAGTGAACTTCACGTTACCTGTCTCACAGGTGAAGCCTGTGTAACCTCGGGTGCACGTGCAACTGTGCGAATTTACACCATCAATGCATGTCGCTCCATGAATGCACGGGTTGCTGAGGCATTCGACTATGTCTGAAGAGAATTAAAGGCATTGGTAAAACCGTTTAAAGAAATTAATGTAATAATAATGGTTTACGTTACATACTTCATCTATATGTAATTTTCGAATCAAAATATGCAGATATAGTTTTAAAGACAATTATTCTGTTGAAAATGATCAGTCAGGTGAATATGCATTTGAAATATTCTATTATGTTGTATATTCATTTGACAACATCATGCGTTTAAAGAAAGTCGTGTTTTTTTTGTTGGAAACACCAATCTTCCAAGCTTTTAGTCGACCTAGAAAAGAATTGATCACAAACAAGGGAAACATACAAGACTCTCACGTGCTTCCAAAATAATCGTGTACGCATTTGCTACTAAATGATTTGACACCGTCGGTAAATGTCGCAAATTTGATATGTAATGTTATCATTGATATGCAATTTTATGCTTTTAATATAGTGCTTATGCTTATTTATATTGCTATTTATTTATTGTCATACAATGTAAAATGATGTATTGTATTTCCTATTTGATATATTTAGATATATACTTTGATCATCTATATAGCCTCCATGGCAACATACCAAAATAAACCTGTCATCAATTTAACCATACCTGTCTCACAATTGTCTCCCGTGTAACCTTGTGCGCACGTGCAACCGTACGAATTTACACAGTCGCTACAAGTCGCTCCATGCATGCACGGGTTGCTGAAGCATTCGTCTATGTCTGTATACAAAAATAAAACCATGATCAAATCGTTTATATAAAGAAATGATTAGTTATTTAATGAAATATTGGTTGTAAGTCCGATATGGTTGCAAGTTTGTATGTTTTATAAAATCACACGATTACTGAAGAAAGCTTTTTTTAGTAGAGGGAGAAACGCAAACTTGAACGTCATAGAGAAGAGAAGAATGCTGCACAAAACGTGAAGCCTATCCGTCTCGCACGTGCTTCCAAAATAACCGTTTGTGCAGGTGCAACTGGATGAGGTGACACCCTCGATTCACGTGGCATTTTATAACATGGACCAATTTTACAATCGTCAATGTTTGGAGGAAACACCAAAGCAACATTATTATTTACTGACTTTTTCTCAGCTCACATGCATATTTAAATTCAACATCGCCAGGAGCAGAACATATATTTCTGCTATTGCTCGTAGGGCAATTGTATTACACTGCCTTTAGAATATTACAGTAGAGAGAAAAGATAAAAAGGACAGTAGAGAACAAAGTTGAAACAAGACAGTAACATTTTACTTTTTGATTTACTCTCTTAATATTAACTAACTTAAACTTAAAAACAAAAATTGCCATGGCTTATCTTATTTGACTCAGTTCCTTAGGGTGGTATAGGCATATGGTGCGGTATAATTGTATAACTGATGTTTTACTTTTCGATATTTTTAGTGATGGCACCATATCATGAACAAAATGAAATGCGACACAGTGAACTTCACGTTACCTGTCTCACAGGTGAAGCCTGTGTAACCTCGGGCGCACGTGCAACTGTGCGAATTTACACCATCAATGCATGTCGCTCCATGTATGCACGGGTTGCTGAGGCATTCGACTATGTCTGAAGAGAATTAAAGGCATTGGTAAAACCGTTTAAAGACATGAATGTAGTAATAATGATTTACGTTACTTACTTCATTTATATGTAATTTTCGAATAAAAATATGCAGATATAGTTTTAAAGACAATTATTCTGGTGAAAATGATCAGTCAGGTGAATATGCATTTGAAATATTCTATTATGTTGTATATTCATTCATGCGTTTAAAGAAAGTCGTGTTTTTTTTGGTTGGAAACACCAATCTTCCAAGCTTTGATCGTCCTGGAAAAGAAATGATCACAAACAAGGGAAACATACAAGACTCTCACGTGCTTCCAAAACAAACGTGTACGCATTTGCTACTAAATGATTTGACACCGTCGGTACACGTCGCAAACTTAACAATCGAACCACATTAATTGTATTAACTCGTTGATATGCAATTTGATGCTTTTATTATAGTGCTCATGCTTATTTATATTGTTATTTATTTATTTATTTATATACAATGTAACGATCTATTGATGTATTGTATTTCCTATTTTATGTATTTAGATATACACTTGGATCATCTATGTAGCCTCCATGGCAACAAACCAAAATAAACCTCTCATCAATTTAACCATACCTGTCTCACAATTGTCTCCCGTGTAACCTTTTTACAATCGTCAATGTATGTCGGGAGGAAAACACCAAAGCAACATTATTATTTACTGAGTTTTTGGAAGTTCACATGCATATTTAAATTCAACATCGCCAGGAGCAGAACATCAAACCAAAATAAACCTTTCATAAATTTAACCATACCTGTCTCACAATTGTCTCCCGTGTAACCTTGTGCGCACGTGCAACCGTACGAATTTACACCGTCGATACAAGTCGCTCCATGCATGCACGGGTTGCTGAAGCATTCGTCTATGTCTGTACGAAATTAAAACCATGATCAAATCGTTTATATAAATAAATGATTATTTGTTTAATGAAACTTAGATTGTAAGTCTTATGTGGTTGCAAGGTTGTATGTTTTATAAATCACATGATTACTGAAGAAAGCGTTTTTTTGTAGGGGAGAGAAACAAAGACTTGAACGTCATAGAGAAGAAAATAATCCTGCACCAACGTGAAGCCTATCCGTCTCACACGTTCTTCCAACATAACGGTTTTTGCAGGTGCAACTGGATAAGATGACACCGTCGACACAAGAGGCATTTTATAACATGGACCAATTTTACAATCGTCAACGTCTGGAGGAAAACACCAAAGCAACATTATTATTTACTTAGTTTTTCGCAGTTCACATACATATTTACATTCACCATCGCCTGGAGCAGAACATCTCTTTCTGCTATTGCACGTAGGGCAATTGTATTACACTGCCTTTAGAATATTACAGTAGAGAGCAAAGATAAAAAAGACAGTAACATTTTACTTTTTGATTTACTCTCTTAATATTAACTAACTTAAACTTTCCAAAAAAATATTGCCATGGCTTATCTTATTTGACTCAGTTCCTTAGGGTGGTATAGGCATATGGTGCGGTATAATTGTATAACTGATGTATTACTTTTCGATAGTTTTTAGCGATGGCACCATATCATGAACAAAATAAAATGCGACACAGTGAACCTAACGTTACCTGTCTCGCAGGTGAAGCCTGTGTATCCTCGCGCGCACATGCAACTGTGCGAATTTACACCGTCAATGCATGTCGCTCCATGCATGCACGGGTTGCTGAGGCATTCGTCTGCGTCTGAAAGAAAATAAAGCCTTGATCAATCCGATTGTAGAAATAAATGATTTGTTGTTTAATGAAACATTCCAAGATAATGTCGTGGTATGCACACTGGGCATTCCAACGTCATTTGGAAAGATTTGCAAGCGCAATGCGAGAACATCGCATTTCTCATGGAGTAGATTACTGCAGAGCTGCAGCGTAAAAGCATCGTAGTGCTATCCGAGGAGTTCGCTCACAATACTGCGATTTTTTTCTCATTCTTAAATCTGTTTCCTCAAATGGGTCAGCCTGTCGCGAATCCGATTCACATATGTCCAAATGTGTAGGTTGGGACTTGTTTAAGTAATGTGCGCAGTCGGTTTAATAAAAAAATGCCTATTTTTTTAAATCATCGAAAGAATTGACTTCAGTCGTTAGATCAAGGATATCCAAAATGGTAAACACTGTGCGAGTCAGGGCCGATTATGGGCGTGACTTCAATCCTCTCACAGATCACATGATAAAGTTACGAAATTTTACCAAAGGTGAAAATCGTGATTTTTCAGCATTTCGATTTTTACTTCACTTAATGCTTGAATAAGCATTAAGTAATTTAATAGTTTGTCTGTTGATTTCCAAAAACTATATACAAAAGTTACACAAACTAACATGTTGCAGTATATAGGTTTGTTCAGGAGGGACCTTTAAATGCAATCGTTGGATGGATCAAAGAAAGCCTGCAGCTTAATGTAAATCATAATATATTATGTTTGGCACGTGTACCACTTCATCGATATATTTAACTTTGGTGTTTGCATAAATGCACGACAAGTCACTATAAGTGTATAATAATCTAATAGTAGTTTTCTTTTATTTTAAAGACTCCAAAGAAAAATGTTGTTGTTGAAAAATCATAAACAAGATAGGTTTTCCACAATATATATATATATATATATATATATATATATTTACTATATATATATATATATATATATATATATATATATATATATATATATATACATATATACATAAATATATACATATATACATATATATATATATATATATATATATACAGCATAATAATAAACAATCATCGCCAAATCGTGTATTTTCGAAAATACTAAAATGTGAAAGATCAGGAGAGTAACACGTTTTGTATGGATAGTATTTGTAACCAACACAAATGTTATTAATACTAACTGTCCCTTAACACACTCGTTATGTTAGCCAAGGAACATCGCCGCACAGTCCCGTTAAACAACAATGCGTCTTGATGTTGTTGGTTTTACTCTTTATTCCAAACAAACAATCATAAATAATGTAGATAATAAATGTTAAATACACCCATGTGCTACTACTCTTTTGACATGTCCTTATGTCTAACTCCAATTCGATAATCATGTAGCCAAATCGATCAGTATATTTTCCTACGTCTACGAAATACGTAGATGTTTATATATCGGTGGTAAAACGCTGGTGGGGCGCGGTAGGGTAGTAGTTGATGCGCCGGGCTCTCAATCGAGAGAATCCTGTTTTCTGCCGTTTCAAAACTGTGTCAATTCCGTTCACCCCTACCTGGCTAGGTGTGGAGGTGGATGTGTGAACCAATTGTCTTCGCGCAGTAATTGCAGTGAGGCTGAGTGCTTCACAGAGAAGTCGATATAGAGTTGAAATTTACCTACATACATACATGCATACGTGCGTTCGAGCATGCTTGCATACGTGCATACCTACACGCGTACATGCGTACACACATACACACATACACACACACCTACACACATACATACATACATACTTACATGTATACATGGCTGTTTGTCATGTTTGTGGTTACGTGACTTAAGCTCTCCGCCTGTGACACGACCGCCACGCCGACAGTTCAGAGGGTTCTATGATATATGACAAGGACAGTTTAAAAAATAGACCATCCGGGTTGGCCAAACACCGCGCTCATCTTGGGTATTGCTCCGAGTTATTAAATGGTGAAGTCGGTCAGAAAAACTAAGCAGAACGATTAATCTATTAAAGGTGAACCGTCAAACGGACAACTGATCGATTACTCGAACGTAACGCAAGTGAAAGAAAGAACGGAAGAACGAACGAATGAATCGACACTTCCGATACTTTGAATGCTTGATCAGACAGAATCCTAAATTAATTCACTGCATTAACTTCTCACCTGGTGTAAAACTTGCTGGTCGCATTTTCATCGTCACTCTCTTGAGCGACAAATAGTTGTCAAATGCGTGCCACACGATTCCTTTGTAGTAGTAACCACTTCCCAGGTAATATTGCCCGTTCAGGTTCGACAGGTAACAATAACTGTACCACCACGCTCCATGATAAAGGCTTGAACAGGAATATCCACCGTGATCCGCGTCTTTAGTACTGAATGGCATGTTTTTGTGGTATGACAAGGAATCGCCTGAAAGTATGAACAAAGGCACTTGAATAGAAATTGCATATATTATGATCCCCATACGGAGCAACGAATGAATTAAGAAAAGTGGACAGGCGAGCCAATCATGTCGGTAAACGTTGTATGGCAGCCAAATTGTTTTGGCATCTTCCATGTAGCATTTCGGTTTACGGAGTCAACAACCTTGCTTGCTTATATCAAATGTATTACGTTAAGTTATTGTCACACACACGCACACGCACACG
This sequence comes from Lamellibrachia satsuma, assembly GCA_033239005.1. Lineage (NCBI taxonomy): Eukaryota > Metazoa > Annelida > Polychaeta > Sabellida > Siboglinidae > Lamellibrachia > Lamellibrachia satsuma. The sequence continues at coordinate 7,459,716 of BSQZ01000014.1, forward strand.
CACACGCACAAGCACACGCACACGCACACGCACACGCACACGCACACGCACACGCACACGCACACGCACACGCACACGCACACGCACACGCACACACACACACACACACACACACACACACATAATGGTAGATAATTAGTACTAAATATTCAAACAGCAGTGTTCTTTAACTAATGAGTATCAATTTGAGTATCAACCTGACCGACAGTTTTACCATAACGACAGCGGTCGACCTTACATCCAACTCAAAGAAAGAACTGCCTCCATATTCCCCAGCTGTATTATAGTGACTAACAAAAATACCAAATCTCCGGACGGGATAACTTGCTGGTTCGTGACTGTCATGGTAACAATATTTACAAAATGTCAGGATACACAACATTATCACAGAAATATGCATCTGTGCCTCGGTATTTACGAAACAGTCAGCATCTCGATAGCTTCTTAGAATTCAACTATCGAAATTGCGACTTAATACTGGCAATAATAATAATAATGTCTAATGATGTCTTGTCCCATTATGTAACTTTGGACAATCGTAGAGAAGATGCACAACGTTGCAAACAATTGAACGCAATTGTTCCCTTAAACAATTGTACGCAATTGTTCCCTTAAACAATTGTACGTAATAAATGCAAAGGATAATTATATTATATAATTTATAGAGAGGGTAATATTGTGGTGACTTTCGAAAGGAATAAGTGTCACGTCTCCTTCTGAGATTGTAGATGTACCTATAACAGTTTGGCGCCAATGAGGCAGAGCTATTAGGAGGAGTAGCATAAAATGCATACATACTCTAGCTGGATTATAATGTGATATATATATATATATATATATATATATATATATATATATATATATATATATATATATATATATATATATTGTGGAAAACCTGTCTTGTTTATGGTTTTTCAACAAATACTGTGCTATATTACACATTGTTTTCTAAATACTATTATCTTCATACATACATTAGTATCGTATTTAAAAAAATGTCATCATCATGAGATGGTTTACTTTATGAAAAAGTCTCTTGCTTGGTCTTTCGCATTTGACCTGGAATACTTCTTCTACTGGTGGGATGTCCGGTGGGTTTTCTTGGGCTGGTCGGTTCAGCAGTTCTTCGAAATATATATATGTGTGTGTGTGTGTGTGTGTGTGTGTGTGTGTGTGTGTGTGTGTGTGTGTGTGTGTGTGTGTGTGTGTGTGTGTGTGTGTGTGTGTGTGTGTGTGTGTGTGTGTGTGTGTGTGTGTGTGTGTGTGATAAGAATTTAGAATATGTGCGCGCGCACATACCACATTCACAATTCTTATCAAACTCTTCTATCTAACTATACTCACCCGCAGTGCTTGACGCGACGTATGCCCCCAATCGCAAAGTGTAGTTCGTCGACTCAGAGTCGACCAAGAAGTCAGTGTATTCGGCGAATCTCGTCTCTCCGTCGAACGCCTCCAGGTCAATCCTAAGAGTATAGTTGCCATTGCTAGTCAGCGAGTGAATGTTTTCATTTCCCAACCAAAACTCGCCACTCGTCGAACCAAAGCCGTTCTTGTAGTCGCTCCAGCCACGGTAGAAGTCAACAGAACCGTCAAGACGTCGCTGGAACATCTGTGGCACACCGGACAGTAATAAAGGCAAGCATGTGTTAGATAGCTCTTATAGCGTTGTTCTTATCACCGCTTCAAATGAATACAATACATGAATGAAGTAAACATATTCTTACCTCTGGTCGCCGTATACTGTCGGATTAGAACATCGTCAGAAATATTCTTAACCATAAATGTATGTAGGATCGTTTACGCCTATGTTGGATCCTTTGACACAACACTGGATTGGTTAATACTTTGCTAGATCGTATAACTTTCGCTGTAACGTTTAACTCTATGTTGGATCGTTTAGCCATACGTTGGATCATCTACACCTATGTTAAACATGGACATTGACATCCAGTGGCAACATATAAAGGAGACATAGTCCAGCACATGTAAGGAAATCCTGGGAAATAAAAAGTGTCAAAATAAGGAGTGGATCTCTGCTGACATTATCAGCAAAGTGCAAATGAGGAAGGAAAGGAAATGTGTCCAACAGCCTAATTAGAGCAGCTAAAGCAGCAGCCCAGAAACAGTGAGCAGAGGCAAACAGGGCAGTCAAGAAAAGCATAAAAACAGACAAAGAAAACTTCATTGACAAGGAAGCGGAGGTGCCGCAGCCCAAGGAAACATGACACAACTGTACGACACAACAAGAAAGTTAGCGGGAAAGTACAAGCAGGCAGACAGGCCTATCACAGACAAAAAAGGCGACATATTCACCAGTGAAGGAGATCAGCTGAAGAAATGGAAGGAACATTTCGAAGAACTGCTGAACCGACCAGCACCAGAAAACCCACCAGACATCCCACCAGCAGATGAAGTATTCCAGGTCAACTGCGAAAGACCAAGCAAGGCAGAGATAGAAAAAGCTATTCATCACCTGAAGAGAGGGAAAACTTCCGTCCCGGACGATATTCCCCCTAAGCAATCAATTTAGAAGTGAAGACCTCCACAGAGATGCTGCATGATAGCATTGGGAAAATATGGGACAAAGAAGAAATACTGAATGAATGGAAAGGATGGTACTTTGTCAAGATCCCAAAGAAAGGAAATCTACAGGAATGTAAGAACTACACAGGGATAATGTTCCTGTCAGTACATGGAACACAGTCATCTTGGACAGACTGAAAACTGTAGTGGACGCCAGACTCAGAGGCCACCAGGCAGGCTTCCGTAAAGACAGATCATGCACCGACCAAATAGCTACGCTCCAGATCAGAGTTGAACAATCCATGGAATGCGACTCAGCCTTGAACATCAACTTTGTTGATTATGAGAAGGCATTTGATAACCTCGACAGGGAGGCACTATGGAAGTTTCTACGACACTATAGGATACCAGAGAAAATTAATTCTTTGATACGAAGTACCTACGAAGGCATGGCATATAGGTCATGCATGCAGGACAAACGACATACTCATTTATGGTGAAGACAGGAGTGAGACAGGGGTAACTTCTGTTACATTTCCTCTTCCTGCTACCTATAGACTGGATAATGACAAGGACCACAGAAAACAGGAACAAATGGTATACAGTGGACGCATTGGAGCCAGTTTCAGGACCTGCATTTTGCAGATGACCTCGCTCTCCTGTCCTACAATCACCAACAGATACACGAAAAACAGACCTTCTAAACACAGTGTCAACACATATAGGACTCAACATCAACAGAAGCAAAACAAAGATCATGAAAGCCAACACGAAGAACATCAACCCAGTCACACTTGGAGGGGGACCACTGGAAGAAACAGATTCATTCAAGTACATGAGCAGCATAATCAATAGGAGTGGAGGCACAGAAGAAGACTTCAAGGCACGGATACCAAAAGCTAGAGTAGCATTCCTCAAAATTGGAAACCAAAACAAATCAAGCTTAACACCAAACTGAGGATATTTAACTCAAATGTCAAGTCAGTTTTACTCTACGGATCGGAGACATGGAGAATTACACAGAAAACACTAAACAGAATACAGACCTTCATCAACAAATGCATGCGCATGCAACCAAGCAACTACCAGTAGAAAACGAAATAAAGAAGAGAACATGGATGTGAATAGGACACATCTACAAGACCAATAATTACTCCCGACGTCGGCAATGAACCATAACATAACTTCTGGCTGGATGCTTTGCAAGAGGCGATCGTGGCAATTGAGCAAAGATTTTACATGGGCAAATTTAATAATTTTGTTGTTTTCAACGAGTGAACATTTCAAAAATAGATTTCATTTGAACACTTCTGTCGAACATTGCTTCTGTTCACCACAAACAAAAATGTATCCAGGTCACCATCACATAGTTGCATGGTTACATCATGGAGCGTATGAATTTTGAGCAGTTTTGTTACACAACAGTACTTATCATGCGGACATAGCCAGAGAATGGGTCATTGTTCAGTTTTGGAGAATGTCTATTTTGAAATTGTTCAAGTTGTGAAGATACTGATGATTACATACAAATTTAGCGAATGTTTATTTTGAAAAAAGTTTAATAACTTTTTCAATCAACTAATATGTTGTCCTTTCCCTCTGTTTGAGTGATTACAATTGTTCTCAATGATAATAAGTTGTCCTTTGTCTCTATTTTACAATTATTTCCTTCTTGTTGGTAAAAAATATGACCGGGCCTTATTTCCCTGTTCTGCTGGAAATAAAGCTCAGTTGAGAAACCTCTGCTCAATTTCAAGTTGTCAACTTAAATAATCATTTGCATGTAGATAAGTGGACTATGTTACTGTCGGGAAAGTTAGATTTTTCTAACTTTCATAATTGTATGGCAAAAGGTGAGACAGAGAGAGAGAACATCTTATTAGCTGTGAGACAAAATTGGTTATAGCCCAAAAAGATGGAATGGACAACATTTGTTGCTTGAATAAACTTACCAATGCTGAACATAACTTATGGTTAAACTTGTTTGCAAAATAAACATTCTCCAAACTGAACAACGATCTTATCATCGGTATCTTCACAAAATTGGTTGGAGGTGGGACGTTGCCCCCCCCCCCCCGAAAAAATTGGTCGGACTGAGGTTAAGACAGACAGACAGACATACGGAGCGATGGCGAGACAGAGGTACACACAGACAGAGAGACAAAGATGCGGAAGACAGAGACATAGACGTGAGTATTGTATGTAATCAAATAAGGAAATTTCTACCCCTAAATATTTTAACATTGTTTGTATACAGCCATACTTAATTGAAAACACAAGCATCAACAACAAAATGTATTTGCGTTTCCACACTGTATATTCAAATATAATGGGCTTTGAAAGGTAAGTAGCTTTGTTGATTAATTGACTACAACACATGAATGAAATTACGACAAAAAGGATTTTTTGAGGACGCAAAACCTGAATCATTGTTGCATGTGAAACGTGACTCAAACCCAATATCAATATTAACGAACTCATGCCACCGTGCGAGATGGTAAGGATGAAAATTCAGACAGCACAACCACATCCACTCATAGTACTCGTAGTCTACAGACCCAAAGACAACTACGATTACACAAACTGTATGCGTGAAGCCATATCAAACATAGCCAGGAAATTCCCAAAGAGCCCCCTGTGTATTGCAGGAGACACAAACTTCCCAGATGTCGATTGGTAAACAATCACCATATCGAAATGAACTCTTCATCGACATAGTTGCCATGTTAGGCTTACCACATAGTCACCGTCCCGACAAGACTTGATGTGTTCCTAACAAATCGACCCTTCCTCGTCAACAGGTGCGAGCCAATTCCAGGGGTCAGTGACCATGACGCAGCAGTTTACGCATATTCGGACATCGTGCCAAAAAGACAAAGACCTGTCCAGAGGAAGATCCACATAAGGAAGAAAGCAGTCATTGAATTGATCAAGGAAGATCTAGCTGCTTTTGCTGAAGAGGCGCAAACCCGATACAATCCGGACACACCTATGGAAACATTGTGGGCAATATTTACAGCCAAATGCCAAAGCGTATTGGCCAATCACGTTCCAAGAAAACAGTCTTCCCAGCGCTACAACCAGCCCTGGGCCAACGGCAAGATCAGAAACCTGTCTAGAAAGAAAAAAATATATACAAGAAGGCCCATCGCATCAAGTACCGGGCTACAAAGAAGCTTGTCCAATCAGAGTGTCGCAAGGCGTACCCGGGGGGGGGGGCACTGCCATACCAAAGCGGGGGTGTGTGTGCCACCAGAGCCCTATGGAGCACATGGAGAGAGGGAGAAATCAAGAAATTTAGGGTCACCAAGAGAGAATTATTGAACAATTTATCTAATATCTATAAGTGTAAGGTAAGCCCGGGCGGAACGTTTTCATTAGGAAATTTCCTCTTCGATGAAAGAGAGAATTATCGTGTTTAATTGGGGCACAAAGAGAGAAAAATTACATTGTTTCTTCGGACAGAGAGAGAAAAATTGCCAAAAACAGGGGCATTTGCGCGGCACATACATGTATATAAGGAGTACCCCCCCCCCGGGAAGGCGTATTACCAGTACATCCGAATGGTGCTAATAACATTGAAAATCAGCATGACAACCATTTTTAATGAGTTGTGCTCTTCAATAGACATGTCGTGGTACACAGTGAACATTGCATAGAGACAACAGTGATAGAATACTGCCGTAATTTATGTTAAACTTGAGAGTCAGTACAGACACTAGGCCATAACGCTATTTGCTGTAAGTCACTATTGACACTAGGCCATAACGCTGGTTTCTGTAAATCACTACTGACACTAGGCCATAACGCTATTTGCTGTAAGTCACTACAGACACTAGGCCATAACGCTATTTGCTGTAAGTCACTACAGACACTAGGCCATAACGCTATTTGCTGTAAGTCACTACTGACACTAGGCCATAACGCTGGTTGCTGTAAGTCACTACATACACTAGGCCATAACGCTATTTGCTGTAAGTCACTACTGACACTAGGCCATAACGCTGGTTGCTGTAAGTCACTACTGACACTAGGCTATAACGCTGGTTGCTGTAAGTCACTACAGACACTAGGCCATAACGCTATTTGCTGTAAGTCACTACTGACACTAGGCCATAACGCTGGTTGCAGTAAGTCACTACTGACACTAGGCCATAACGCTGGTTGCAGTAAGTCACTACTGACACTAGGCCATAACGCTGGTTGTTGTAAGTGCCGTAAGTGCGTAACGACATCAGAATGACATCCATAGCCTGGCTAACGTAATCCAGGCTGACCTCCGCATTCGAAATGGTGTTGTTCAAGTACAGTTTCACATTCACCACATAGATGTTGATATGGAACTTCCAGTGGTCCTTCAAGAGTTTTTGGTAGGGAGTGATGTGTCGTGAGCATAGCGAACCTCCGGCTAGAAACGTCATACTTCGGTTACCTCTTCCTTTTACTTCTGGAAGCCAGCAGACAGTTTGAGGAGGATCGTATTTAGGAGCATTATCATTTGTTGTCGGAATGAGATGGCTACCTTGGCTATGGAATCACATATGTCCTCATCGTACCTAGCGTGCTTGAACCTCTCGTTGGACACAACTTTGAAGGTTGGCTCATCTACTTTCAAGAGAGATCTGTATCTACCAGCTCCTGGTACAGCTGCTGGAATGCAAGAATGATCTTAGTGTAGCTTGTGTCAGTCGACGTGGTCAGATAGAGGTATGGCCCAATGAGGGCTATATCTGGTATACTACCTTCAAGACGTCCAAGTCCAAGAAGCATATGAAGATGAAGGCTAATTGATTCCTGATATATTCGTACTTCTGGAGGAAGTATGCCACATCATCCACATGGTAGAGACTAATCGCACAGGTCTGCGACAAATAATTGAACCGCTAATCCTTGAGATTGACATATTTGTTTGGTCTCGGAGCTATGTGGAGGTAAAATTCATTTGATTTTTTCGATGGTTTGAGGTCATGATTGATGAGCCGAGTCATGCAGTCAAGGGCTTGCTCAGTGATGCTTGTTGTCGTTGTTGTTGCATTGACCAGAATGTTTGAGTAGATATTGAATTTACCAAGCATGTTCTCTATTTCAGCACACCGTTTGTTGACAACCTTGTTAAACATCAACTTTGGGTGTACATTACAGAACATATGATCAAGGATGTGCTCCGAATCTAGGCTTTCAGCTACAATCTGAACCACATTGATGTTGTGACCTGTCTGGTATGTTATGATGTTATGACAAAGTCCATTTTCTCAAAGAGAGATTTGGGCTCAGCACCACATGCTGCTTCAAGGATTTCGAGGACTGCTAAGTTGTATCTGGATTCTGAAGTAATGTTCATGGTGGGCAGATACCTGTATTTACGTTATTATTTATGATGCCCTGAACAGAAAATAACCAGAGCCTTGCTTCTTGGGCCCATCGTCAGAATAATCCACCACAACCTTTTCATCAGAGTCAGAGTTCGTTATCTCCTTGACAATCTTGTCAAATGCCAATGCTTCAATGCTCTTGCCTGCTTGTCAGACACTGTAGGTTTCAGGCAGGGTGTCCAAATCAACTATCTCTGGCTGGTCATGCTGTTTCAAAATTCTTCCGAACATTTTGTTGTCAACTGTGATGAAAGCTGCTGCAGCATGGGACTCAGACATGTGGTAGCAGCTCTTTAGCTTATCAACAGTCTCATAAAACTCGGGTTGCACTTTCCTGATGCTCTCGCGGACATGATAATATTTGGGGAGTAGTTCATCTCCTGGCTGAGTAAGTGTATCCATAGACAACAGGCTCCGCTTCTTCTGCTGGGTCTCAGCTCTTGTAGAATTAGGATCATCACCTTCATCACTGGTACTCCCAGAAAATGTTTGATCTGTGTCCATATACTCGAGGCATTGTCTCCTGCGCTCATTATTTTCATACACTCATTTTGTCTCTGTTTCCGAGTTTGAATCAGAGTCATAAAGTCCCCATATAGCTTCAAGATGTGTTTCTTAATGTGCATAGTATGGATGGTCTATAAATTGCAAAATAGCCAGTGCTCCTCAATTAGTTCTGCTAGCAATTTCGCTGCTGCATCCCTTGAGCGCTGAGCCTGGCCAGCCCGCTTTGGTTTGTTCTGTATGACATATTTGCCAGTCGGAAGCATCCCATTTGAAAACTCGGCCTTTTCTATATAGTCTGCAATACCAAGTGTCTTTTTGGGCTGTGATCTTGTGCAGGATGTGTCAGCAGCCATGGCTACTTAGCATACAAAGATATGATTTTTATGAATGATGACCATTTTGTTACATTATCGTGTGCTATTCATCTTAATGCCATACATGGTATGTCCAGTTTTCAACTCCTTAAGTCTTAACAATGTACACTGTGCATCATCTATAGTGATGATCCCTACAAGATAAATGACAACAATAACACCATCTACGACCACGTTTTAACGACTTTCAGAAGGTATGTACAGGGCAATTAGCATCAGGAAACTGGTCAAACGGTGGCAGTGTTTCTCTCAGATAGATTATTTCTATGTTCTTAGTGGGGTATTCCATTAAAAAAATACTTTGCAGAATATCACCCCACCCCCAGTGATAGGAGAAAACAACCAGAATGGGGGCAATCTGAATAAGTTTTGGTCTTTCATCAAAAGTAAGAAAAAAACGACAACAGCGGAGTAGCTTCAATCAAGAAGAATGGCATTGTCCACATCGATAACTAGACTAAAGCTGATATCCTTAACACCCAATTTTCATCACCATCTGAAACTGGCATAAGAAAACATATCGAAGCATTTGAACCCCATAAGGCCACTGGACCTGATGCGATCCCTGCCAGGCTCCTGAAAGACTGTGCCGCTGAAGTTACATCAGTACTGATGCTCATCTACAAGGCATCCCTTGATCAAGGCACTTCCGGTAGATTGGAAACATGCCTGGGTTATTCCAGTCTACAAGAAGGGAGATAGAGGTGTACCATCAAACTACTTACCCATCTTTCCAACGAGCGTTTCCTGCAAAACCCTGGAGCACATCATACACAGCAACTTCCTGGACCACCTGGAAAACTTCAACATACTAACTGACTAACTGGATGGCTTCCGCAAACATAGATCTTGCGAACCTCAGCTCATCCAAACAGCTGATGACCTAGCCACGGGCCTCCAAGATGCTGAACAGATCGATGCTGAGATGCTGGATTTTTCTAAAGCGTTTGATAAAATGTCTCATCCCCATCTGGCAGCCAAATTATATCATTACGGCTTGCGAGGAAATGCATTGGACTGGATCCAAAGCGTCATGAGTAATCGTACCCAAGACGTAGTCCTCGAAGGCAAAATGTAATTCACAGCTGCTGTCACCTCAGGCATTCCACAGGGCACAGTTATCGGTCCCATCCTCTTCCTGTGTTACATCAATGACCTCCCGGACCAAGTATCCTAAACTGCACGTCTATTTGCTGATGACTTCCTCCTGTTTCAAAAAAATCAACGCAACAGCTGACGCACATAAAAACAAGATGACATCGACAGGTTGCAGAAGTGGGTGGCATACTGGTTGATGGAGTTCAACCCAGACAAGTGCGAGATAATCAGAATCACCAACAGAAGAAAGAAGAAAGTAGTCAGATGCTACTCGATCCAAGGAAAAGCTATGAAGGAGATTACTGGCACCAAGTACCTTGGAGTAACCATCGACAATAAATGAACATGGAATGATCATGTCGCCAACATAACAAAGAATGTCAACAACACAAGGGTTTTTTACAGCGCAACATCAGCGGCTGCCCCTAAGCCATCAAATCGCGGTGCTACCAAACCTTCGTAATACCTATTGTTGAGTATGAGTCGAGGGTATGGGACCCATCTACAGAAAAGTACACAAATTTAGTTGAGAATGTCCAGAGACAAGCAGATCGCTTCGCAATGAACGACTAACGGCGACGCAGCAATGTAGAGAACATGCTTGAAAGTTTAGAACGGAAGTCACCAGAGCGAAGACGAGCTGATGCCAAGTTGGTGATGCTGTACCGCATCAACCACAAACTGGTTGATGTGACAATGAAGTCACTCGCCGCCGCCCCAGCACGCACAAGAGGCAGCACTTAACTCTTCTGCCAGACTTTCATGCGCGTTGACGCTTACAAATATTCATTCTTCCCCAGCGCCGTCAAACTATGGAACAAGAACACACAAGAATTAGCGAACCAACCGTCAGTAGAAAGGCTTAGACAGTGATCACGACTCGAAAATACTCTAGCCAAATGTATATGTGGCAAACATAGAGTTATGAGCTTAAATGGAAGAAGAATAAGAAGTCGTTTAACCCTATATAGGAGCGTTTAACCTTATGGTGGATCGTTTAACCTATATTGAATCGCTTAGCTATACATCGGATCGTTTAACCTCTTAACAATAACCCTATGTTGGAGCGTTTAACCCCATGAGGATCGCGTAACTCTATATTAAATTGCTTAGCTATACTTTGGATCGTTTAAGCCTATGTTTAACCTTATATTATATCATTTAGCCCTATGTGGGATCGATTAATCCTACGTTGTATGTCTTTTATATCTCTATATCTACCTGTCTGTATATATATATATATATATATATATATATATATATATATATATATATATATATATATATATATATATATATATATATATATATATATATATACACACACACACACACACACACACACACACACACACACACACACACACACACACACACACACACACACACACACACACACACACACACACACACACACACACACACACACATAAAGATAGAGAAACAGAGACAGAACAATTTCAAGATAAACAAGACTCGACAGTGATCCAGTCTTCGGGCCAAATTCCCCACAAAAAATACAGCTGTACGAACAAATGTTCAACATTCACGCGCTCAGTGATGCTGCCATGTCAGAAATGCTATGGTGACCAGGAGATATAAAACATAGGTGGGATTTAGTGGGAGGTGGACTCTCAAAATTGGTTAGAAGTAGGACGTTGCTCCTTCCCCCACCCCGGCATAAAAAACAGGTGGAACTGAGGTTGAGACCTCTGCCACATACTCCTAGTGTTTGTTATGCCTTCAGCAATGCCGTGCCTGAATGATTTTCCACCAGCGTGGAAGTCGATTCAGTCTTTAAACGTATACAATACGGTAACATTACTAGTGTTTTCCCTATCATATTATTTAGTTATAACTGTTCTTAGATATGTACATTAAATCGAATGAAAAAACTTAAGCATATCTTCTAAATAACGTATCAATCTGTTAAGTAGCATATTCACTAATGGAGGCCATTCTATCCGTATTTATGTATAGTATTATGTATAACGGCTGGACACTTATGGGGAACATGTGACCGGCAAATTCCGCTGATGTCAGTGCGTAGAAGTTACAGATATAGCCACGCGTAGACCGATATAGTTGAAACTGTATATTTTCGATTAAGTTGAGCGAACTTTAATTTTAAAAGTGAACTAGTTAACTTCAGTTAATGTATGAAGTTAACTAGTTAAGTTAATTATTATGTTGACTTACACTACATGTAAATCTAAAGTTAGTGCTCTTTAATTAACATAGATGTATTAGCTACAATAATATCTACATGTAAAGCTATACTCAGTGCTCATTAACTAACTCAAAAGCATTATCCACTACAATATCGAATGTCCATTCTGTAAGTCAGAGTCATGTCACACAACACCAGCTCAGTGGCGTCAGTGCTGGAAGTACTCAACTGGTAATCTGAACTAAAAACGTAAAACTAAATTACACTAAACAGCTACTTCTAACCAAATATAAACAGCTACATTTAAACAATACTAAACAGCAACAAATATAAACAACACCAAACAGTAACACTTAAAGACAATACAAAACAACAACAGCCTCTAAACAGCAATACACAGCAGCATATAAACTACACACCTGCACTTATGTTTTATTGGTGTCTGCACATGGATGAACATTATTTTACCACAAGATAAATTAACCTTCAAACGTTAACTAGTTAAGTTAATGTTTGGCAAAATAACGATAAGTCAATCGCCCCACGTCTGATACGTACAAACATACACACATGTACGTATGTGTCTGCGTGCGTGCGTGCGTGCGTGCGTGCGTGCGTGCGAACGTGTGTGTGTGTGTGTGTGTGTGTGTGTGTGTGTGTGTGTGTGTGTGTGTGTGTGTGTGTGTGTGTGTGTGTGTGTGTGTGTGTGTGTGTGTGTGTGTGTGTGTGTGTGTGTGTGTGTGTGTGTGTGTGTGTGTGTGTGTGTGTGTGTGTGCTTGGGTGCGTCTTATTATTACGTTATCTCACCGTCCATCCACCACCGTCTGTCGTGAGGTCGCAGTAAACTTGCAGTGGCCGGCCGCTGGGGCAGATGATGTAAACGCCATCTGTTTTGGCACGGATCTGCGCACAATTTGTTGGCGGCAATTCGGCTACAAAACATATTGTGTTATGTCGTATAACTTTTACCGCATTAATTTCCTAATAAATCATTATATTGAATTGCGATTGATGTTCTTGTAGCCCTAGTCTTATTTGTATTTTATTTAAATTAGTAATCTGGTTAAAATATAATATTAACTTCACTTAAATATCAGTAAAACACATTTTATTTTTTTCAAGTCAGTAAATAAAAGTGTATCTAATCCAATTAACATCTTTATTGACCGCCAACAAATTACCTAGGTACAAAGCACAAAGTTCATAAATATCATAATATATTCCAGCCTGTCCTGGTCTATCCATACTTATTTAGTTAAACCTCTTTGAGCGGAAGTGCACATATGACCGACACCAGATCACGCCACTGCAGTCTATCCCTTCTGCATTTGAGATGGTGTTAGACCAGAATACATTAAGTATTTTGCGGAATCATCTGTTCTGACTTCAAACTTGTGATAAATGGTCTTTGTCATTTTCTAGGATTCTGATCTATAAAGGAGGAAACTAAGAACATTGCTCTTGAAAAGGCGTATTTTCGTTTTTTGACAAATGTTCCCAGTTGTCCAGATATTTCTGAGTGAAGCAAATGATTGACCAGCTTTCGACAGTCTTCCATGTATTTTCTTTCGGACCTTCCACCGGCAGTCATATTGGATACCAGGTACTTGAACTCCTCCACCTTTTCAATGTTTTCTTCTTGTAGTTTTATTGGTTTGTTCGTCCTGCTATTCATCCTCGTGTGCTTGTTTTTTTATGCTGGATTTTAGTCCAATCCAGTGCCTTGGTCAGTCGTTCTTGAATTACTTTAGTAAAGACTTTGCTTGCGAGTGAAACAAGGGTGATACCTTTTCAGTTGTTGCAGTTGGATATGTCTCCCTTTTTTGGTAATTTTACCACCAGCCCCTTTTTCAGACCGTTGGTAGGTTCTCTGTTTCACAGATGTCACTAAAGATATGTGTCAGAAGTCGGGGTGTTACTGTATTTTCAACCTTCAGCATCTCAGCTGTCACTTCATCAGTGCTTGGAACCATTCTTTATCACCTTTCATTTTCACCTCTTCAAGTGTTGGTTGGTCTGTGTTCACATCCACGTCTTCCTCAGCTTCTGGCATCTGGGCTGTCTCTGTTCGCTCCGGCCTGTTCAATATAGTCTGGAAGTGTTTTTTTCAACACTCTAATTTCCCTCTTTCACTTGAAATGCGGTTTCCATTTGTATCATTGACAGGTACAACACTCTTGTTCAGTCCACCGCTGAGGGTTTTGTAACAAGTCTCTCTACATGAAAGATTTCTTACCTGCTTTAGCCATCCTCTTAGCCTCTCTGTTCATATCTGCATTTTAGTCTGTCCTTCCGCCTTTGCGATCTGGTTGAATTAATGTTCTGCTTAGTCTCTTTCCTTTCTGAAATTCTTGTCCAAGCTTCATCCATTCTTTCCTTTTCTTTGTCTTTGCCAGGATGTCTTTGCCAGGATTTTCACTCCTGCTTCACGGATTGTTTGATTGAAGTTGGCTATGTTCATTACGTGTACTTTATCCAGGGCGCTAAATCGATTTCTCAGCTCAAGCCGGAATGTAGTCTCGACCTCATCGTTCTTAAGCCTTTTAGAGTCCAGCGGTTTTGCCCTCTCCTTTTCTCATTTGGTCTTCCGCAGCTTCAGGGCTACTGTTCCTGTGACTAGGTTGTGATCGCTGGCCACATCTGCCCTTCTTCTTGTCCCTACATCCTGCAGTGAACTCTTCCATTCCCTATTTACAAGAATGTGGTCTATTTGGCTGGTGGTTACCCCGTCCGGTGAAGTCCAAGTTTTCTTGTGGATTTCTTTATGTTGAAAAATGGTCCCCCGGTGACTAGCTTGTTTTCTTCGCAGAGGTCGCAGTTGTCCTGTCCTTTATCGCTCATGATTCCACACCCGTGTGTGCCCATGTTACTCGCTCTGCCTGTGTTGTCATTGCTCACTCTGATATTAATTTCGCCTATCACCAACAGCCAGGGTTGGCATGTAACGAAGTAAAAGTACTTCGTTACCATACTTGAGTAGTTATTTCAAGTAATCGCATGTAACGAAGTATAATTTTGACTAAATACTTTTACTTGTAACGTAGTTGTTTTATCAAAAGTAACGCGACTTTTTACTCCGTTACTTTTATTTACTTCGCAATATATTTTCGTTACATTTTTTGGCGAAACCGCTGCTGCCGGTGGCGCTCCACCGCCAACGACATTTCAAAAACTGTTCATAGTCGCCAGGCCAAAAGCTATTAGTATAATTCAATCGCATGCCAGTTCGCGATCATATTTGCAGGCATACCTCTCTTCGGGAAATCGACGCAACCACTGTTTTATATCTACGTCAGTGAACGAAGTCTGCCAAATATTGGCATAGGTCAGGTCAAGGCCGTTGACGTGAAATGTCACTTCGAGCACAATACGCTTGAACGCTATCTCAAACCACGATGCGAATGTCTCCGTTGCACCATATAAACTATTAATCAGTACGTTTCCAATACGTATTATAAATATTAACATTTGCAATTTCGACAATGCACTGATAGTCCATACACAGACGCAATTCTGATATTTGTGAGCGAAAGCGCATCATGGATCGAGAACCGATTTGGCATTGGCATTGTCAGCAACCGGCTTACGTCAGCATTAAACAGCATTTTACTTTAACTAATAAAATTCATATTGAGATGTTTAATAAATCCATAATAATGATTACTCTACAAAACTAAACAGTAAAGAATTGATACTCTGCCATTCGGCAGCATCTTTTCGTAGCAATGGCTTATTCAAGCTGACCCATAAATAATATCAAGGACAGGGACAGGGGCCCTGACAGGTCACCTTTAATTGAAATTAGAAACAGCATTCCTCTGTTGCATTGGTCTGTCTTCTGATAAATTCTAGCCCCAGCTGGTACCAGGTAACCAACACAGCTAGCTGTTAAAGCGTGTTGTTTCAATGTTTGTGTGAGCTGATAAGACATGTCTGGGAAGACATGAGAAGGTGGGGGTTCACAAGCCAGATGGCTCCGTCAGCTAGGAATCAAATGTCTTTGTTAATTTTACTATGGGCAGTGTTAGGTTAGGTGAATTACTTTTACTTTTACTCAAGTACAAAATTAAAGTAATTCAACAGCAGGTAATGAGTCGGTATCATTTGCATCGCTTCTTGCAACTGGTCGTAAAAAGCCTCCCTGTCCTCTTGTTCTGTTTCTTCAAAAGGGGCATATAGTCCGGCAGCCAAAGGGCATTTTTTCACTTAATCCCTTTTTGTCTCATATAGTTTTTTTCTTTGTTGATTATTCATCTTTAGCATGTATATAATGACATCCAGGGGTGTGGAGTTCTCACCCTTGAGCATTTTGAAAAAAATAAAAAAATACAAAATGGCCAACAAAATCAACTTTTTATCATATCTTCGCAACCATACAAGATATAGACATGATTGAAATGTTATTTTATATGTTTCCAGACATTAGGAATTCGATTCCACCATAATTATATGATAAAAAACAAGACGGCGACCATAAGTGTGCTACAAATGTTCTTATGTTTTTTGCTCGCGGAACATGAAATAGTCTTTTTTCGCATAGTCGGCAACCATTTGTAGCGTACTTATTGTCGCCATTTTGTTTTCTTTATATTTTTTCATATCAGTTATGGTGGAATCGAATTCTTCATGTCTGGAAACATATAAAATAACATTTCAATCATGTATGTATTGTGTCTGGTTGCGAAGATATGATACAAACTTGATTTTGGCGGCCATGTTTAAATTTTCAAAATGCTCAAGGGTGAGAACTCCACACCCCCTGGATGTCGTTACATACATGCTAGAGATGAATAATCAACAAAGAAAAAAACTATATCAGGCAAAAAGGGGTTACCCCCTCGGCTGCTGGACTAATAACACGATATGATAGTGAGCTTGGTGTATCTTGAGTTAAATCTAGCTGTTATAAGTCTTGCTCCCATGGGATTCCTTTCGATAAGTGTTTTTTTTTAGTTTGTTTCGCTATATTATGGCTACTCCTTCTGCGTGCTGATTGTCGTTTCTCCCTGACTAAAGTATGGTGTGGCCTGGTGTAGGCTGTCTTCTCCCAGTTCCTGTCCACCTTGTTTCACTGCTTCCAAGAATGTCTAAGTTATAATTGTCAAACTCCCTTATCACCTGAGCTAGCTTTCCGGTCTGGTACAAGGTACGTACTTTCCAACAGGCGACTCTCATCTTCTTCTTCGGTTTCAGGAAATCCACCATCGGTCTGTCAGCTTCCATCTGAGTTTGGCTGGCATTCTTTATCCTTCAAGATTCCTGGCTTGCTTCATTCATGTTACCATAATTGGCTTGATCTGTGGTATTGGTTTCCGTAACAGTTTATTTTTACATGGTGGGCTTGTTAGCCCCATGCCCAACCCTCCCCCTTTACCCGGGCTGGGGACCGGCAAGATACCAAAAAAAGATACTATGCATATGCATAAAAGGTAAAATAGATAAGGCAGTTGGAATTAAAGTAAAGCTAAAAAACACTGGGTAGATCAACCCTTGTGACATTATACAATACTTTTTTATCCGTGCCTATCGTATTGTAATGAAGTGTGTATTTGTGTTATTTGTAACGATTTATTTCACAAGGCCTATATTTTAGCCAAGGTTAGACTCCTTTATACTAAGAGCAAAACGTTGCGTCAAAAAATTCACTTTTGTTCTTCTGCTGTAACGAACAAGTTATCCACAGCCTACTTCAGTAATGTTTATATATGCCCCTTATGGGTGAATTATAGAAAGCAGTTTTCCAGCATACAGAATTTTAAATAGGCTGCCTATGAGATACAGCGCCAGCCACATGCTTGCAACGGTCAATGTCAACTCCTGTAAACGGGTCAGCAGAAAGTTTATTTAAATTTAATGACTAGGATTATATTGTACCTCTTGTTCATCGAAATTGAGAATTTATCTTTGTATAATCTCTAAATATACTTTTTATATGTTATATATATGTTTTTATATGTTATATATATATATATATATATATATATATATATATATATATATATATATATATATATATATATATATATATATATATATATATATATATATATATATATATATATATATATATATATATATATATATATATATATATATATATATAAAACAGTATATTTAGAGATTAGACAAAGCTAAATTCTCAATTTCGATGGATATATACACTACACTTCCGATATCTTGTTTACTGCGTAATCAGGATATGATTGAACAGACAGTTTAAATAGATTGACCATTTGTTTTCGCCTGAGAAATCAGAGAAGGAGACAAAATAAGCCGTATGCTTTGGTCAAAAAATAAATTTTCATCTCGGATATGGCTCCGCGTTATTAACTGGCGAAGTCGGCTAGAAGAACTAAGCACAACAATCTTTATATTAAAGGTGAACTGTCAAAATAACAATTGATTGATTATTCGAAAGTAAGGTGAAAGAAAGAACGGAAGAACGAACGAATGAATCGAACCTGCAGATACATGATTATTTAATAAGACTGTATCCTAAATGAATTCACTGCATTAACTCCTCACCTGGTGTAAATCCTGCTGGTCGCATTTTCATTGACACTGTCTTGAACGACTCATAATATCCCTTCCACGCGGACCACACAACTCCTGTGGCGTACGGAACACTTTCACCCTCCCGGTAATATTGTCCGTTCAGGTTCGACCCGTGACAAGTAGTGTACCACCACGCTCCGTGGTATAGGATTGAACAGGAACCGTCATATGTATCGTGATCCGCGTCTTTAGTACTGAATGGCCTGTCTTTGTGGCCTGACAGGGAATCGCCTGAAAGAATGAGCAAATGTCGCACTTGAATGGGAATAGCATATATTATAATCGCCATACAGACCAACAAATTCCAGCAAGTGAAAAGTCTAGTCAAGAATGTTGGTAAGCTTTGTATATCAAATAAATCGAGTGAAAATCTTCCAGAGTGCTTCTCGGTTTATAGAGTCCAATGCATAACTTAAGTTAAATCTCTTCCATTAATTTATTGTCCTATATAAAATAGAACTAGTTATTATTCAATCTACAGTGTTCTTTTACTAACGCTATTGTCCTGTGAAGTTTGATACATTCGGTCTGATCCTACTCTTGATCGTCTGATCTCCAATATTGTTAAACCATATTTTAGGCGTATTCTCATAACTAATGTATCTCAGTTGTAAAATCTACTTAGTTATTATTTGTTATATTCTTACTAGCTTTTATATCTTTCGTAAAATAGGGGCTCCATGTTTGTACACAACTATAAATGACAGACAAACATTACTTTGTACATGCGTGCAATTAATTATGTATCCCTATATGTGATAAATGTCCTATTTGTCCAGAAAATTGAATAACGCTTTTTTTTTAACGCCCAATCACACATTATTCTGAAGCTTTCATGCCAGCTCTACGCATTCCTCCCAAACCAATTTCTTTGATAGCTGTACTTAGGATAGCATCATAAGTCACAACTTTAAATAACAGTTGGACACGAAAAGTAACATCATTACATTCAAAGTTTCAACTTGATAGATAGTGCTACCATGACAGGACACACAACAGTATCACATAAATATTCACATATCTTTTGATATCTTGCAGGTCAATATTTTGATGACTTTTGGAATCCAAAACTGGATATATTATAATAATGGTATTTTTAATTATTTGCAGAAAGGGTAATAGTGCGGTGAATTTCGAAAAGATTCAAAGTGTCACGTCTCCTTCCTGGGGTAGTTGATGAACCCCTGAAAAACCCCTGAAAGGGAAAACCCAGGAAACAAACCGTTTAGGAGGAGTAGCATGATATATATATATATATAGATATATATATATATATATATATATATATATATATATATATATATATATATATATATATATATATATATATATATATATATATATATATATATATATATATATATGTATATATATATATATATATATATATATATGTATATATTTACATACATACATACATACATACATACATACATACATACATACATACATACATACATACATACATACATACATCTATATGACTTTACTGACCTGCAGTGCTTGACGCGAGGTACGCCCCGAATCGCAAAGCGTAATTCGTCGATTCAGAGTCAAACGAGAAGTCAGCGTATTTGGCGAATCTCGTCTCTCCGTCGAACGCTTCCATGTCAATCTTAAGAATATGGCTACCGTTGCTAGTCAGCGAGTGAATGTTGTCATTTCCTAACCAAAACTCGCCATTCGTCGAACCAAAGCCGTTCTTGTACTCACTCCAGTCACGGTAGAAGTCAACGGAACCGTTAAGACGTCGCTGGAACACCTGTGGCGCACAGGACAGTAATAAAGGTAAGAAAATGTTAAAATGAGAGAGAGAAAGAGACATAGAGACAGACAGACAGACAGACAGACAGAGAAACGGACAGACAAATAAACAAAAAACAAAGAGGCAGACAGACAGACACACACGCACGCACGAACGCACGTACGCACGCACGCACGCACACACACACACACACACACACACACACACATATATATATAGGGGTGTGTGTTTGTATGTGTGTGTGTGTGTGTGTGTGTGTGTGTGTGTGTGTGTGTGTGTGTGTGTATGTATGTATGTATGTATGTATGTATGTATGTATGTATGTATGTATAAATATATATATATATATATGTGTGTGTGTGTGTTACAGTCAATCTGTATACTATATATATATATATATATATATATATATATATATATATATATATATACGTATATAAATTATGTCTATCTTCCTGTTTGTTTTTCTCTTTGTCTGTCTTTCTCTGCCCTTCACTCTCTCTTTCTCTCTCTCTCTCTCTCTCTCTCTCTCTCTCATTCTCTACAATATATATATATATATATATATATATATATATATATATATATATATATATATATATATATATATATATATATATATATGTATATCTGCCTGTTTGCTTTTCTCTTTGTCTGTCTGTCTCTCATTCTCTACGGTATGTATATATATATATATATATAATATATATATATATATATATATATTTATTTATATATATGTGTGTGTGTATATGTCTATCTTCCTATCTATCTTTGTTTTTCTCTTTGTCTGTCTGTCTGTGTGTCTGCATGAGAGAGAGAGAGAGAGAGAGAGAGAGAGAGAGAGAGAGAGAGAGAGAGAGAGAGAGAGAGAGAGAGAGAGAGAGAGAGAGAGAGAGAGAGAGTGAAGGGCAGAGACAGACAGGCTGAGAGAGACAGAGAGAGACAGCCAGAAACATGCAGACAGGTGGAGCAACATAGAGTCGATACATAAAAAGCGACAGAGAAAGAGAGAACATTTTCAAAACAAAATAAGCATTCTAAAGAAGTCCTAACTGTTTCCTTATATGTTATATTTGTCCTAATCAACGCACGAATTTTATTACTTCATCTGCACTTATTGTTACTCATAGGCACTGTTCTTTGATGGCAGTACCTAGAACAGTATTTTCCATTTGATAGTTTACACCAAATTCCCGTATCCTGTGTACAGGCATTTCGATTTCCTAAAATAGAAACACATCTGCCATTTTTCAGATCATTTAGCTAATTTTCCAAGATCGTTTTGTAAATGTTGTTTATCACCATACTGATCTTCGTGGTACCACATTCAAAACTAATTTGCAGTTTGAAACCTCCACATCTACTACAAACGCTGTCTTATGTCAGTCAGCCATTGTTCTATCCAGTCTATTATGCCATCTCCGATACCATGGGCTTTTAATTTAAGTAGTAATCTTTAATGTGGCATTTTATCGAAAGCTATCTGAAAATCTAAGTAGATAGTATCTACTGGTGATCCCTCGTCTATCCACTTAGTGATTTCTTCCATAATTATTTGCTAAGCATGACCTCGCTTTTATAAATCTATGCTGAATTTATGTTTAACAAGGAAATTCATCACATGGCATTTAATTAACATATCTCATAATTTACAAATAGTTGGTTCTAGCACGTGTTGAGTAAGAAAGCTATCCTGAATTAAAAGTACAAACTGTTGGTCTTCACCCCCTGTGCTCTCTAGAGATTTCTATTGTATGTGTCCATAGACAAAATATCCCATTATTTTACATTCCCCTTTACTCACTTCCTTTATAGCGTTTTTATTTTGTGTTATACTTTTCGTTTATGTTTGGACTTCGGTAAACTAATCCAACAGTTAATGTTGAATGTCCGTAACTATATTGCATCAAAAAGCTTCATCGCTATCTGTTTCCCTTTCTAATGGTATTTCGTAAGCCTGAATAGTAGAATATAAAATAACTCCCTCTCCCCTTCTTCCTATCCGATCTCTCGTAAATGTTACGTATCATGTCAGTCCTAATTCAGAATCATAATCATCATATTCTGCTATAGACCCCTGGGGAATCAACTACGACAATACTGGCCGGGAAGCACTATAGATAGAGATAGAGATGACCACTCTTTGAGTCCACAACAGTTTACACATTTACCCCTGAGTGGGATGTTTTACTTCCCCTGGCATAGACACCAAGTAGAAGGGACCATTGGCTTTTAGTGTTTCTTCCGAAAGACCAGAGGTGATTTGGAACCCCGGTCTCCTCGACCGAAAGTCCCACACTCTATCACGTGACCACCGCGCCCCACAATTCAGCATCTGCGATGTCTTTGTTGGACTATGATTCCATTATACCATTTATGTGAGGGTCAACGTACGTGGATGCGTGCGTGGGAGCGTATGTGCGCGCGAGCGTGAGCGCGTAAGTGCGCGAGCGCACGCGTGTGCGCGCACGCGTGTGTGCATGAGCCCGTGCGTGCGCGCATGCATGTGTGTGCGTGTGCGTGCGTCAGTGCGTGCGTTCGTGCGTCTTATTTTTACGTTATCTCACCGTCCATCCACCACCGTCTGTCGTGAGGTTGCAGTAGACTTGTAGTGGCCGACCGCTCGGGTAGATGGTGTAGACGCCGTCTGTATTAGCACAGCCATTCTGGATCTGTGCACAATTTGTTGGCAGCAATCCGTCTGCAAACAAGATTGTGTTCTGTCGTACAACTAAGTTCCCTAATAAATCATCATATAAATTCGCGGTTGGTGATCTGGTAGCTCTATTCTTATTTGAATAGTGACTTATTTACCAAATTCGTAATACTCTAAACGGTACTATTACATTTTTACATGAGACATGATGTTTGATATGCTACGTATTTACCAATCATGCAGAAGACATTGCTTATGTTAATCAAACAAGTGGGTTTATTTATCAATGGTGACATTTAAACAAATCAAAGTCGTGCATATTAACAGCTATGCTGAACAACAAAAGAAGCGCGAAAATGTCAACATAGGTTTTTGTCACGACACAATGAACTATCTAAACTGTTGTAAGCGCATGACGCAGCTATACGTGGTGTATTGATCAATTCGAAACTCTCGTGCAAGGCGCACGTGCTACGCACGGTCTATAATAGTTAGTTCAGAGTATGCGTGGGGTGCACGTACAGGATAACATTCCACTCCAACACAAATGCTACCATTGCTATCTTTGTCACAGCAACCACTAGAGTAACAAATGATCGGGCGGCGAACTGGACGACTTCGGGTAATCAATGCAAAACACGACAGCCACATTCATCGCATTTGACCGATGGAGAGGTTGTATCACGCCTATGAAACTAACAGGAACATCGCCGAGAATCCATACTCAATACCACAGGCATATTAAACACCCCGCCACCGACCTGTAGCTGTAGAAAGTATGAGATTTTGATTTTTTGGCTGGTTACCCCGAAGTCGGAGATCCGCATGTATAATAAAGTGTTACAAGCTGTCAGAATTTTAGTAGGTACTGATACATCTCTATAAGCCGGACAATATATATTATATTACATGTGTAAATGCTCCCTACTGCTCTACTGTAATAAGACAGTTGCGGGTTTTATTTCAATTAATGCTATTTGGTATGTGGTATTCTTCTCGAAAAATATCTTCGTAATTTCAATGGAAAATATATACTCGAGTATTGATGAATAATTCCTCTCAAATAGCACGACTAGACATCTGAATTAGCTATTCAGATGTCGATCAATTCATTGACCACTAAATGACATGATTTTGTGCAGGGGTGGATACAGACGTAACATTTGATACTGCATTTGATTAGTTTCCAACAATAGCGTGCCTTATCTCTATAGGCACGCACTCTTGGTTTTTTACAACTGCTAGGTGGGATATTGAAATTTTTCTGCAAACAATTGACTGAAAATGTGGCCTACCATACCATTGATCCGCCTCTGCCTCCGCTTAACTCATTAAGCAAGTTAAAAAACTTGCGTAAGCATGTGTATTCTTTAATCTGCAGACCGTGCCAAAGCTAGCGCCATTGGTGCGTGAGTTAGTTCTTCCCACAGTTATTGTCACCATAGAAGATGCAAGCATGACAAGAATATCAGACTTCTCTGGGGCACCTCAACCTAAGCGTCCTACTTCTGCGGCCCGTCCGGAAGCAGATGTCACTGGTCCTTGTTCTGCTTTGCCAGTGGATATCGGTCATGTCGTAGGCAATAGCAAGTTGACCGATCACGAACGTTTGACCATGTTGGACAATGCCTGGACTCCTCCAGATGATTTTGTATGGCCGTATACTGAATGCATGGACAGCGGCAAACTGAGGAGGAAATATCTGGGCAGGCAAAACATTTCCGGGGCGTATAGTGAATATTCTGCCTTGAAGAATGGCTTACTCTGCAAGGCGTGCACCTTCTTTGCACCACATGAAGCTGGCGGGGTGAAGCTAGGTCGATTTGTCAAGTCACTTGACCACCCATCTAGTAAAATTCACGATATTGCGAAAACAAAGCTCGGGAAATCACGGTGCGCATGCGAAGTGATGCCGATGACGTCACGCAACAACCCCACTCTTCCTTTTCGCTTCAGCGTAAACATAATAGATCTGCCTTGCAACGAATTCTGCAGGCAGTCGAGTTCCTCTGACCACTCGGTTTGCAACTAAGAAGCCATCGTAATTCTGGGGCTTTGCTGCTTCCAGGCAACACGACATAGGCTGGTAGTAGATCATCTATACAGAGAGGAACATACGTGCCCTTTTGCAGTTTATGATTACTTGCAATGATGACATACTTCGTCACCACATAATGAACATTGCACAAAATGTCACATACTTATCAACAGTGGCACAGAACGCCCTTATTGAGGGTATCGCGAAGGTCATTCAGCGACAAATTGTTGCTGAGGTGTGTGATGCAGCAAAGTTCTTGTCACTGATGGCCGATGAAACAACATATGTCTCCATCAAGAGGAAATCAGTGTGTGTCTGCGCTACGTGTCTGACGGCGCATTGGAGGAGAGACTATTGTGCTTCGCCACTACTCACGACCTCACTGGCGCTGGACTTACTGCCCTGTTGTTACGGATCATGGCAGATGCTGGAGTGGACTCAACAGACACGGTAGGACAAGGCTACGATAGTGCCGCTGTCATGTCCTGGAAGAACAATGGCATTCACAAACACACCCGATACACTATCCTACTACCGCATATATGCACTGCTCGTCACATGTCCTGAATCTTTTTTTTCTTCCTAAGGTTGCATCAGTTCCACCCATTCGCTCGGCAGTCGCTCTGATGCACGGAATAGCAGTGTTCTTCACTGACTCGATCAAGCGACTGTACGACTTGCAGCAATGCATTGAACGGGAACATATTCCCATCTAACATGTTGTTTCTGGTCTGTATGCATGTGGCGTTATATATAAACTGATGGGCACATACCCTTGTCAATTAGTTTTCTTTAAAGAGCAAACAATAATTAATTATATCGAATGTTTTAGAAACATCAAGTAATATAACATGCACAGTACTAATATGTGTTACGTAATATTAAATGGTAGATATACACATTGGACAGAAGACAATGAATGAATGGAACAAATTGTCAACGGATTGTATAACTGCTAGCAGCGTGAATATGTTTAAAAACAAGGTTGACACATATCTCAGGAGGGCGGGCTATAAGTAGATGAACATTGTTGGACTATCGATAAGTCAATGGCTTCCTTGTCCACTTGCCGACTGGGCCTTTGGTTTGGATGGCAAGTCTTGTTAAATCTTGTTAAACTAAATAGGCCTTTCAAATATGAAAGAATGCGTCGGTCTTTGGAGCCGATCAATATTACGAACAAGACAACAAAGGCAAACGAATTGTATCTGCACGGCGTTCGTAGTATGACGACCGTAGACGGCCACGTCAGGGGGAGAAACGTGAGTGCTCCACGACCCGCCACCGTGCGCATGGGACGGAATGAATGGTTCGTGATAACGTAGAGAAGGGACTGAGCTGTTATCCAGGCATAGATGCCTTCGAAGTGACGTTGTATCTCTTAGGAGGTTAAGAGGAGATCAGATTGAAGTTTGTAAGATATTGAATGGGTATGAAAATATTGATAGAAATATGTTTTTCTCACTCAAGAAGGATAGCAGAACTATTGGACATGAGGTAAAATTAGTAAAGGATCAATGTAGATTGGACATCAGGAAGCACTCGTTCTCACAGAGGACAATAAATGAATGGAACAAAATGTCTACAGATTGTGTAACTGCTAGCAGCGTGAATATGTTTAAAAACAAAGTTGACACATATCTCAGGAGGGCGGGTTATAAGTAGATGAACATTGTTGGACTCTCGATAAGCCAATGGCTTCCTTGTCCACTTGCCATCTGGGCCTTTGGATTGGATGGCAAATCTTGTTAAATCTTGTTACAACAGGATTGTGTGATAGTAACACAGCTGTGTTTCATAGATTGATTTTTGGATAGCGATGGGTCGTGTTAGACGCTATTGATAGTTATTTTTCAGGGTGAATAATTCCCTGTCCGATTACTATAGAATCGGAGTTACCTATAATAATTACATAGGCCCAAAAGTCTACTTATTTTCTTGTAAATTACTGAGTAACTATTATATATGAAATGTTAATTTTTCTTTGTTGTCTTGTTCATTTATGCAACCACCATTCACGAGCGTTGACTTAAAGAAATGGAGCTTTCCAACTTGATCCGAGCCGAACCAGTTAGCGGAAACCCCGCCAATCCGTGACAATAATGAAAAATGAGGCGGATCGTATTCCATGAATTTAAATAAAACATAATGCTTTCAACTGCTTCTAGTATCTGAATGAACAGTGTAAAACTCAATTATCTGATGCGTTGACATTTTTGAAATATGTAGTTATACAATTAATATGCCCGTGCATCTAAACAATATGTAAACCTGTGGTGAAAGTGAAAAAAATAAATCCCCTATGGTGTGGTATTATCTACAGTGTACGACATGGTAGGTCTACTCTAGGCGACGACGTGTTTAATATTAATTTTAATGTTCGTTATCTGTGGCAGTTTGTTGGTCAAACTATGTGGTATAGGTTTCATTGAGTACGAATTTGTGAAAATTATTTGTAGATTTGTAGATATGTCGAATATCACTCACCCTGTGGCTTGACGAGGCATATCATCAGCAGAGTCGCTAGGAGGCACCACTGTGCCTTCACGCTCTTCGACATCGCGGCGGCCCGCGACACCTGAACAGACCGTCGATCGAGTTACAACACATATTGGTGTAAGTATACTACTAACTTGCACCGTGGAGTATGCAATTAATTTCTAACAACAACGTACTGGAAGGACACTTTCAATTGTCAGAATGTAAAGGTACGCTCTTGTATATCGCGGTATCCAGTTCTTGTGACTGCTCAAAGCGCAGTCTCCCTACCAGTGGTGGTTATACGTATTGTAAATATATCAAATACTTGTGATCAAACGCGAACTTGGCGCGATTTAATGAGGAGGAATACCTGGGATAGCGATTGTGGGTGCCCGTTTTGAGTCGGTGTATGAGGATGGGATGGAGATTGTGTGTATCCGGCATGAGTCGGTGTCTGCGGATGGGACGGCGATTGTGGGTGCCCGTTTTGAGTCGGTGTATGAGGATGGGACGGAGATTGTGTGTATCCGGCATGAGTCGGTGTCTGAGGATGGGACGGCGATTGTGGGTGCCCGTTTTGTGTCGGTGTGTGAGAATGGGACGGAGATTGTGGGTGCCCGTTTTGAGTCGGTGTCTGAGGATGGGACGGCGATTGTGGGTGCCCGTTTTTAGTCGGTGTGTGAGGGTGGGACGGATATCGTGGGTGCCCGGTACGAGTTGGTGTATGGGGATGGGACGGGGATTGTGTGTATCCGGCATAAGTGGATGTCTGAGGAAGCTGAAAAACTGTCTTTTATCGAAAGCAGCTCCGCTTAGTCATCGAGAAGTTGAACGATGTCGGTGCAGACAAACAAGCACAGATGTAGTGGCGCCTCTTTGGCCACATCGTACGCATCGGTAAGGAGGCGACCGCAAACCAAGCAATGTCCTCTGGCTGTCGCGACTGCGAAAGACACTCTTAATAATCACTGGTTAATGCAGTAATAGAGTCAATTTATTTAACGTTAATTATAAGACGGCATTTTCGATAGAACGAGTATACTTATTACAGCCAATAAAATGTGTTGATCACACTGACACACACGGATGAGTCCTGTATATGTCATAAAATGCAGGTAGTCGCGGTTCAGTCAACGTCGGTGTATACGTGCGATTGAGGAAGTGATTATGATATATCTACTGCGACGGCGGGTAAACATGGATAGCCCATGCAATGACCCATGACACCTGTGCAATTATCCGTGACATCGGTTCACACAGAGCGTTCAATTACCGCATTCTCCCGCCACGTCGCCCGCGGGGGTTTTGGTTGGAAAATAAAATAATACGCGGTATGTGTTTCCGAGGGCTTGGGCCAACCAATCGATCGAAATATCGTCCTCCATATTCAATTGTCCAAATGTACATAGCTTAATGTACAGCTGGTGTTCTCAAATGTACATAGCTTAATGTACAGCTGGTGTTCTCAAATGTACATAGCTTAATGTACAGCTGGTGTTCTCAAATGTACATAGCTTAATGTACAGCTGGTGTTCTCAAATGTACATAACTTAATGTACAGCTGGTGTTCTCAAATGTACATAGCTTAATGTACAGCTGGTGTTCTCAAATGTACATATCTTAATGTACAGCTGGTGTTCTCAAATGTACATAGCTTAATGTACAGCTGGTGTTCTCAAATGTACATAGCTTAATGTACAGCTGGTGTTCTCAAATGTACATAGCTTAATGTACAGCTGGTGTTCTCAAATGTACATAGCTTAATGTACAGCTGGTGTTCTCAAATGAACATAGCTTAATGTACAGCTGGTGTTCTCAAATGCATGGGGCCCATGATGGACTAGTCTAGTCGTTATATCGATGACGGCGAACCCCGATCAAACCATCACCCGCCCGTATCAAGCAGCAGCTCCGTGATTTGTGTGTATTGTGGCTTTTAGTGGCTGATTTATCTACGCAGTGTTCCTCTTTGGGCACCCAAATAGCTGTGTGCTTCATTACTGACCTCAACGAGCAGGCATTCGCATCAGCCATCGACGTGTTCCCCTCCTTGACGCAAAGGATGATACATAACGACTACATCCACCAACCAAACGTGCAAACGAGAAGAGATGGAGGAAAACAACGCTCGAGGGTCATTGACGTATTTATTACAAATCAGCTGTACCGGGCGACCAAGCGGAAATAGTGAGGCTACTCACTATTTCGACTGGAGGTGGTCATTTTTACATCAAAACACCATCTCAAATTATACGGAGTTTGCTCCGTGGCCACTGGAGATGACACAATTTCAACAGTAGATCAGGCCAAGAAACTTTCATATATACACGTTACTTTCTTACAAACGTACTGTCAACACATTCGTCTCGTCTGGGTTACTGCAAGTCTCTCTGTTTTCATTCTACGGTCAGAGAACTTGCTCACAACGCGTGCAGAAAAGCTGTCGAACTAGTGACACGCACAAGTAGACACGAGTAAGTCGCACAAGTGTTAAAGGGCCTGCATTGGCGGCCGATAACAAGAATGTCACTTCCAATGTGTTGGTGTTAACCAGCAGTCGCGGTCACAGTGTGGCACCGACGTACGCGGTGGCGTTGTGGTTAGAACATCGGACTCTCAATCAAGCGATTCCGGATTCGAATCCTCTTGCTGTTGTTTCTACGTTTGGACAATTTTGTGCACTCCACCTTGCTCCAGTTCACCCAGCTGTATGAATGAGTACTTCGCTATAAAAAGTGCTGGATGTGTGAATGAATAGTCTTTGCGCAGTAATTGCTGCATGGCCGAATGCTTCCCATAGAAGTCGAGTTGGCGATGCAATGAACAACTCTGCCAGGGAGTGAAATGTAAAGCGCTTTGAAAATCCCAAGGACTGGAAACCGCGTTATATAAGAAATACCTTTACCTTTACTTGTAGAAAGATTAATTATTTCAAGTAGGACTTATAATACAAAGAAAGCTACAAATAAATTTGCTCTGGCCATAGTAAAATGACTTCCATGCATTACGGCGTGTAACGCAATGAAAGAATGTGTATAACAAGTAATATTGTCTTAGTATAATAACATTCAACTAGAACGATTTGCAACACAAAGGAAGACTGGATATTACATTACCATAGTCATAACAATGGGAGCCCCTTCTGATTGGAATTGTAGCAGTATGAAAATGTAGGGAGTATTTCGACATGCTTGCAATATGTGAACCAAGTTGAGCAACAACGGAGCATTTGGTTCCGTGCGCCATGCAAACTGTACAAGTGCATGAGTGTTTTATCCGTACTCCAACTTCAACTATTTGCGAAAACGGGTGTCAGAAGCAATGGGCAAAAATGCTACTTGGGCAATACCATAAAATTATTTTTACCACCCATGGGTAAGAATAATGTATAGTATATTCATTCCGGGGTCAGAATACATGGGGTTCTTTAGCATACTACACTAACATACATTCGCGCTTCTAGAACATTTACAACTTCCACGATTTTATATGCATACATGCACACATGCATGTATGCATACATATATCACCGTTATCATCACTGGCATCCATCTATCCATCTCACGGCAGGGGGCGGTACAACGGATTCGATATAATCTTCTCTACGACCCACTACCCAGGCCCGTAGCCAGCTTTGCCACACGTTCACGAGGGGGTCAAATGTTCCCAATACAGACTCCAGGGGCGCCACAAGTTCACATGGCGGGTCATATTTGCACAATGGCACCACATGTACTGTGTCACAAAACATTGTCTACATATTCAATTGTGTCATTATTTATTGTTAACGTTTATATTGCGTTTATGTAACGCATGTGTGTGTCCAGTGTTATTACTGCAAGGGGCCTGACGGTGTCGGAAGCTGAAAAACTGTCTTTCATCGAAAGCAGCTCCGCTTAGTCATCGATAAGTTGAACGATGTCGGCGCAGACAAACAAGCACAGATGTAGTGGCGCCTCTTTGGCCACATCGTACGCATCGGTAAGGAGGCGACCGCCAACCAAGCAATGTCCTCTGGCTGTCGCGACTGTGAAAAACACTCTTAATAATCACTGGTTAATGCAATAATATAGTCAATTTATTTAACGTTAATTATAAGATGGCCTTTTCGATAGAACGAGTATACTTATTACAGCCAATAAAATGTGTTGATCACACTGTCTCACACGGATGAGTCCTGTATATGTCATAAAATGCAGGTAGTCGTGGTTCAGTCAACGTCGGTATATACGTGCGATTGAGGAAGTGATTATGATATATCTACTGCGACGGCGGGTAAACATGGATAGCCCATGCAATGACCCATGACACCTGTGCAATTATCCGTGACATCGGTTCACACAGAGCGTTCAATTACCGCATTCTCCCGCCACGTCGCCCGCGGGGGTTTTGGTTGGAAAATAAAATAATACGCGGTATGTGTTTCCGAGGGCTTGGGCCAACCAATCGATCGAAATATCGTCCTCCATATTCAATTGTCCAAATGTACATAGCTTATTGCACAGCTGGTGTTCTCAAATGTACATAGCTTAATGTACAGCTGGTGTTCTCAAATGCAAGGGGCCCATGATGGACTAGTTTAGTTGTTATATCGATGACGGCGAACCCCAGGAGCATCTCACATCACTACAATGTCCTCGATCAAACCATCACCCGCCCGTATCAAGCAGCAGCTCCGTGATTTTTGTGTATTGTGGCTTTTAGTGGCTGATCTATCTACGCAGTGTTCCTCTTTGGGCACCCAAATAGCTGTGTGCTTCATTACTGACCTCAACGAGCAGGTATTCGCATCAGCCATCGACGTGTTCCCCTCCTTGACGCTGAGGATGATACATAACGACTACATCCACCAACCAGACGTGCAAACGAGAAGAGATGGAGGAAAACAACGCTCGAGGGTCATCGACGTATTTATTACAAATCAGCTGTACCGGGCGACCAAGCGGAAATAGTGAGGCTACTCACTATTTCGACTCGAGGTGGTCATTTTTACATCAAAACACCATCTCAAGTTATACGGAGTTTGCTCCGTGGACACTGGAGATGACACAATTTCAACAGTAGATCAGGCCAAGAAACTTTCATATATACACGTTACTTTCTTACAAACGTACTGTCAACACATTCGTCACGTCTCGTCTGGGTTACTGCAAGTCTCTCTGTTTTCAATCTACGGTCAGAGAACTTGCCCACAACGCGTGCAGAAAAGCTACCGAACTAGTGACACGCACAAGTAGACACGAGTAAGTCGCACAAGTGTTAAAGGGCCTGCATTGGCGGCCGATAACAAGAATGTCACTTCCAATGTGTTGGTGTTAACCAGCAGTCGTGGTCACAGTGTGGCACCGACGTACGCGGTGGCGTTGTGGTTAGAACATCGGACTCTCAATCAAGAGATTCCGGATTCGAATCCTCTTGCTGTTGTTTCTACGTTTGGACAATTTTGTGCACTCCACCTTGCTCCAGTTCACCCAGCTGTGTGAATGAGTACTTGACTATAAAAAGTGCTGGATGTGTGAATGAATAGTCTTTGCGCAGTAATTGCTGCATGGCCGAATGCTTCCCATAGAAGTCGAGTTGGCGATGGAATGAACAAATCTGCCAGGGAGTGAAATGTAAAGCGCTTTGAACATCCCAAGGACTGGATACCGCGCTACATAAGAACCGCGTTATATAAGAAATACCTTTACCTTTACTTGTAGAAAGATTAATTATTTCAAGTAGGACTTATAATACAAAGAAAGCTACAAATAAATTTGCTCTGGCCATAGTAAAATGACTTCCATGCGGTACTGCGTGTAACGCAATGAAAGAATGTGTATAACAAGTGCAAAACAAAATGCTACTTGGGCAATACCATAAAATAATTTTGACCACCCCTGGGTAAGAAT
The DNA here is from genome assembly GCA_033239005.1 of Lamellibrachia satsuma. NCBI lineage: Eukaryota > Metazoa > Annelida > Polychaeta > Sabellida > Siboglinidae > Lamellibrachia > Lamellibrachia satsuma. The sequence continues at coordinate 7,493,155 of BSQZ01000014.1, forward strand.
AATGTATAGTATATTCATTCCGGGGTCAGAATACATGCGGTTCTTTAGCATACTACACTAACAGACATTCGCGCTTCTAGAACATTTACAGATTCCACGTTTTTATATGCATACATGCACACATGCATACACACATCACCGTTATCATCACTGGCATCCATCTATCTCGAAATGCAATTTGTCGATGGCAATTAATGTTCCGCAAAGCAACATCTCTTGTGAGTATAAATTCCTTTCTTGGAGTGACAATCTCTTTTCCAGATGCCTTAGGTGTAAACAGCTCGATGTAAAGACGTAGCAGTCGATGTCCTTTCTCTCCGACGTAGCAGTCGATGTCCTTTCTCTCCGACGTAGCAGTCGATGTCCTTTCTCTCCGACGTAGCAGTCGATGTCCTTTTTCTCCGACGCTCCTTTTCTTCTCCGTCCACGGTCCGTGTCTCGTTCTTCTGCCTTCCTGATACCACTGTGCACAACCGGCGGTCAGTTGTTGCGGTCTGCTGCAGCCAGACAACAGGACTCGATGCTGATCTGTGTAGACTTTATAGCACGCTTGCAAGTTGGATCACAGAGCTGGACAACTGACACGCCCTGCACCAGAGTCAAGCTCACCAGAGAGGACGTTCTTTGGAATACGTCCATCCTCCGTGCGGCAGACATGGCCAGGCCAACACAGCCGTCTCTGACTTAACAGTACAAACATATAAAACAATGTTTGCGCGCTAGATTGCGTGCGTGTGTGAGTGCAATGTGCGTGCCTGCGTATGTGCGTGCGTGCGTGCGTGAGTGCGTGCGTGCGTGCGTGCGTGCGTGCGTGCGTGCGTGTAATGCATATATTTGTATGTTTCACGAAAGTCAGGAAATGTATCTGCTGAGAAATCAGATACGTTTATGAACAGTGAACGCTGTGTCGCGATAGCATTAAAAAGGCAAACGTATCAGTTCGAACAGCTAATCTGTAATCTTGTTACCACAATAGTTGTTTATGTATTTGTAGCTTTGCCAAGCTCACGGTCCGGACCACAAATCCAGATCTCACCCACCGATTGGAAATGCACGTCACTCTCCACAACTCGTTTTACCGTTCAAGTTTGGTAAAATAATCACTTCCTAGGTATTTCCAAACGACTTAGCGTCGGTTATGAACGAACAACGAACGAACGAATGAGCCTGTGGAAAATAAAGTCGACACTGCATGAATCATCCAGTTACGTCAATCCACGGTCCATTTGAATATATCGTGCCGGTGTGGTACAGCAAAAAAGTGACCACACTTGTATCAACGAGGTCATTGAATACATCCAGACACGGAAACGTGTAGATACTGCATCATCAACTTCATCGTCGTCACTGTCGTCGTCGTTGTCGTCATCATCGTCATCATCAGTAGCAGCATCATCATTATCATCAATCATCATTGATCCCACTGGAGCATGAGACGCCAACAAATCATCATCGTCATCATCGTCGTCGTCTTCCTCGTTGTCGGCGTCATCATCGTCATTAGTATGGCAGGAGCATAAGACGCCAACAAATCCCGTCCAGCCAGCAGAGTTGGGCGGTCCAGCTGTGTTCAGTCCTGACTTTCTCAGCCACCTTCGCCATTTTGGGTCATATACATATATAACCCAAACACATGAAAGGATATCTGATGTAACCCAATGGGCTGCTCATGTTGTAGCTGGCAAAAAAGTATCAAGGTGCTATTGTCCGGGTGGAAAGTGTTTTCAACAGCTTTTGTCCGCAACGTGATTTGATTTCGACAGCCACCCTACCTCCAGGTCTCGTAAGACATCCCACGATTTCTTGCCAAACTCGAACAACGAACTGACGCTCTCACCCAGGTCAGGTTACACACGGCTCTGACACAGTTATTGTCACTACCCTTCGAATAAATGATATGATCTGCTATCATCTCCGACTGGTGAACGATGTCTATACAATGAGTAGTGAGTGGGACAGACCATTATACTGAACGTTGTATTGCTCGGTTTTGCTCCGGGTATACAACAATACACATACACAAATTGATTCGTACCCCGGAGGATTCGTACCCGACACGATTCCTAGCCGTCCATCGTCTTCGGCATAATCTCATTTGTACGAATTGACACAAAATCAAACCAGTCTATGTAGCCTATTTAGTGGCGTTTCTAGGACCTCGTAATAGGGGAAGTCAAAGGGGGATAAACATAGCCACCCATTAGTTTGCTACACTACCGTGTAGTGGCGCAACAGGTTAAATACGAAAATCAAGTCAAATCAAAATGCTTACCCCCCCTCCCCAATATGCCACTGAGTCAATTACCGACAATAATGGACACGTTGGAAAGAGAACAGTGGTCATTTATACTGGCAGGCGAGTTAATATAATCTGAAATCATCTCATAGGCACCTGCGGTCCCTACGTAATCATCAAGACTACACCTGCCACGGGTGATCACAACGCCACGAATTGTAGCGATAACGAAACCCCAAACTTAAAGATGGCGTCCATAATTTACCAAATTAATATTCTGACATCTACTCACATTAGATTCCAAATGAACCTTGTCGAACCATGCCACTGGAAAAAGACTCAACGGCTTCAATAGTCCCAAGCGGGATTAAAGAACCATGGGCCCGTGTACACCGGAAGTTAAAGAAACAAATCCAGCACACTTGACCAGCCCCATTGAGTGGCAAAGAAGAGGCATTGCATCACAAACAAACCATGACCTTCTATAACATTCTGTATACAATATTATTGAGATCAGCTACATCCAGTTATACTAAACCCATGGCCAGACCATGGCCAGTTCTTAGCTCTTATATGCCTCATAAATCCGGTAGTCTTTTCATTGTTGCAAAAGTGTTCAACTTGTCATTAAAAGTGTTCAACTTGTCATTAAAAGTGTTCAAATTGTCATTAAAAGTGTTCAACTTGTCATTAAAAGTGTTCAACTTGTCATTAAAAGTGTTCAACTTGTCATTAAAAGTGTTCAACTTGTCATTAAAAGAGGGAGTTGTTCCGTTTGAATGGAAAGAAGCAAACATCATACCATTATTTAAAAAGGATTCGAGAAATGAGTCAGAGAATTACAGACTAGTGAGTTTAACGTTAGTGATTTGTAAATTATTAGAAAGGTTAATTAAATACCATATGGTGGACTTCCTTGTTAAGCATAAATTAGTAAATTCAACTCAACATGGATTCCTAAAAGCGAGGTCATGCTTAACAAATATGTTATGTTTTTTGGAAGAAATCATTAAGTGGATAGACCAGTAGATATCTACTTAGATTTTCAGAAAACTTTTGACAAAGTGCCACATCAAAGATTACTACTTAAATTAAAAGCCAATGGTATCGGTGATAGCATAATTGACTGGATAGAACAATGGCTGACTGACAGAAGAAAATGTGTTGTAGTTGATGGAGAAATTTCAAACTGGAAATCAGTTTTGAGTGGGATACCACAATGATCAGTATTAGGACCTTTATTATTCTTAATGACGTGGACGACGATATAACACGTAACGTACTGAAATTTGCGGATGACATAAAAGTGTTTAGAAAGGTTAACACTGATGGTAATAAACAACATTTACAAAACGATCTAGACATATTAGTGAAATGGTCTGAGAAATGGCAGATGTTGTTCAATTTTATGAAATGTAAATGCCTACATACAGGACATGGGAACTTGGATGTAAAGTATAAAATGGGAGGTACTGTTCTGGTTACTACTGTAAAAGAAAAGGACTCAGGAGTTACAATAAGCGCTGATATGAAACTTTCAGAGCAGGAAGTACTCGTTCTCACAGAGGACAATAAATGAATGGAACAAATTGTCTACAGATTGTATAACTGCTAGCAGCGTGAATATGTTTAAAAACAAGGATGACACAATATCTCAGGAGGGCGGGTTATAAGTAGATGAACATTGTTGGATGGCTTCCTTGTCCACTTGCCATCTGGGCCTTTGGCTTGGATGGCAAATCTTGTTAAATCTTGTTAAATCTTATTAACCCAATATGGAATACCACCCCAGCAAAAATCACATCAATAAAAGACACATAATATTATCACAAAATACGGTGCTTGCATTCATTTATCCCACTTACCTCAACCATCTCTAAAACCATCTCTAAAACACACACACACCAGGGAAACTAATTATGGTGAATGAGAAACACTTATGTGAAGACTGGCTCCGAGCAGACGTACACATGCCAGGAGAAATATCCATATACTAAATCAAACAAACGCCACTTTAAAAACCTATAAAAGAAACTACATAATTAATATAAATAAATATCACTGTGATATATTACCCCTCCAAAAAAACGTCTGCATTAACCCAATAATGGCTCATCAACAGCCAACTGTTCTTTTCAGTGGTCACCTGTTAGTTTAGCATGCTACCATATAGTGCCGCAACAAGTTACATACCCAAAAATGTAAACAAAAAGAGTGGGGCATGGCCCAGTGCCTCCCCCCCCCCATATATATATACGCCACTGTTCCTTAAGCATTCCGGTAATTTGACCATGCTATCTAGCTGTGTCACTGAAGGCGACAGCTGGTCGACCTACCAACGTCTGACATAATCTAAGTAAAAGATGCTATAAAACACGCTTACCTTTTAGTGGCCGAAACTGTGCAGTTCTGTCACGATGTGATTTCGAACAGCTCTTCTAGATGGAAAGGCTGGGTCACGAACGAACGACGCGATTGTAGCCCTTAAACTCCACAGTAGCCCTGCATCTGCGTCAGTGATCCGTTTACTGAAATGCCACCGTATCTGGTTAAAGTTAGCTCCCATAGGCTAGATTGTTATCCTTTTTATGTCGCGCATTCATTCAACAGGAATTCACATCGACAAGGGTATTATTAACGATATCTGATGCGGGTTGGTGGCAGGCGTACTGGACGGCACCCCACGCAGGTGAACATTGTGAGGGTACCCGGAAGAAAGGGTCGCATCGCGTTGCGTGTACACACACACACACGTACACACGTACACACATACACACGTACACGCGCTCGCACGTTGATCGAGTTATGCATCTTCCCACTAATACACGTTGTCGTTAACGGTCAGTTTGTCTAAATATCACCGAAGCCAGGCTTGCTCTACCGTGCTCTAGTCTAGTGTACCAAACGGTGGTTAGGTCCTCGTACCTGGCTATAGACAGTGGTGGATACGTGTGACAGAAAAGTCGTTACGCAGTAATTGCAGCCTAGTTGAATGTTTTCCGGAGAAGTCGCGTTGGAATGAATAGGTCTGTCAGGGATGCAGTGTAAACAGGTCTGTCGGGGGAAGTGTAAATAGGTTTGTCAGGGGGAAGTGTAAATAGGTATGTCAGGTGTGACGTGTGAAGCGCTTTGAGCGGTACCCAGGACCGGTTACAGCGTTATATAAGAACTTGTTTCCTCGCATCTCTGTCTACATCAGCCCGATCAACCATGCGTGAAAATCAGGAAGTTAGCATCTAGCATGTTAGTCGCACACCGTTCTCTTTGTGTGTCGACTACCACCTGTCGGCGACTGTAGTCGCAAACACCAGACCCCCGAGTGCCCTGTTCTCAGGAATGTGGCTAATGCTACGTTTCCTCTATATCTCACTAACCTTTTAACTAAGCATCGTTTCGTCAAATCTGTGGTCACATTTTGAATTGAATTGAACTGTTAGCTGTAGGTAATTAAGGGATGGTCAACACGACGTTTAATGACCATGTTATATATTGACGAGGATGTACATTTTGGGTGTTTGGGTGTATCAAACAATGGCGAAAAGGATTTATCTAAATACCGAGCGGTAATCGAACCGCCACTTAGCTCGTCGTCTGTATGTCGAGAACAGCGGTATTACTATCCATACTGTGCTGATCGCGGTGGTGAGAGGAAACAGTGATGAGTGTAACATGGGTTTCAACATCCCATCTCCCACCTGTCATGGGGGCCAACCTTCCACCTATCTTGGCTGCCAACCTCCTATCTCCCACCTGTCTTGGCGGCCAACATCCCATCTCCCACCTATCTTGGGGGCCAACATCCCATCTCCCACCTGTCTTGGGGGCCAACCTCCCATCTCCCACCTGTCTTGGGGGCCAACCTCCCATCTCCCATCTGTCTTGGGGGCCAACCTCCCATCTCCCATCTGTCTTGGGGGCCAACCTCCCATCTGTCTTGGGGGCCAACCTCCCATCTCCCACCTGTCTTGGGGGCCAACCTCCCATCTCCCATCTGTCCTGGCGGCCAACCTCCCACCTCCAATCTGTCTTGGCGGCCAACACCCCATCTCCTACCTGTCTCCATATGTTTTGATGAGATTAATGCATAATTTTAATCAAAATATGATTTATTTGCAAGTGAAAGCCTGCTCGCGAAGGCAGACTGGACACACCGAGAGTGGATGATCACACTTATGTTCATGAATGTACTTCAGGTACAGTACAGATTTTAATTTCAATGTTGTATATAGGTCATTCCGTGTCAAATCAAGTCAAATGGTTAAAAAGTTGATGTCTCAGAATTTGCTTAAATTTTAACAAATGAATAAGTAGCTGTACCTGAGCACTTCTACAAATAAAACTAAGGATTTGCATGCAAATTGTGTCTGTGAGCCTTCTGAAATTGGAGGTGACAAGTCTAAAAGACAAGTTGGCAAAGCTGTAACATAAAAAGTACAGTATGACTTTGGACAGCACTAAAGACAGTGAAGAGAAGGTAAACCAAGATTAAGTTTCAATACTGTTTTACTGCAATGTGTATGCATCAGTGGATCATACAGGGTAACAACTTGGGTAATTCCAATTCACTGGCACACAATAAATTGTCTGGCATTATGATCATACTAATGTGTTCCACACGGTTAAATGTCGAATTACTGTTAACAGTAATACCAATGTTGGTTACAGTCTTGGCTTAAAGTATGTGTATGCTCCATCTGTCAAAACTGTCCATAAATAATTAATATGATTGTTTTGTTTATTCCAGATGCTGTTCTACTCATCCATCCAACTTCACAAAGGAAGACGCACAAGCATGACGTTTGCTAGGGCCCATGCAAATACCAACTTCTCTTTAGGGCCCAAATACATGTTGACGAGCAAATGAGAGATTAAAAAACTATGAAATGTTGCACCACGTGTCTGCCCATTATAGGTCCTTATCAACTGAAAATATTTCGTGTCTGCCCATTATAAGTCCTTATCAACTGAAATATTTCAGGTATGTTGCTGCCTAGTCAATTTTCAGGCACCTCTTCTTAAAGAAATAATTTTACCTCATGCCCTCAGTATTCTAAATGAGGTATAACTATTGCTTTATACAAAGGTATAATTAGCGTTTTTCCTTGTATGTTTTGTTTCTTCTAATCAACCCAAGAATTTGATTACCCTTTCAAACTGCAATACCATACTGTTCTGAAACCTTCATATCAGCACTTATTGTTATTCCTAAGTCCTTTTCTTTTACAGTAGTACCTAGAACAGTATCTCCCATATTATAGTTTATATCCAAGTTCCCGTGTCCTGTATGTAGGCAGTTACATTTCCCAAACTTTAATAACATCTGCTAATTTTCAGACCATTTAACTAACTTGTCAGGATCGTTTTGTAAATCTTTTTTTATCACCATCTGTGTTAACCTTTCTTAACACTTTTGCTTCAGCCACAAATTTCAGTACGTTGCTTGTTATACTTTCGTCCAAGTCATTGATATATATTAAGAATAATAAAGGTCCTAATACTGATCCTTGAGGTACTCCACTCAAAAGTTATTTCCAGTTTGAAACCTCTCCATCTACTACTATACCACGCTATCTTCTGTCAGTCAGCCATTGTTCTATCCAGTCAATTATGCCACCCCGATACCATGGGCTTTTAATTTAAGTAGTAATCTTTGATGTGGCACATTGTCAAAAGCATTTTGAAAATCTGAGTAGATAATATCTACTGGTGATCCCTCGTCTATCCACTTAGTGATTTCTTCCAAAAAACAACATATTTGTTAAGCATGACCTTACATTTAGGAATCCATGTTGAGATGAATTTAATAATTTATGCCTAACAAGGAAGTCCACCATATGGTCTTTAATTATCCTTTCTAATAATTTACAAATCACTGACGTTAAACTCACTGGTCTACTACAATTAATATAAACCGCCCAGATGGCGCTACGTACTCTCAAACGGTTTACGTACCGAAGTATTCGCCGCACTCGACCGTGGTTTCTGCGATTGTTGTAAGTTAACGTTTTACGTAGCGAACATTAATTTTGATTTACCATAAAAAAAACACCAAGAACCCTTGATATACGGGGTATTTCGAAAAACATTAAAGGCGTTACGTTTCATTCATGGGGTCGTAGACTACTCCCTGAAAGCTTGGCGCCCGAGGTGCAAGTCGTCTAAGAGGAAAACATTAACATAACCGCATACAAACATTCATACGCTAGCTCGATTATAATAACAATAATCAATTTCTATGGCGCCTATATCCTCAGGAACCTGAGCTCAGAGGCGCAACAAAACAGAATCATTAAGCAAAGTTACGAACAGAGACGCGCAAAAGTCATTATCAGAACGAGGGACCACCGAAGATTTATGGTGGAAATGCAATTTGGAATAAATATGTCTTCAGTTTTTTTGGGGGAAATAGCTTCAGATGTTTTCAAGGTGATGGGGAATTCATTCCAGGCCCTATGCGCAGCGACGGAGAAAGCACGTTTACCCAAGTTAAGTTTTGTTTTAGGCACAATAAGTTGTTGTGAAATTGATGATCTGAGCTGCCTAGGGATATTTGAAAGATGCAGCAGACTAGCCAGGTTGTTGTGTAGATAGAGCACGATATATAAGTGGACAGCTTAACATTAATTCGATAAGAAACAGGAAGCCAGTGTAACTGTTTAAGTAGTGGTAGTGACGGTGAAAACCGAGGCGCCCTGAGAACCACACGTGCCAGACAATTTTGTACTCGTTGGAGTTTAGCCAAGTCTCTTTTAGCAATGTTATTTAGTAGTGAATTACAACAGTCAAGGCGGCTATTAATTAATTTATATTGTTTTAGCAGTAGATGTAGGTATGTAACGCCGAATTCGACGGAGATCACGTGTATGATAGAAACCGGTTTTACATACTTGAGAAATATACTGATTGAAGTCACTATCAGACAACACCAAGATTACAAACAGTATCTGATGGGAATGTATCACTGCCAAGCAGTTTAAATGGAAATGGTTGATGACCCTAATTCGTTGTTGTTTAGTGCCAATAATAATAAGGTCAGTTTTATCTGGATTAAGCTTTAGCTTACTTGATTCCATCCAAAACAAGATATCAGTAAGGCAACCACTTAAAGTCGAAACAGATTCTTGTGCATTTGATTGTGAAAGTGATATGTAAACCTGTGTGTCATCAGCATACAGATAATGACTGAGATTATGATTAGTTATGACTCGGCTGAGCGACGTAGTATATAAACTGAACAGAACAGGGCCAAGGACAGACCCTTGTGGCACTCCCAATGGAAGGTATTGTGGGCAAGATAATGTGCCAGTTATGTTAATGCTTTGGTAACTGTCTGAAAAATATGATTTTATAGTTAAACCAGCAAAAATTCCCGTCCCCAGGACCGGATAACATGGTAGTTCATACGTGACAGTCATGATAGCAATGTTTACGAAATGCCTCAGGCCAATATGCCATCAATACGCTCTAAATTGTTTAAGGTAGGGGTTCCCGAACTGTTCTTCCTTGAGGCCCACCCATGGGGCTGCTAAAGCCACTGAGGCCCACTGTATTGCAAAACAATTATCGATACAATTGAAGATGTGCATTTTTATTAAATAATATATCAATACTTTTGAATCTACAACTTAAAGACTACAATTAAACACTGATAATTTTCAGAATATGTCTCAGTTGCCCGGGAAGAGCAGCACACGTTTAATTACATTTGCGGGGTCTAATGGGTTAAAGGAGTTCTTTTACACACAATTAACGTGGACACTGTGTTGTCCCTTGGGACCACCTCAAACCATTCCACGGACCACCTGAGAGCCGCGGACCACACTTTGGGAACTGTGGATTAAGGGACCGTCAAACGTATCACCAGAAACAATACTCGTTGGATGTTCAAAATGTTGAAGGTCGCGTGAATTTAGACCCATGGATACTTACGTTGGTTATCTGCGACCTCGGGCCAATACGTACGTGGGTGCGTGCTTTCTATTATAATTAATATAAACCGCCCAGGTAGCGCTACGTATTCTCAAATGGTTACGTACCGAAGTATTCGCCGCGCGAGCGTGTGGTTTCTGCGATTGTTGGCGTTTTACGTACCGTGGTAGCGAACATTTGATTTACATACATACATACATACATACATACATACATACATACATACATACATACATACATACATACATACATACATACATACATCCTCTTCAGCTCTTCTAGGCTAGTAGCCTTTTAGCTGGTCTTGACAATTGTTAACATAAAAACCACTGAGAACCCTTGGTATACGGGTATTTCGAAAAAATAAAGGTGTTACGTTTCATTCGTGGGGTCGTAGATTAATCCCTGAAAGTTTGGCGCCCGAGATGCAAGCCGTCTAGGAGGAAAACGTGAACATAACCACACACACGCTAGCTCGATTATAATTAGATGAAATACATTTCTGGGACGCGAAATATCTTGTCAGTTCACACTTTTCAGACCTAGTAATGTAATATAGTATATGTAAACATTAATGCTTAGGCGAAGCTAGACGGAGGCCACACTCAGTAATAGCTCTGTGACGTCAGACTCTGGACCCGTCAATATTGAACCAGCCAACTAAGGTTTCCAAGGGGACTGGGTCAAAGTGACTGTAATAGCGAGGTGACAGTACTACTGAATTTGGTCGTAGAAGCAAATGCATGTATTCCAATGAATGACAGTTATACAGGCATGTAGTCGCGCTTTGCAACTATGTATCAATGGAACTGTCAGGTGCCTGTCTCTGACGAGCAGTCACACAATAAATGGCCTGGTCAGTGTTGTTTTGCAACGTTACATAACCGTACTCCACATAGATGACTACAACTCAATATATTTAAGCATAACCATTTTATTTCATTATAAAGCAACCGATAAATAAAGCAATTGTATTTCACAAAAAGAAGATTTTTTTTGGCCTAGATCAAATGATGCATACATCCATAATAAATGTAATTTTACATAGCATCAGTATATAAGTGTTTGCACTACGAGGTGACCTTATAAGTCGAACAACTAGCCTATATTTTACTAAGAAAATAAATCGTTTAAGTTTTGACCGACGAACAGTCAGCAAGACCGTGCATCCATGCAAAATTTAACAAGAATAAAAACAATTTGCCATCCAAACCAAAGGCCCAGATGGCAAGTGGACAAGGAAGCAATTGGCTTATTGAGAGTCCAACAATGACTTTTTTTATTCATCTTCGTGTAACCCGCCCTCCTGAGATATGTGTCAAACCTGTTTTTAAACATATTCACGCTGCTAGCAGTTATACAATCCGTAGAGAATTTGTTCCATTCATTTATTGTCCTCTGTGAGAACGAGTACTTCCTGAAATCCAATATACACTGATCCTTTACTAATTTTACCTAATGTCTTCTAGTTCTGCTATCTTTCTTGAGTGAGAAAAACATATTTCTATCAATATTTTTATACCCATTCAATATCTTAAAACATTCAATCTAATCTCCTTTTAACCTCCTTGTCTCTAGAGTTGTTAAACCACATTCTTTCAGGCGTTCTTCATAATAAGGTCTCTCAGTTCTGGAATAATGTTAGTTGCTCTCCTCTGTATGCGTTCAAGCGTATCTATATACTTCTTACGATATGGTCTCCACGCTTGTATACAGTATTCTAAATGAGGTCTAACTATTGATTTATTCAAAGGTATAGTTAGCTTTTTTCCTTGTATATTATGTTTCTCCTAATCAAGCCAATAATTTTAAGCTGCAATACCACACTATTCTGAAACTTTCGTATCAGCGCTTATTGTAACTCCTGAGTCCTTTTCTTTTATAGTAGTACCTAGAACAGTATCTCCCATTTAATAGTTTACATCCAAATGCCCATGTCCTGTATGTAGGCATGTGCGCATAAACACAATAGCTAGCTAACTAACTAACTAATTATCACGCGCGCTCATCAATGTATATATCAGTACAGTTAATTTGCGCAAAATGTTTGGAACCAGTTTGACAAAACAACGTCATACCATTCCGACTTCCTGTGCACGCCATCCACCGACCACTGAGGCACTCCGAGCGACATGTCATACATGTCGAAGAACGTCGAAATCTTCCCGTCTTTTCTTATCAACTCCGGCCGAAGAACATCAAAAAGTTCTCTGTTCAATCGCTCAATTTGTTCGTTGGTCGTAGATTTGCCGTCGAAAGTCACGTTTCTCCAGATTTTAGGTTTCTTCATCAAGGTTTCGCTGATTTTGCTGAACCAGAACACTTGTGTCCGCTTCGGAACGTACATGTTGATAATCATCTTCAGGTAGTCAATGTAGGCACGCACTGTCTGTAGTCTGTATCTCCCCTTGTCGTGATTCGACGAGAAGAGTAGTATGACATCCGGGTAGTTGCCCACAAGATATTCGCCAAGTATAAACTCCTGGTTCGTGTTTGACTGGTGGCAACCAGTTCGCTGAAGACAGTTCTTCTGCCACCGGTTTCGGACCGTTGTCACTTCCGTGTCCTGGAAGAAATCCATCGCGATGTACTCTAGATATACCTTAAGAGACCCGTCTGTGCAAGACACGGCGCTGCTTTTGCACCCAGTGCAATCTCGATGATGCACAATGATGTCTGACGCCTTCAAATTGGTCCCTTTTGTGAAATAGTTCTTTTCCAAAAGTCGTTTCGTTGCGTTAAAGTACCGCATTCCGTTGGAATCGCCAAGAACGACGAGTTTTGTAATGTTCCGTCGCGTCAGGCACTTGCGCAAGTGTTCCTTCGGGGTGACTTTGAACGGGAGGCGACAGGCATCAGGCAGAAAGGTCGAATTGAACCAGCGAGCACCCGTCGGAAAGTAATTGTGTTCGACACAATATTTCCTGATTACATCTACTGAACACAGAGGCACGTGTTTGAAGAGAGCCGCTGGTTGTGGCATCTTCGGTTGAATCTTTTCTCCCCATATCGATGATGTCACTGAAGGCGACCGGTAGAAAACCAGTAGACACAAACAGTACGTGGTGACTGCGACGGAAACTACAATGAATGTATTTCGCGTTTTGTTCCAACGGGTCATCGTCAAGTTCTACGGAACGTGATAATCACGAGCGACGTTGTCATTCTGTCTGACCAAGTAGTCAAGTACGTGTGTCTAGAATAGAAGAACAGTTCATCTGAGTGCGCGACAAATAATGGAACAATTGTCAGTTGTCTGGCAGCAGGCTCCGTTTAAAGAGAGCATGTGTTTAAAGAAAATGAAGCAGCGTAGAAGGCAAAGCACGGTGCAATGTTGTGTTTGGTTTATACCAGCAATAACTGTGGATTCCCTAATTTCATTGCTGCTTTTCTTACACTTCCTACAGACTCTCAACCATTTAAGACACTTCTAGTAACTTTAAACATATCAGCAGAAGATGTTTGCCAAAAGTGTCTCGCTTTCCTTTGCATTGGAAAGTAGGACTGAAAATGCATAATTAACTGATGCTTGTTCTATGTGAAATAAATGAAATGTAAGGAATACTATGATTATTGTATACATAAACAACACAACATTTATGTAATTCATAGCCTTTACTGTAATAATTTAAACATTTTCGAATTGCAATGATTCAGAGGTGAGTGGGCCATTGGCCCAGTGTTCCATCAGATCTAGTGGCCCACTCCTCCCTGGTGGGTGGTTTGGATATTGCACAATGACATTCTTTTCTGGATGAAATCTAACAACTGCTTCCAACATGAAACTATGTCATCATACTTGCTTATATAAGTTGATAATTTACTTAGTCTAAGACCTCTGATAACCACGAGAAAGTTTAGGTGAGAAATTACACTCCATGCAAAAACATGACGTTCATTCACTTTTCAAGTAATTCCCGATAAGGGGATTTTTAGGATAGATATATAGTGAGGGGATGGCCCCAATGATTCATGCGACTTACACTTTGGGATTTCCCAACAGGTATCTGTGGAGAAATGTTACATGTTTCACTCCTCCCTGTGGCTCACTCCTCCCTGTGGCCCACTCCTCCCTTTGGCCCACTCCTCCATGTGGCCCACTCCTCCCTCTGGCCCACTCCTCCCTGCGACCCACTCCTCCCTGTGGCCCATTCATCCATGTGACCAACTTTTCACTGGTCCACTCCTTCATGTGGCCCACTCCTCTCTGTGGCTCACTCCTCCCTGTGGCCCACTCCTCCCTGTGGCCCACTTCTCCCTGTGGCCCACTCCTCCCTGTGGCTCACTCCTCCCTGTGGCCCATTCATCCATGTGACCCACTCTTCTCTGGCCCACCCCTCCCTTTGGCCCACTCCTCCCTGTGGCCCACTCCTCCGTTTGGCCCACACCTCCCTGTGGCCCACTCCTCCCTCTGGCCCACACCTCCCTGTGGCCCACTCCTATCTGGCCTCCAATACATGTTTTTCCATCTTTCTGGATTAACTTATCCTTGCCAGTGAGAAACCTCCACCAGACCGCTTCAATTATGACGTCTTTTGCAAAGCCTTAAGTACCATCCACACCAACAAGAACTGTTACACTCTATTTCTTATGGAAAATAAAAGATTGGGACTCCCTGACACAATAACCAACAATACAAACTCTATTTCTCACAGACAATAAAAGATTGGGACTCTCAGACACAATAACCAACAATACAAAACCACAACATTTTAAACAAGTTGTAACTCGCTCAGTTCCAAGCAAACAGGACTAAGCAGCAAACTCCACGTTCACATAACCCTGACCGTCTGACTACTTAGGAGTGTTTGTTAAGTAGTTAACACACTACAAGACTCTGTGGTCAAATCAAATGAATATACTGGGGCACGTACAGCCATGTATGTACATAGTAACTATGGTCCATGGTCAATCACCTGCATATCTACCAAATCTGTGAATGTTTTCTCACACATTACACAATTTAATGGTCTGTGGAGGCAGTGTGTTTGCATTTCAGATGCCCTGACAGTGTCTCTCCAAATATGTCGGTTGTCTGTATCACTAGATCTTGTTGATACCAGTCCCAGCACAAATTGATCAACTGGACTAATGACTCCAATCACTGATCATTGGCCAAGAATTAGATGAAGAAAACCAGCCAATTCCTTGCAGTGTTCTGGAGAAGATTGGCATGTATATGTCCAACTTCGAAGACACCAACTGTTGCGGGTCATGTAGAGACATCTGTAGAATCAAACCAAATGGTATTAAAGGTCACTGATGATTTGCATTCCTTGTGGTTTGACATAAGGCAGAGTGAAAGAAACATTTGAAATAAGTGTATGAAAGAGTGCAGGAGGAAGAGAGGGAGAGTAATAGAGAAAGGGTGTGAGAGAAGGAAAGAGAGGGAGAGTGATAGAGAAAGGGCGTGAGGGAAGGAAAGAGAGGGAGAGTGATAGAGAAAGGGCGTGAGGCAAGGAAAGAGAGGGAGAGTGATAGAGAAAGGGCGTGAGAGAAGGAAAGAGAGGGAGAGTGATAGAGAAAGGGCGTGAGGGAAGGAAAGAGAGGGAGAGTGATAGAGAAAGGGCGTGAGAGAAGGAAAGAGAGGGAGAGTGATAGAGAAAGGGCGTGAGGGAAGGAAAGAGAGGGAGAGTGATAGAGAAAGGGCGTGAGGCAAGGAAAGAGAGGGAGAGTGATAGAGAAAGGGCGTGAGAGAAGGAAAGAGAGGGAGAGTGATAGAGAAAGGGCGTGAGGGAAGGAAAGAGAGGGAGAGTGATAGAGAAAGGGCGTGAGAGAAGGAAAGAGAGGGAGAGTGATAGAGAAAGGGCGTGAGGGAAGGAAAGAGAGGGAGAGTGATAGAGAAAGGGCGTGAGGCAAGGAAAGAGAGGGAGAGTGATAGAGAAAGGGCGTGAGAGAAGGAAAGAGAGGGAGAGTGATAGAGAAAGGGCGTGAGGGAAGGAAAGAGAGGGAGAGTGATAGAGAAAGGGCGTGAGGCAAGGAAAGAGTAGGAGAGTGATAGAGAAAGGGCGTGAGGGAAGGAAAGAGAGGGAGAGTGATAGAGAAAGGGCGTGAGAGAAGAGAGGGAGAGTGATAGAGAAAGGGCGTGAGGGAAGGAAAGAGAGGGAGAGTGATAGAGAAAGGGCGTGAGGGAAGGAAAGAGAGGGAGAGTGATAGAGAAAGGGCGTGAGGGAAGGAAAGAGAGGGAGAGTGATAGAGAAAGGGCGTGAGAGAAGGAAAGAGAGGGAGAGTGATAGAGAAAGGGCGTGAGGGAAGGAAAGAGAGGGAGTGATAGAGAAAGGGCGTGAGGGAAGGAAAGACAGGGAGAGTGCGAGTGTGTGTATATTTGTTTGTGAATGTGCGTGTGCATACATGAATGTGTGTGCGTGTGTGTGTGCATGTGTTTGTGCGTTTGTGCTGCATGTTTAAGTGTGTGTTTGGGTGTGCACATGTGTGTGTGAGCATGCGTGTGTGAGCGTGCATGTGTGTGTATTAACTGGTGTCCATTTATTGGCTGCAACCAGATTCATCACAAGTTCAGAATTGAATGGTGAAATGGAACCACACGGAGTTGATTTCAACAAGTTATGAATATGCCAAAAAAGGAGTGTAGACATGTTGCGAATTTTAATTGGAATTTATTAAAAATTAATTTAACTGAATTGGAATTTATCCATTTTGTCAGTACATTGAATTTAAGTGGAACTGATCCTTTATAAATACATCTGAATCACAATTGAGTTGGAATTGATAACAATTAATTGACCCCATATCTGCTTACGAATACTTGAAACCAAACATACAGTTGACTGCAGCCCCATCTAGTGGTCACTGTTGTTGTCCACTGACAGTGGATGAAACGTCAGTTGGTTGTACATCTAGAAAATAATGTACATAAACAAACACTTCTAAGTTCTCATATGAAAAAGAAATGTACACCGACTAAATGTATTCAAATTTATATTAACAAAAACGTAGAATACAAAATATGGTCATGAATCACCTTTGTATGCATACTCCAATGCATTGGAAATGGTATGCATGTCTCGTTCTATACTCCGGGCCCAGTTTTCCACATCTCCTATTTCCTGATGACAAAAATGCACAGAAACATTATATACGATTTTTCTCATCTTTCTGTGAGTAGGCATGAAAGATGTCTTGTGATTTATAAAGGAGCCATCTTGAGATAAAATACAAAGTGGAATTAACAATCACGTTTCAGTTAATACAATCAGTATAAATGCCCTCAACTGAATGAGCTCATCATAAATCAGGGTCGCCGATGCTCAACTCTAGTGTGTGAATAGTTTGAGTACTATGCAGTCAGACTCAGTTTAATAAATGAGTGCATATTTTTGTTACAATCATCAAAAATTAACTTTTTTGAGTCACTATTACCTTTTTTCGTGCTGATTTTTGACCATTAAATAATTTATCCAATGATTTCACAAAAAGTAAACATTTATTTGCGTAAGTGAGCTAGCTCACTCCTCCCTGTGAGCTAGCTCACTCCTCCCTGTGAGCTAGCCTGTCGAAGTAGATATTAGGTAGGTTTGATTTATTACAAATTTAGTCCGAAATCAGAATTCTTGTAATTGAAGAAGGATCTTTGAGGCAAGATCCAGGTGTATGCAGAAATGTTTTACCTTGAGAGATTGGTTGAAATCTTCAACAAGTTTCAGCCATTGGGTGGTCTGTCTCGCAAAATGTGTTGCATTTGCCTGAAGAATCTTGGTCTCCGTGTCCAGCTTCTTCTGGTTGACATAGGCCTGTGCAACACTGGAGGTGGACAATCAATCAGTTGGTCAATCAATCAATCAACCGGTCAGGTGTAGGTCGGTCAATATTTAATTCAATGCTTAATGTAACATCACAATCTCCATTTGTTAGTTTTTAAATTGTGAGGGAAAGGTTTGTACATAAAAAAATTCCCAGGTTTCCCAGGGTATAGGGGTCAGTGTTTCAAAAGAGCTAGCAGAAGTTGCAAGGGTGGATTGATTTCTTTTCTGTGTCATCGCAAAGATTTGCAGTGAAGTGCTGACCACACTGTTGTTGCAGCCGCTAGACTCCACCATGTGGCACCACTATTATTAAACTGGCTATTGCTAGACTCCATTGTGTGGCGCCACTGTTTTGTCGGGAACTAGATCGTGCAGCTGCTGGCTGTTCAACATACCGTCACCCCAAATAGTTGTGCCATTGAGGGCCCTAACCCATGGAGATATAAAAAAATAAAAGTGTCTCCTTCATGGGTCATATATGAACCCTTCAAAGTCTATATATCCATAGGCTTTAATTAGAAAAGACATATGGCTGTTTTTCTACTCATGCAATGCAGGATAACTCAACTGGTGCTATGTAAGAACATTTCTTTTATTTATTTTTGGAAGCATCATTTGGATATCCTAGTAGAAAACCTCATTCTTCTCCTGGACATGATAGCATGTAAGTGTGCCCATGGAAAAGTATTCATGGAAAAGTGGGAAACATCCTTCTCCACTCAATTTTCAGAGTTGTTTTTACGGCTCTTGTTTGCATATGCAGGAAAAAATATTAAAACACTTGAGATCATAGAAATGACACATGCCTAGAATGGCCTTGTGTGCAACAAATGTATTTGTTTATGAAAAAAGCTGGAAAGTGGGACCAAGTGAAAAAAAGTGGTATTTCACACCTGAAAAAGGTAATGTTGACATGTAAGGGGTCGATTGTTTGTGGACGTACCCAGAGTTGAGGTAGTCGACAAGTGAATGTGTCAGTGCAGTGGCTGCGACAGTCGCTGCTTTCTTCTTTCTTTCTGGAAACACATCACTAATTATTACCTACCACGCAGTAATTATTATCTACATTACACTAATTATTATCTACCATAATCACCCACATTATCGTCCCATGCTCATAATAATAATAATATTTAGCTCACGCTTACATTAGCTCATGCTTACATTACTGGCGGCTGCCAACTTTTTTAATAAGTGACAATTAACTTAATTTTCTTTTTTAACAGGTTTATATATAATAATATATAACAACAGTTTTAGAATTTCACACAACTTGTCACCCTGCTGTAGTGCAAGTCATATGTTCGCTACTATTTATGTTAAATCCTTTAATGAATGCATTCGATCATAAATTTTTAGCCTTTTATGCTGGTTAGAAAAATCCGACAATATACTTTTTTA
Organism: Lamellibrachia satsuma; assembly: GCA_033239005.1. Taxonomy (NCBI): domain Eukaryota; kingdom Metazoa; phylum Annelida; class Polychaeta; order Sabellida; family Siboglinidae; genus Lamellibrachia; species Lamellibrachia satsuma. The sequence continues at coordinate 7,512,484 of BSQZ01000014.1, forward strand.
TTATTTTCACACTTTTATTTATTATTGAAGTTCATTGATTAAACATTGGATTGATCAATTGTATGCTTTTAATTCATGATGTTTGTACTTTTATATAAATATAGTTTTTATCCTAACTTATTTTATATATATTTTTACTATACATCATGTATGTATATTTATATATATATTTTTTTTCTCACTGCATGTTCCTCTATTGTTCAAAATGTGTGTATATTTGTTTTTTTTACATGTATTGTATTTATATATATGGGCTCTTGCCTGAAATAAAACATTATTATTTTAATAACATTTCACCATAAACTAATTTTTAGTGTATTGTATTATGCCCAATCACTATGAAACCTCATTTGTTGTATGTAAATTAATACATTTTCATAAAAATTTGACTATCTTTTACTTTTATCCACAACTTTGTTCTGTCCAATCATCCTCACTAGCCATGGGTGGTAGTAGTACTATGGGTGGTAGTAGTACTATATGGGTGGTTGTTGTACTAGATGAAGAAGTACCCCTAGTAGATAGACCTGTTGAAATGTGGATTTGACAGTTTTTTCTTATGTACGGATGTATGCTGACTAATTTGTAATTCATCCCAACTGCTGTCTTGGTCACTTGTTTCAAAGAGCGTTTCCAGGAAATGGCAGACCAGCAATGACCACTCCATAACCAATAGAGTTCAGTTCCTGGATGTACGCCTCGTAAATTTGAGCTTGCAATCTCATTGGTTAACAAAGCAACTGAAAAATCAGTGTTTCAACAGGTCGATCTTCCAGAGGGTACTGATGTAGTCAAAAGCCCCTCGCAGTAAGAATGTGTTTGACATTTCTCACAACTTCAGTTTTTATAGCTATTTTGTTAATTCATTGATGCGACTTATTTAATAATTTTATTTCTGTTTGGATTGTGATTTCTTGTAACTTTATTTTTGCAGGAGCTTGATCTTTGGAAAAGGGGCATATGACGTTAATTTTCTGAATATGAGCCTGCGCTGAGGGCATTTTACATGAATTACTTCAATCAAATTCAAGGGTTCAACACCAAAAAGCTGTTACATGACTGGCGCATGACAATACAACAAATTGTCATTTATAGTTTCCTAACGCGAAACGGATGAGTGTAAACACTGCACACGTGTTGTTTATGTCACACGACAGTCACACTCCCAGTGACAGTGTCAGTGAGTGCACTCAGCAGAAGGCCGTCCATATTAATTTCAATATTACCTTGTACTTCTTTGCGAGCTTGCTGCTTTATTTGGTGTTCTTTCACCATAGAGGACAACATCTTAGCTTTATCGATAACAAAGATGCGACAAATGACTCATCAATATCAAAAATTCCAAGAACCGACAAAATTCCAGCTGTCAAAATACCGCAAATACATGTACCCCGGAAGTGGCAAACAACTACATAATAGTTCGCATGCATCCGCAAAGATCGTATGGATAATGACTCAGATGTTGATCACCGGACCCATAAAAATTGCCATATTATTGCGTAAAGGCAAACGTAGTTTATATAAGTAACAAATCTGCTTATTATAATGAAAAGTTTGGTTTGGAGAGAAACTGGATGACCTTATCGCAACTTGACCTGTGTTATTGCGCGGCAATTCTCGCGGGATTTCAGCTGCCCGTGATAATTAGCGCGACGGAAAGTAAAATGGGAGGTCCTGGACCGTTGGCTTCTTTTGCCATATATTTATTATATACTTGCTCAAAAATAATCGCATTTAATTTGGACACTAATGTGCCGATTGTTAAGATTGCGCCAACGAACTCATATTTTGGATTTTCAGTAGCGCAGCATCAACAATCGGATAGCAGTGATCGAGTTAGCCATGTGTGAGTAAAACTTTCCTGTTTCTCGTATGGCTGTGAAGGCTTGTCCCTGGCCTTGGCCTGGGGCATGACTTTATTTTCACGTTGCTGGTGATAAACCATGATTATTAAGTGAAATGTTTCAGTCGACACAACGACTAAATGGAACAGTGTTCCGTGTGATATATGATAAAAAGTTCCCATATATGTTATAATGTTCGTGAGTGGTCGCCGGGCATGTCTGAGTATTGTCTCAACTCTGTATTTTTGATTCGGAAGGGTAGCTTTTTGCCACTGTCACTGACACTAGTATGACAGCATCCGGGATCGTAACGTCTGCCACGGGTTTCCTACATTGCTACAAGTAGTTTTTGTATCACTAAGCAAATTACATAGTGATGATCAACGTTATGAAAGAAATATCCAATGTTGGGCTTCCACCAAAAACAAGTTAAATTAAAAGTTTCTAGATGTCAAATTAAAGCGAAAAGGCTGCTTGCCAAGTTACTGAGGGTAAGTTCTAACTAACTTACTAAGTCTTCCTCCTTGTTTTCTGCTGTACAGGGGTGAGGGTCACGTAAAGTATTGTTGAGCTATTCTTTCTGTTCTTTCTTTCCATAGTTCTATTGCCCCCCCTCCATCTTTCATCCTCCCCCGATCTTCTGATGTCCCTCCTTACACAGTCCTCCCATTTTGTGTTTTTCCAACTCTGTTTGTTTGCTTGCATCCATTCTTACCAAGTGGCCTGAGAGAAACTTGGAAAAACAAGTGCTAGCTTTGCCTTAGAACCGAATTCCTATGTCACATAGACATAGTCGTAGACATACATAGAAACTGTTACATACACACAGATGCTTGCGCACACACACTCAAATTCAAACCTCCAATGTGACACAATTGTTTGAGCAAAATTAATCAATTATATAATGAATATTGCGGAAGGCAGACTTAATCTGTAGATGTTATTACCTTCAACATCAATGATGGCTATTGATCCAAAAAACATCCAATCAAACTGTTTCACACAATTTTAGTGGCCTATGCACATGGCAGGGGTGAGATTTAGCAAGTCATGGAAGGTCGCCAGTCGGGCTACCAACCTTGCAAAGTGAAGTAGCCCAACAGCTTCTTAGGTAGCCCACTTGCTAATAAATTTTTATTGATAAAAATAAATACTTTGAAGATAGAATTTATGAACGATATCAACAACAAATAAAAACATCAAAAACAAAAAGTTTTTAAACATTTATTTTCAAGGCAGGATCAGTACAATGTAATACATGATACAGTATACAATTGTACACATGTGACAGATTGTTTTGTTTTAATAACATGGTACACCAACAGTCTACGCAAACAGTCTCCAAGCGTGACATGACATCAGGTCCTGTGAACTAAACAGTTTACAGGCCCTGCTGATTTTTCACAGGACCTGGTTTTACTTCCAAATATTACTAAACCGGTGTCACACACACCACTTGGATAATTATATGTAAGTGGCGCCACGTGGCGCCAGACTTGAGAAACTATAACCAGGTTCCCAATTAATTCACCAGAAGCGCTCCTCGCACCAACATGGCACCAAGACTATTAACATTACCGGTTATTATTTCAGCGTAGAATGACCGTTCAATTACTGGGTACGTGTTGAACGTCTATATGGTTGATTAAAAATACAATGAATGCTCCCTATTGATATGGCTTTGGCTACGGTTTGGCAACATTTCTTGCAGTGCCAAACGTGTCACAAACACACAATTTATGGTTAACATAAATGCGATATAGCCAGGACAACACTTCTGAGATGTTTATTAACATTCCGTTTATTTTTGTTGTGTTTAAAATATTGAAGTTCCGTAAATATTTCGAGTCGCCATTCAGGCCACTGTAGTCAAAAATTTAAGTCGCTAAAAGCCATTTTTGGGTGCCATTGGTGACCGCTAAATCTCACCCCTGACATGGCATCCTGTATAAACTATTTATGTTTTTCTCTTCCCGTTCGGTTCCAGTTTTCTTTACGACCTACAAATATGTGTTGGTACCACATCAATGTGTCATTGTAGCTGTTCCAGCTAGCCTTTATCATACCACCAGTACTATCACTGTCAGGAGACTGTTTGTATCATGTTCTTAGCTTCTTATCTTGTTTCACTGTTCTCTGGTGATGCACTATGGTATGTTGGTTGTAACTTTAGTTATGGCTACAGCTGCACTGCTTCGAACAAGTATTTTACATATATAATATACGCAGTATTACCATGATGCCTTCTTTTTTCTATGTACAGTGTATCACTATCAAGTTCTTATCTTCTTTCATGTCTTGCTTTATTGTTCACTGGGATATCTAAATCACTTCTGTGTCAATGCCACTGTCTCATTGTCTTTCTTCCATGTTTGTTATGACTGCATTTACTCCTCATCATGTGGTTCATCTTCTCTCAGGAGGTTCACTGTCATGCATTGCCACTCATGTCTGACATGTGGCTTTCTGGTCAGATCTTCTCTCGGGAGGTTCACTGTCATGCATTGCCACTCATGTCTTACATATGGCTTTCTGGTCAGATATTCTCTCGGGAGGTTCACTGTCATGCATTGCCACTCATGTCTGACATGTGGCTTTCTGGTCAGATCTTCATACTTCATTTTCCCCGTTCATGTGGCATAAATCAGACCACACCCTGATGTTGTCTTTCCCTGCTGCTCTTGGTTTTTCTCTGTCTCTTTTACCCTTCATCTAAAATGTGAGCGTGACCCAGGCACATGCTTGCAAGTTCGCAACTTTAGATAATAAATGGAAGAAGGACCTTTAAGAAAGAAGTATTTTTCACTTTCTACATGTTACTGAGCAGTGACTGTGACCCTACACCATGACAGCTGAGCACTTTGGCTTTCTTTGTTCATTATAAATGGTGCTATTAAAGATGCCCCATTAAAAAGCCTCCCCATTAAAAAGCCTGTTCAATTGTTAGTCACAATGAGTGTCCTTCTTTGTAATAGTGGTGACGTATGATTGTAATAAGGGCTGATATCACCAGGCCATATAAGATTGCCCTAACATCTACCACTCTGTGGTGTGGTTTCCTGGGTTGGGGGAAACATCACCATGCATCAGTAACCAGCTGGTTGTGTACATAGAGTCATTGTTCAGGAATAATGACAGTAATACTAGCCACATGATATGTTTGTTGGTCTGCTATCCTTTTGAAACCACACGTCAAAGAGTGTTCTCTGGGGAGAAATTCTTCATTTGAATATGTTAGACACAGGTGTCCTGCCCATCTGAAACCAAGTGCATGTGTTTGTAATTATTCTTGTTATGGTGGGTAGGATATTATGCATGGGAAGATTCCCCAACCCCTTTGGGGTATGGGGGTCATTTGAGTCAGAGGGACAGGTGGTTAATGGTGTGTGGTGTCTGAGGTGTATCACATCTAACTGTCTTCCCTGATCAGATTTGCAATGCATTGATTGGTAGGTTTGACTGATCTCTCAACTTAATAACAAATGTGTTAGGACTGATACATTGTGTATCTTAGTTTTTGTTATGTAAATAAATGCAGTGAACTCTTCCAGGCATGATTGGATCTCATTTTTGTTTCATGGAAGCATTATTGTGTACTACTCTGTCTGCCTGCACAAATAATTACACTGTGTAACAGTGTACATATTATTTAATATTTAACAATTACACTGTATCCAAATGACTTTACATGGTTTTTGTGTAATTCACTTACAACTGTGTTTGTTACAATGTGTATTTACATACACTGTGCAGTGTACACACAAATATAGAAATGCATCTAGAGTGGTATCAGAAGAAATGCTGTAGTAAAATATTTTTCTTTGTATGTAGCTGCAGTTCTGGTAGATAATTTTATCTTGAAATTGAGTTGGAATGCTGTCTGGATTAACAGTGCAAGTGATTAGTAAGCTGCAAGTCCCAACAGTTGTATTCCACTGTAATGTGATACAGGCCTGTAGATGTTTGGAATGCTACTTGTCCTGTAGGTATATTTGATAAACACAGTTTATCTTCACTCCCTGGTAGATACTAGAAGCTGTAAATGTAATTTGTTATATGTGCATCTTTATTGTTTTCAGATGATTTCATTTATTTGATGAGACAGATTAATTACTCCAGCACTGGGTCTCTGTCTAATAATATGCATGCAGAATTGACTTTAAATAATGTCTATTTATCTGAACACTGAGTCTTGGTACTAACATTAACAAGTATTAAATGCTGGGGTAGCCTAGGAGATTTAATAGACGTACCTTAGTACCTGTCTTATTTATTCGTGTTCTAATTTCTATACCTTGTGTCTGTCCATGGATACAACTATGACTTTAAAGTTTGTTAATTATTTACTGTGATGCTCCTTGCTTGTGCAATAATGGACCTATCAGTTGTTCCTGGCCACGGTTAACTTAAATTAATTGAGAAGTTATGTACTGATTGCATAATTGTCACCATTCGCCAGTATAATTGAAAAACAAAATTGACTGATATCTAGCAAAGGCGACCATACGTAGATTGATTAAACAATTATTGTAATCCTGATTTATCTTTGTCCATATATGGTACCAGTAAAAAGTCGTTGGACCATCTGCAGATGGGCGCTCTCCATGATGTCATATTGTGAGTTTGTGTAGGATCCTCTACTTTCTCAATTTGCCGCCTATCTGACAATTGTACACTATCATTAGCAGATGGGTTGATATGCATGTACTTTGTTTTGCTTGGATTGAAAAATAGTCCAGAAGATTATGAAGCACTGTCCACTTTATGAAGTAAAAATTCTGCTTATTGTATCTTGTCAGCGAAATCATAATCAAGATCAGAGATATGACAGGCTAGATATCTGGTGCTGTGGTGTCTGGTGAGAGTTAGTCCTTCTCTGTCATCAATCACAGTTCTTGGAGGGTAGCCCAATACTATGATGAACAGGTATGGGGCAAGAGGGTCTCCTTTGAGAACTCCTGTGTTAACTTTGAAATTTGTAATTTCCCTTTCGGGAGTGAATACAACTGTAGAGGTGTTTTCATACATCATTTGTGTGGATTTGGCAATCTCCTTTGGGATGCCATACGCATAGAGAATCCAGAACAGTTAGTTTCTATCTATGAGTCAAAGGCTTTCTTGAAGTCGATGAAAATAATGGTAGCCTCTTTCTGGTGGTTTCTCATTTCTTCGATGATGCGTCTAAGAGCAAGAATCTGTGAAGATGTAGTTTGTACTTTGTAGGGGTCTAAATCCGTTCTGATTTGGACGTAAGATCTTTTCTAGCTCGGTGAAGTCGATTGTGGACCTTTGCAGCAGTCTGTGTTAAACTTATTCCACAATAGTTTCTAGGAAGAGTCAGGTCTCCTTTCTTAGGTATTGGCACGATACCTGAGACCCCCATTCCGGTGGTCTATTCCCTAAGTATCTTTCATTGCAGAACTTCAGTAAATCTTTCCTAAACTTGAGTAGTTGCCACACTTCCATGGAGATGCCATCTAGTCCTGGGGCTTTGCTAAATTTAATTTTCTAGGTACTAATGCCTAATATAGCGTGTTACTTTTTTCATAGATATGGAATATTGTGTTTTGTATGTGTTATGTGATTAATCAGTGGTTAATTAATTTCAAATAATGAAAAATTAATAAATAAATTAATTAAATATTAAACCAGAGTGCCTAACACTGACTTAAATCGACATACTGCTAAACAAGGATCCTATTTTAGTAGTATTTATGTCAATTTAAGTCAGTCTTGGCCATTCCGTTTTAACTTTTGAAAAAAAATATTTAATTAATTTTCCATTATTTCTTAATTAATTAACAACTGATTAATCACATATTGCATATTTTAAAAACACTATTCCATATCTGTGGCATATATATACACAACATATATGTTAACAAGTTCAATCATTATTGATTCTCAGTTAGTCTTAGAGAATATGTCTGAAATACTTGGTGGTCCAGTGACTTTACTGGTCTTGTATACTGTATGCAACTGGTTGATATGTATGATAATTTCATAAATTTTATCGTTTTAAAAAATCATATTTAAATTTTTTTTTATTTATATATAAATTGTTAGTGATAAATCACTCACCTAGATATATAAAAAAATTACATGAGTGATTTGTTAGTTTTATAAATACTTTTATTTTAAACTATTAAATCAATGCAATGCAATTCTGAGCACCATGGTTAATTTACAGGACATAGCCTTCCTGCAGCTCTAGTTGGGAGGGACTGCAATTAGCACCAGTGATAAATCCCCCCTTGATTATTGAGTAGTGTCAGAGATAGGGAGTGAAAGTGACAGTTCTTCTAAAATTTGATGCTCTGGTAATTGCTCATAATACATTTCTCTGGCATCCTGTCATGCCAATTTCAAGGATATTAGTTCCGAAAGTTATATTATTTTTGAGCGGTTCTTATATGGAATATGCCATAATTGGTTGTCATCAAATATGCACCAATGATTGTGCGAGGCATCATCCATATGTGACAGAAGTCTAACAAGGGTGACTGTGTACAAATTATTAGATTTTTTCAAGATAAAACAGTGAAATTGACATTGCAGGACTCCACGTGTATTACAGACTGGTGTAATGTGGTGGAAAACCATAACATATTTTGTAATGGTTACTGCGCATTATCCAAGCAAACTCTGGATACTAGTTGGGGCGTGGTGGTCGTGTGGTAGAGCATCAGACTTTTGGTCTAGGGGACGAGGTTCAAGACCACATGCTGCCGTTTCATTTCAAAACTTGGGCAATTTCATCTACACCGCACTGCCTGTGTCTTTTGGAAGAGACACTAAAAGATGTCGGTCCCTTCTACCTCGTGTTTAAACTGTCTATGCAAGGTGAAGTAAAAAAATCCCACACAGGGATATAGAAAAACCTGTCTTGCACTCACAGAGCTGGTGATCTGTATATCTGTAAACTACCACTGGCATCAATCTCCTGACAAAAGGAGCCTGTCAGTTATCAAAGTAGACGTAGAGGCATACTGCCAAGTTGTTGTGTCTTTTACTTCTGGACTTCCCAGCCCATGATACCATAATCCCAATCTACTGACTGTACCTCCCTGTCTAAATACCAGGTGTTTGCTGTAACCTCAGCCTTCATATATATACAGGTACAGCAAGCAGTGAGCCAATGTGATAAAAATAGAACATTGAAGAGTCACTGGCCTTGATGGATGTTTCCCTGAGTGGGGGGTATGACATTACATATTTTGAGTGTGTGTCCCCATATGGTACTTCATTGCAGCAAAAACTGAATGTGGATAAAATGATGTCCATGTGAATTGAGGGTCCGACTTTTTGATATTGTGAAATGTTTGTGCCTATCAGATTTTTAAGTCTTAAGATGAGTTTTGTGGATGCCGAGTTTCCTGGTGTTGTCATCTTACAAGGCTGTGCCCTATGCACTGTGTGCAGTGGATAGTTTTCTCCGTTTACTTGGGTACGATATCAGTTATTTAATATTGTTTAATATTGCACGGTAATTTGAGTGCTGGACTTCAATTGGAGATCAGGGGTTCAAATCCTGTTGCAGCCATTCAAAGTATTGACAATTTCATTCAACCCTCACTGTAGGGGGACTATCAGGGCTAGTTCTACTATTGCAATAGTGTCATGATAGCTGTTTATTGTATGTAGTGAAAATAATTAGTATTGCAATAGCGAATAGCTAGGAAAACAGTCCCAAACCTTAATTGAGTGATGGGGCTATCACGTAGTCTTGGAATTGGAAGTAATTGATTAAAAATGTTGAATCCATGAATGATGCTACTCTAGTCGACGATTGTTGATGTTAGGTCAGTGAATTAATAAAATTATCCAATATCTGAAGAAAAAACATGTTTATTTAAATATTATTACAGTGACACTGGTAAGTAGCCTTGCTAAATTGTTTTGCCAACTATCGATAGTGTATTGCATTGTCACATCAACTATTGTGATACATCGATAGTTCAATGTATTATTATTGTACAGATTCATGATATCATCTGGGCCGTAATACTCGGGGGGGGCTATGATACACTGGCTTGGTATCGGGGGGGGGGGTGTGTATTCTCAACCACAAGAAATCCAGGACTAATTGAAAATGGTCTTGAAAAGATTACAAAACATTTTCGTTGAACTGTTATAGTTGCCAGAGCACAAACATTGTCACTTATTTCATGCAGAGAATGACTTGCATACTAGAACTGATATCAAACAAATTAGTGCTCAGCATTCCACCCCAACTTTTGCACAGCTTGAACTATTATGATCATGTGACATTTTACCCTGGGGTTGTGGTAATGTGTCAGGGCAAAGTGTGCCACTGTTGTCAAAAGCAATTAAGGGAGCCCTACTGGGGTAAATAAATCCTTCTGTTGTTGACATTGCATAGTTACATGGTGTGTCTGTGTCATGGTGGTCTTTGTCCATGTCTGGGCTGTGTGGTGTCTCTGTGTATTGTACTTGAGGCAATGGGGCAGGGCTAAGATTACAATCTACAAGTACAAATGGAGGGTTGCAGTCAAACCCTAGGGGTGTTTTCTAAGGGGTCATGTCAAATTATTATAGGTTTATTTAAGTTCTAAGTTAATAAGTTCAGCTTGTCGGTGGTAATCCAAGACCCAGTTTTTTTAGTCAGAGCAATGTTGTCTGGAATCCAAACATAACGTACATTAAAACGTACAAGAAGTACTGATATAACAAGCTATACTCTGCCTCATAAACATATACATAACAATGTACAAACAGTACTTGTATAACAAGCTATACGCTGCCTCATAAACATGGATGGGGCAGGATTTAATAAGTACAGGCAATTTGCCCATAATGTATGAAAGGCTTTAAAACACTGCTGGGCAGGGAGATTTAAGTGTGTAGAGATGTTTTGTAATTTAGTGAGTCAGACTGGGGCTGTATGCTCCACTGTAGACCCTAGACTTGACTTGTCAGCACCCTGTCCCACAAACCTCCCAGTTCCCCTCCCTCCTGTCTCCCTGACCCATGAGGCTTGATAGCACTGTAAACTGCAGGGATGGTAGGCACAGGGCAGTGGATTTAACAGCTCCCATTATGTGCTGATAACTATGCCAGACCTTGAACCAGGGATAGATATACCATGACAGTGGACTACTGCCTGATGACAACTGAATCCATGGAATGTGCCCTTCATTACACCTGGTTTCCTGTGGTGGGTATGCTAGATCCTTAAACCTATCTCCTCCATTCAAGGACTTATTAAATGGCAACTCAAGTTCCTTGATGTTCAGATTAGTAGTGTGTGGGAATAGGGTCATTCTGTGTCAAATCAACCAAGTAGCTATGTATACCTAAACACTTCATGTGTGTTTTTGGGTGCTTACCCCTGTTCACATTATAGGGCATTACACAATTTGCATGTAAATGCTTAGTTCTTTTGCAGAAATGTACAGGTATTTATAGCTACTTATGCACTGGTTAAAATTTATGCAAATTCTGAGACATGAACTTATGAAATTTCCTGAAAATTGGTTGATTTGACACAGAATGACCCAATTGTGAATAGTCTGCACAGTCGGTTCAATAAAAGAGTTTGTACGTTTATTAAAATCATCGACAGAATTTATGTTGATCGTTAGATTGGATAAATTGCAAATGTGTGATTTAGTGTTATATTTAATGTTATAGTATGTTATATTTAGTGTTATAGTATGTTATATTTAGTGTTATAGTATGTTATATTTAGTGTTATAGTATGTTATATTTACTGTTATAGTATGTTATATTTACTGTTATAGTATGTTATATAGCCCTTTTCGCAGTTTTTCTTTTTTACTGGGTCCAGTTGAAAATAATTTAATATTTGCCCGATTGTTTCATCAAAAATAAATTAAAAAAATTACACCACTGAGCTAGCATGTGAGAGTGAATTACTGAATACTAAATAGGTTAATTTTTATATTAAACTAGTCTGAAACAAAACAAGTGAAAACATTTAATTGAGGAGGGATCTTTAAATAAGACTGGTCGGTGCTATACCTGTGTAAGCACCTGGCCAAGACATCCTGGGTTCAACTCCCAAGTCCTGATGTACTTAGACTGCCCGGTCAGTTCATAAAACTTGGGTTCACCTAGCTGACTAGTCTGGCAGCTGGTGTGTGGGAGAGAGGTGGCAAGTATATATATCTCCATGAGATAGTAAAACCTCTACTAGGTATATATGCCCTATGCCAGGGGAAGTAGAGAATCCCACACAGGTGATAAATGTCTAAGTTAACTGCTTACTGTCTCCCCCACCATATGTCTGTGCCCCCCCACCTCTCTACACCCACTGTCTCCACCCACCATATGTCTGTGCCTCCCACCTCTCTACACCCACTGTCTCCACCCACCATATGTCTGTGCCCCCCCCCACCTCTCTACACCCACTGTCTCCACCCACCATATGTCTGTGCCCCCCACCTCTCTACACCCACTGGCATAACACATCTGAGTTAGTCCCAGTCATTACTGTTTTGCTTGGACTCTGGAGCCCATAGGTGTAAGCTCTTACAGTTTAGAAGTAGTCGGCTGTGCCAAAATATCACCAGATCTAATAAATAAATCACAGTTTGTATGGGGAGCTCGGCATGCATACAAGTACAACCGTCATAGGGATATTGAATTATAGATGAAACAAAAACTATTGAGTTTAACTTTAATATGGAAGTAAAAATCTTCACTTTTGAGAAAGTGGAATAGGAATAATTGATCAGTGCATAACATAAAAAATCACTGCTTACGACAATCCTATGTGAGGGATATCATTGTTCTACTAGTCAGTTAGGCTTATAAGTTAGCATTTAATATTTGCGTGAAAATAATTTATGTGTGAATTTGGTAATGTTACAGTTAGTAATTTTTCTCCATGGAAAAATTGATGTACAACAGTGAAGGAGGGATGTGTTGGTTTCTGTCGGCCCACCTTGGGCCCTCATGTACTTGAATGTTCATGGATTTCAGCCAACCATGGCATAACCCCTGGACAACCTGTGAGTACCCCAAGGGGGTACCAGCCAACCATGGCATAACCCCTGGACAACTTGTGAATGCCCCAAGGGGTACCACCCAACCATGGCATAACCCCTGGACAACCTGTGAATACCCCAAGGGGTTACCAGCCAACCATGGCATAACCCCTGGACAACTTGTGAATGCCCCAATAGGTACCAGCCAACCATGGCATAACCCCTGGACAACCTGTGAATACCCCAGGTTGAAAACTCTGATCAGAACATACCATATAAGATCCACCACAAACCTCACTTCCCCTATCTCTTGTGCACTTTGTCATGTCTGACCCTTGTCCAAATACTCTGCATAAACAACCACTGCCTGGTCCGTGCTACCCCACTGGGGTGGGTATACACTGAAGGCTGCTGGTGGGCAGCTTCCATCCACTTTGCCTACTTGGACTTGGCAGATGTTTCTCTGTGACTGCCATGTCTCACTTGGCAGTCATGTATACAAAGTCCCTGGATCAAGTAGAGGAATGATCAGTCAGTGCCAGGGACCAATAAATGATAGTTATCTATTCTATAAAGTAGTCTGTGTCTGTATCTATGTTCCTCTGGCCGGCCTATCTCTGTCTCATCATTGGTTTTGCATGTATGGGACTGACATTTTGTAGGCATGCCCGGGGGTGGGGATATTATGATGGAATCTTTGTAGATGTTTGACGTAAATTACTTAAAACAATAATATGTACAATTGTTAGCAATGCTATGCTTGTTTTCTTCAATTGTACTGATTTATGTGATCTACATCAAACTTCCATGTTCTTTCGTATGGTAGAAAAGCTTCATGAAACAGACAGTTGTACATGATTTTTGAGGCAAGAATGTCATTGTCATTGACATTGCCCTAACAAAACTTGACTGGGTAGTGCTAGGAGTTATAGGCTCTTGACTGGATAGTGCTAGGAGTTATAGGCTCTTGACTGGGTAGTGCTAGGAGTTATAGGCTCTTGAGTGGGTAGTGCTAGGAGTTATAGGCTCTTGACTGGGTAGTGCTAGGAGTTATAGGCACTTGACTGGGTAGTGCTAGGAGTTATAGGCTCTTGACTGGGTAGTGCTAGGAGTTATAGGCTCTTGACTGGGTAGTGCTAGGAGTTATAGGCTCTTGCAGTGGCAGCCCTTTCTCCCGGGCAACTTGGTAGTTTATGTAATAATATTATAGTAGTATACTGTAACTCTATCAGGGATTGAATGCATGGCATATTATTAATAAATAATAAATTTTATTTTGTGTTGCATATATTATAATTATATTATATGAAATAAAAATTATGTTCAGTCATAATGTGCATACACGTATGAATATTGTATTTTTTCTTCAAACAAAGAAACAAATTGTTCACACATTAAACATGCTGTGGATGTAAGTATGCTCCTACTATAAATAAAGTTCTGTTTATTTATGTTGGTTTTGGATTTAATCTCTGCTGACCTACACTAAGTTACCAGGTTATTTTTTTGTTTGATGATAATTATTATGTTGCTGGTAATGCCTTTACATGCCCTGGGTAGGGTTCTAGTACATGGCCCATGCCCCAGTAGGGCTGGTGTAACATTTCCAACAGGGATTCCCTTCCATTCCCTCACTGCCAGGTCATCAGCCTTTCCCCATCTTGGTGTAGGGAACATCTCAAGATTTGTTGATGTTTCACTAGAAGTACTGTCTGGGACTGCAGTTAGAGGTCATAGCACAACCATTATAATAATTATGTGCATGAATTAACCCAATGGGTTTAACCAATGGACCAAGATGTTTTTTTTTCTTCAGAAAAGTATACCATTTGATTTTCCAACTTTATATGATATTACTCTTGAAGGCAATCTATTCAGCACATAGATTTGTGATCTTTTGAGTAAATGTAAATTTGTAGTTCAACTTAAAAATCGATATAAAAGTACTTGTCTATTTTTTTAGAAATTTTTGATGATTTACCAGTAAAGTTATGTTGTATTATCAAAGATAATGCCCCATGTGACATTCTGAACTGCTCGTATTCATGAGCGGAACCTTAAATAGAACAGTTGGCTGCACCGATTCAGTGATTGTCTGGGCAGAAAGAGTTATAACTTTTTTTTTTTTAAACTTTAGGTCGTTTCTTCTCAATTGGAGGGTGTCAAATGATTCTTATGGTGTGAGAGAATTATGATATTTGAGAGTCACACTGTGGTTGTTTACTTAATTCTAATAACATAAGATTGGGTTTCCATATTAGTTTGTGAGGTGTTGGCATGTGATTCATGTCTGCAAAACGTCACACATTGGAATGTAAACACAATTATCATGTCACTCTCTTATGATATTATGTGGATGTGAAACAATAAAGGAGAGGTGTATCAGTTTCTATTGACTCACCTTGGCACTTGGAGCACCTGTATGTCCACTCCATCACCTTGGCACCTGTATGTCCACTCCATCACCTTGGCACCTGTATGTCCACTCCATCACCTTGGCACCTGTATGTCCACTCCATCACCTTGGCACCTGTATGTCCACTCCATCACCTTGGCACCTGTATGTCCACTCCCTCACCTTGGCACCTGTATGTCCACTCCCTCACCTTGGCACCTGTATGTCCACTCCCTCACCTTGGGAGAAGGGGCATTGATTGCACCAACACAATGGCACCTTGTGATGATTGGTTTAACAGTAAAGTAGATGATTAGTTGAACAAAATGTTGATGCAAACAGAAAGTCTTGTACGCAGTATCAATTTAAAGAATAATGCAATGTTAAGCAGCTAATAAACGTGTATATATATATATATATATATATATATATATATATATATATATATATACACACACATATGCAAGATAACATTATTTAGTTTTACTGTAAAAGATAAATTGGCGTCTCATAATAAATGTTATGTGTTGCAAAATGTTACATACGATGGCTTTATCACTTGCATATTCAGTATTAATTTAGTGTAGGTATTTGTTTCTGCGTGACAGTTGCAGTGCGCTGAAACCCAAATGCAATGCAGCATTGCGCGAGAAACAACTGTACTCGTCTTGTGGCAAATTAGCCAATGGGTATCACCCATAATTCCCAACAACCTCTGGATCATCCCTCTCTAGCTGTAAATGATTTGAATTGATAGCTGGGTTTCCCTCAAGAGAAGGTGTCAGGTTGTAATGTCTTGTTTATGAAATTGGTGACTCCAAAGAATCAGTGGTCATTAATCCTGCATTAGGATTAATGAGTAGTAGTAGTAGTGTCCAGCTTCTGTCTCATGAGACAATGCTTGTGTTTGCTGTATCATGTCTATTGATTGCCAGCATGAGGCCTCCACATTTGATCTCCTGATGAATCTGTCTCATGAGACAATGCTTGTGTTTGCTGTATCATGTCCATTGATTGCCAGCATGAGGCCTCCACATTTGATCTCCTGATGAATCTTCTTTAGGACATTCTGTCAGCCAATTAGGAAAAAGTTAGGCACATGCAAAACTACTTGTGATCGGCCATTCATTCGTGCAACGCTTAAAAGGAAAAGGACTTTGGTTGGAGAAACAATACAGCAGGACATTCATATGAGGTTTCGCCAGCATGAGGCTGACAAGTTTGCGACACACCTCGGTTACATGTAGAGGGAAAACCGTCAGTGATCATCGCAGCGTTGCACAGACCGATAGACGGGCTGGCGAACGTACACGCGTGGAAACACTGAGGGATGTCAGGCGAGTGGCAGTCGTACCTGCTTCCTGATAGTGTCCATCTCAATACATACATATGTTTATGCACAAACATTACCAAAACATAATTCCTATTGCCTAATCGAAACCATATTATTACTTGAGTTAAAATAAATTAGGATGCGTTCACACTTTTCTCAGTTCACATACCACTGATATGACACACACATGGGTGTTTCATATCGCCAGTGTGTTTAACGGTAGAAACCACGGGAAGGTCACAGTGTATTTTCCACCATGAGTGAGTGATTACGCGACAGTTTGTCTGCATGCATGCGTGTATGTCTGTTTGTGTGTAAATGTCATTGTGTGTATTGCGTGTTTGTCTGCATGCATGCATGCAAATGTAGTTGTGTATATTGCGTGTATGTCTGAATGCATATATATATATATATTGAATTTTTATTTATTTATAAAACTCATGAACCAACCAATGCTACATCTAAAGAAGTGTCACTGTCACAAATGTCATTGATTGTCACTTATGGACCTGCTATACCACCTGCCATTACCGACCTCTCCCTAAGTGTTAAAGAACGATTACTTAACTTAATAAGTAATATTATGCATATCTACTGAACTTTAATTAATTTTTCTACAGAACTCATGAACCAATCAAACAACAACGCTACATGGAAGAAATGACAGGTGGTGTGTAGTACTTGTCAGGTGGTGTGTAGTACTTGTCAGGTGGTGTGCAGTACTGCCACTGTGAAATGGCTTCCTTTTAATGTTGCAAAAATGTCACACTTAACAGATTACAGGAACAGCTTAAAGTCAGTCAGGATGGGATCCACACATGCCCAAGCCATGGAGCCTTAGTACAGAACCTTGCTAATTATATTGGGAACCCTGCACCCTTGACTAACAGGCATACAATACAATCAGGGAATCACCACGGTGGTCAGGTGGTGCTATGAACAAGTGTGGACAAATTATAAAACAGTAATTTAACTAGTGTTAATGTACTACGTATAATAACTCCAAATGAAAAAGTATATGAAAGAAGGATAAAACATTATGATAATATTATGCACACAACATTAAAATAATTATTAGTGTAACGTCTTGGTAATTAAAACATACACGGAAAGTGACACACATTCAAGTTATCACCCGTAATCTAGATTATAATGTTGTGTCTTTAAATGTTTCTTAAATGAGTCTTCAAATTTTTTTTTAAGAAAAATCTTTTTTTACATAACTCTTAGCTGAATAGTTTCGCTGTTGTAACTGTCAATGTCAAGATGATAATATTTTTTTACCATGAGAATTTTCAGCTATATTTTAACTGAATTACAATGTACACAACATTTCTTCGAAAATCGCACATATTTTTAGGGGGGATTACAAATTCTAAAGGCGTTACGTTACCCTAAACAAAATAGCGTGACGTACTTTATGGATTGCACCGGGGCCAAACCAGGAACATTTATGGACATCGACATTAGAATGAATACGTATAAACCTGCCCTGCAGTACATTCATCGGGCATAAACAGAGGACATTCAACATATTGTTGCATACATTGCATACATGGGTAATACTGTATACTGACAAATATTGGGTGGGCGTCTCGAAACAAGCAAATATATCAAAATAAATCAATAATATTCGTATCCAACAGTCATGTACGTACATCGTTTGGGAGTGACAGCGATGTTGAGCTCAAGGAAGCTGATCAGCTGAAATCGCTTAAGCTTGATCCACCAGCGATGTTTGGGGTCGGTGGCCGCATATGGTCGTTGTAGATGCTCAATGATTTTGTCATATTTCGCCTCTGATATGACTCGAATTTTTAACTAATAGCAAATTGGTGACT
The DNA here is from genome assembly GCA_033239005.1 of Lamellibrachia satsuma. Taxonomy (NCBI): domain Eukaryota; kingdom Metazoa; phylum Annelida; class Polychaeta; order Sabellida; family Siboglinidae; genus Lamellibrachia; species Lamellibrachia satsuma. Next base: position 7,530,870 of record BSQZ01000014.1, read on the forward strand.
ACTTCGGACATGCAAGTCTTATGATCATTAGCCATAAGCAAACGATACGATGTTTACTGTAGCATAGTATATGGTCAAATGTCACAAATGTTATTCGAGAAGATAATTCAATCAATCAAACATTTAATACAAAATAATTTATCGCAAACAATGTAATACAATGATAATAAAATGTACGCAAATGAAAAGTCAGTCAAGCACGTGTAATGAAATAAACCACACATATGCAACTCGAACAATGTATGCTACACCACTCCGAATATTGCCGAGCGACTGACAGATCTATCATCTCCACTTGGGCGGGTCATTGTGGGATTCGCCAGGTAGGTCGTTCTTCAGCAACTGTTTGCCAGGGCATAGGATGGATGCCATAATCTTTCAGGTCTCTTTTTATGACAGCTTTGTGTCTCAATTTGTGTCGGCCAACTGGCATACATGGTGTACATGACTTAGCCAACATAGCTGTCTCTGTTTTAGAATGCTGCTTAGTGTAGTTGAATTGCAGCGTTGTAGCATTTCCAGGTTGGTAATTTTGTCTTGCCATTTCACGCCAAAGATAGTACATAGGCAGTATAGGTGGAAACTGTTTAATTTCAGTTCCTGTTTATGGTAGGTAGTCCAGATCTCTGAGCATGCGTGATACACTTTCAGTTTTGCATGCAGTGTCAGGTTCTTGTTGGACCAAACTGTTTGAGGGTTTGTCATTTCACGCCAAAGATAGTACGTAGGCAGCGTAGGTGGAAACTATTTAATTTCAGTTCCTGTTTACGATAGGTAGTCCAGATCTCTGCACCATACAAAAGGATGCTGAGCATGCAGCATCAGGTTCTTGTTGGACCAAATTAACTATTTTTGAGAGTCTTCCAAAGGATGTTGCAGCTTTACCTAGTCATGTGTGCAGTTCCTTGTCAAGTGTGAAATTGTTGGACACGATGGAGCCTAAGTATGAGAAGTTCTTCACAGTTTCAAGTGCTTCGTCATTGAGAATGATTTTGGCTGCTTGAGTCCTGTGGCTCATGATGACAATCTTTTTGACACTAAGCAAGTATTGGAAAAACTGTGATAGACTGCTGGATTAATGACCACCCAGCTTATCTACTACAGGTGTACAGACATCTGATAAAGGGTCCAGCCATCCCCCTATCACAGTCCCTCAAGGGAAGTGATATTAGCCATCTGCATGCTACACTACCAACCTACCCTTCTATGTAATGTCTATCATTCCCATATATAGTAAATAACCCCCACCACATCACTATTTCTACCCCTGTCCCCTGTTAGCTCCTGTTCCAGCTGTGCTTTCTTCATCTGTTGTATGACCCCTTAAACCTAGCTGGCCCAGATCCTGAGGTGACAGGTCAGTATTTGTTTAGTGACAAGTGTGTAGTTACCCAGTGCTTCATGGGTTTGATTACCCTCATAGCTTCCTGCATTTCACCCCAGAGTGGCTGCTGTCACTGTGCAATGAACTGCAGCTTTTTCTGTTCCACACAATTTGAAAGAAACAGTAATGAGCTGTCATGTCTGGTATTGATTCAGAGTTATACTAAAAAAATAATAATAAATGTTTATATAGCACCTTGAAACTGAGAGTTCAGTGTGCCTTACATAGAATGTAAAACCTATTTATAGAAAATACCTCTATAGGAGCATTGGTAACTATTATATCAGTGCACATGCAGGGCTTCGGAAATCAAGTCGCTTGTTCGCCGGAGGCGACTTGAAATGTGCAAATAAAAATCAGAAATCACTGGTCCGTTTGGGCAAATAAAAATTTTTCCGTCTGCCATCATAATATCCGTTAAAAGGCTTTATTTTTTCAAACACTCCAACCGCCAAGCATTGTGTCATCTGCAATGCGTAATGTACCGCCGTCATGTTTCTAGTTTTGAAGCGGAAACGAGGCTGGTGCCACCTTGTAAAATTCTTAGAAGTAATTCATAGTGTGTGCTTTTAGCCACAAGGTGGCACCACATTGCTATCACTACCGGCACATGTTTTTAAGAAAAAAATTATCTGCAATATAAATTATATATGTTCACATTAAATTGGACTCACTGAACATCAAAATTACGTTTTTAGTGTTCAATTTATATGCAGTACAAGTGCTGATTTGGTTGGTTGAACCTGAGAACCATTCTCAGAGGCGCAACAAACCAGAATCATTAAGCATGATTTATGAACAGGGATGCACAAAACAGGCATGCACAAAAACAGGCATGCACAAAAACAGGCATAAATGACCGTTACATGCCTAGTTTATTTACAAGACAATTCCAGTAATTTTGTTGTCTTTGGTTGTTTCAGATTTTTAGTTGGAGCCCCAAAAGGAAACGTCACAGATCGTGATGCGTCCCCCAAAGTGAAGAACATCAACCAACCAGGGGTTGTCTACAGTTGCCCTCTTACATCCTACACTAACGACTGTGAAAGCATCAAAATAGACAGACATGGTAAGTAACAATGATAAGAAGGAGAACACTTCTATCGTGCCTCAATCCTCGTCAACATGACCTCAGAGGCGCATCAAAACAAAAAGGGTTAAGTAATCTCGAAATTGGTATGTAATGTTAAAGTTGTCAACAAATGGATGGATGCGCTGAGAGAAAACACCATTAAAAAGACAAGTCTTCACATGATGGCAACGTTTGATTATGTTTCCTGCTGACCTAGCGCTAACAGGGAGCGAGTTCCAAGGAGTATAGGGTTAATCTGAGTCTGTCATGGTTGCTGGGCCTCAGGTCCAAGGTATGATTATGATGCTTTCTGTGCACATGAGAAATGGGGAGAATTTTGGTTGCCTGGCAACTGAGTCTGAGAACTTTTTTTTTTACAAGGCATGCGGAGTATAGTTTCAAATCTCACAAATGATATATTTAACCTTACTACCTCCTTTGTTACTGTAATTAAATTAATTGGGTTGGTATATTATAACTAAGTCAAAATGGAATAAGGTTGCGCGTAATATAACCAAATAAGTTGACCAACTATCAGTGTCTCAGCAAACTGTCAGGATTGAACGATCCACCGTTCACCACAGCGCTACCTGGTGGTTATATCTTTTATCCCGTGCATTGATAGTTTTAATACGCACAAGAAATGGTAACTATAACTTATACAATTTAAATAAGGTACATATAGGTACATAAATAACATAATTATACAACAGGCTAAAATGCAGGTAAAATACACTGAGCATAATGAAAGGTGCATAAAATTGGTAATGAATAAAAAACAGCAGTGAAATAGCAGTGAAAACATAAACATATACAACATATACTTCTAATACACAATAAATGATAATTATATACAATAGAAATAATTAATAATATGTACAAAATGCTAAAATGCATTGCCAAAAAAATTATAAATCATGTCAAAAATGCTAAGATTTCAACATTTCAATTACGCAAACATGCACATTCTACACTGAAATGTTTAAATAATAAAAATATATAAAAATTATACAACAATAATTACAAACAGACTAGACATGCAGCAATATAAAAAACAAGCACAAATCAGCATGAAACATCGTGTTGATAAAAAGGCACTTAATAAAGTACAGATTACAGAATAATACTGTTAAATAAGGCAATACTAATAAATTAAATAAAAATACCATGCCAGAAATATACAAAGCTATACACAATTCTGACTGAGATTGATAAATATAAATGTAAAAACTGCCTGGAATATGCAGATGACATTAAAATATACTAATGTATAAATACACAAAATACAAACAACATATAGATACAGCTGTACAACAAAATGCTCTAAATAAAATTCACACTCGCTCCTGTGCTGAGCTAGTGCTGATGTCGTATGACGTGCACGCGACACGCCAGCCGCAGTGTGCGCTCACAGGGAGCGAACTCGGTACAGATAGTGTCCTCGTTCAACTTGCACTTCAGCAGCGCTGAGTCGAATTCCCCAATTGCAAACGCTGCTCGAATGGTTCGAAAATCGACCTCGAAGGCAGCCTTGTATGCATTGGCATACTTCGCCTTCTTAGTCGGTGCCAGCGGCTTAGCCGCCAAGGCGCGCTTCATCGTGCCGTAGAGAAAGAATCAATGATTAAAAATTGTAGATAGAAATAACTCAAGCGAAAGAAACATTTTAACTGTTCTGGCGGGGAGTTGTACTCGCTATAATTATATAGCATAGATCACGAGGGCGCGTAGCTGCGATATCATTGGTCGTCAGAATCGCAGCTGAGATTCAGATTAAAACGGGGTCTACCGGAAAGTCAACATTGTTTGCTCACCAGTGCCAATTTTACTGATAAAATAAAAAACAAAAATTTTCCCCAAAATTGCAAAAGCCGGTAGAAATGTTCTACCGACCGGTAGAAGAGGTGAAAAACTGGTAGTCTACCAGGAAAACCGGTAGACTTGACATGTCTGATTCAAATTGTATCTATAATTAGTATGCAGCCAATGGCAGTACAACATTCCACCAATTACTATATAGACATGCATAAAATTATATAATACAACAGCCTCTCACTATAAGAACTCCTGGTATAAGGAACAGCAGCTGAAAAAGAACAACTTTGAAAATGCCTGTTCTGGCTTGCACTGAGTTGTGTACCCAAGCTTGATATTAGGAACATAGGATGTATGAAACAGTTGGACCAAGTCCCAAAGTATTCTTTATAGTGAGAGTCCGCTGTATTATATTAATAAACAACACTTTGTATGGATGCAACATTACTTGTTAGATCAGACACTGTTTGTCTACAACCAGGAAGTGAATGTTCTGGATGTGCCAAAACTAGCAAAGAGTTGTACCAGCAGCTGGTCATTTGTGTTAATACCACCTGTGTGTTGACAAAACTTGGTTAATACCACTTGTATGTTGACAAAACTTGGTTAATGCCATCTGTATGTTGACAAAACTTAGTTAATACTACCTGCATGTTGACAAAACTTAGTTAATACCACCTGCATGTTGACAAAATTTGGTTAATACCACCTGTATGTTGACAAAGACGACATAGGTACATATACCACAATAGTGACCATTTTATTTACTTATCAGAGGGGAGGGGAGAAAGAAAGTGAGGGATGGGGGGAGTGGAGAATGAGGGCGCGGGATAGAGGGGAGTGGAGAATGAGGGCGAGGGATAGAGGGGAGTGGAGAATGAGGGCGAGGGATAGAGGGGAGTGGAGAATGAGGGCGAGGGATAGAGGGGAGTGGAGAATGAGGGCGAGGGATAGAGGGGAGTGGAGAATGAGGGCGAGGGATAGAGGGGAGTGGAGAATGAGGGCGAGGGATAGAGGGGAGTGGAGAATGAGGGCGAGGGATACAGGGGAGTGGAGAATGAGGGCGAGGGATACAGGGGAGTGGAGAATGAGGGCGAGGGATAAAGGGGAGTGGAGAATGAGGGCGAGGGATACAGGGGAGTGGAGAATGAGGGCGAGGGATACAGGGGAGTGGAGAATGAGGGCGAGGGATAGAGGGGAGTGGAGAATGAGGGCGAGGGATAGAGGGGAGTGGAGAATGAGGGCGAGGGATAGAGGGGAGTGGAGAATGAGGGCGAGGGATACAGGGGAGTGGAGAATGAGGGCGAGGGATAGAGGGGAGTGGAGAATGAGGGCGAGGGATAGAGGGGAGTGGAGAATGAGGGCGAGGGATAGAGGGGAGTGGAGAATGAGGGCGAGGGATAGAGGGGAGTGGAGTATGAGGGCGAGGGATAGAGGGGAGTGGAGAATGAGGGCGAGGGATAGAGGGGAGTGGAGAATGAGGGCGAGGGATACAGGGGAGTGGAGAATGAGGGCGAGGGATACAGGGGAGTGGAGAATGAGGGCGAGGGATACAGGGGAGTGGAGAATGAGGGCGAGGGATACAGGGGAGTGGAGAATGAGGGCGAGGGATACAGGGGAGTGGAGAATGAGGGCGAGGGATAGAGGGGAGTGGAGAATGAGGGCGAGGGATAGAGGGGAGTGGAGAATGAGGGCGAGGGATAAAGGGGAGTGGAGAATGAGGGCGAGGGATACAGGGGAGTGGAGAAAGAGGGCGCGGGATAGAGGGGAGTGGAGAATGAGGGCGAGGGATAGAGGGGAGTGGAGAATGAGGGCGAGGGATAGAGGGGAGTGGAGAATGAGGGCGAGGGATAGAGGGGAGTGGAGTATGAGGGCGAGGGATAGAGGGGAGTGGAGAATGAGGGCGAGGGATAGAGGGGAGTGGAGAATGAGGGCGAGGGATACAGGGGAGTGGAGAATGAGGGCGAGGGATAAAGGGGAGTGGAGACGATTGGTGGAGACAGTAGTAAAATGGCACTAGTTATGAAGAAGAAGGTGAAATATAAATCAACGACTGGTATCGGTGCCAGCCTCACCCTGGACTACAGGAAAAAGGAGGAGAGCAACAATAACACTCTTGATCACATCCCTGTGTATTGAAGTATTGAAACATCTGTTTCATATTTGTTCATGTATTTTAAAGGCAGTTACAATTATTTATATTCATGAGTAAGACGCTGTGTAAAAGACATATTCTGTTTTATTGTTAAATTAATCTCTGGATATCCATCCATATCATGCACATGTGGTTTCATATAAAAAATGCTGATTATCAATCATAAACGCTAGTTTTTGTGTGTGGTTAAAATCCATATTTTTTATTGAAATTCTGTACAAATCTAGAATTCTTCACTGGTTGATCGTCCAATAAATTCCCATCTAGTGCTGCCATCTATCAGGTTATGATGTTCACCTACAGCAAACAAAATCCATTAGGTGTCATTTGAGAGATCTACCTAAAGTGATTTTTCTAGAAATTTGATCAGATCCTTATAAATACGGGATATAGTCATATTACTCCCCCGAAAAACTGTATTGAATCCAGGGGTAATTGGCATGTCACAGAATTGCTGTCTTTGGACTGTTTGTCAACATGTATGCTGACAATGGTAAGACCTTGGGACTGTCAATGGCAAGGCCTCTGACAGGCTGCCATTTTGAAACTTGGGCAATTTTGCTTTTGGAACACTAAAAGCCGTTAGTCCATTTTACCTGGTTTGTATATCAGGGATAGTTAGACATCTCACACAGATGTGTAACATATATCACGGACAAACTCCTGCTTTACCTTAGTCAAAGAATGGGCTGTTTGGAGTAAACAGATTGAGAATTGACCTCTTAGAATTGCCCAGTCAGACAGCCAGTGGTTCTCAGCTAATGGCTGGCAGTAATGGCCTGCTAGTGCTGCTGCTGGTTGGGACAGAGCAAACAATGGTGCATTAATCAGCTCTGGATAAATTGGCAATTTATCTTCTATGCAAGGAGAGGTACCATCCAAGGAATACAGATCTGCATGGGCAGACCAGCTGCACTAATATTGGGGTCTCTCTTGTTTTGCATTAAATTAGCAATTTGTGTTATGTCTCATACTACGGAATTAGGAAGTCTTCTGCTGTTGGCAACTTAGGCATTCAAAGCTAAGCTAATTTTGTATTCAGCCTATTAAAATAACATTTATAATTCACAAGAATGGCAGATTTTACTTAACCAATCAAACGTGGCTTACTGAACCATATTAAAATATATACTATGTTATCTGTTTCAGGGTGAATATCATGTTTACGATTTCATGTTGATGGGAAAGTAATTTAGCAGGTGTTAATTTAATAGTATGCCTGGCCCTGATACACTTTGTCTGAACACCTCTCTGTCCACAGGTGTTGGACAATGTCCACAGCTGTCAACGCTGTACTGAGTGTTGAGGCTGATAAAATACTTGATAAATTCATAAATAATTATAGTTTATGCTTTTTAACTTGATTTTATGAAAAACACTGATCACTCTTTGTACTGTTTACTGTAGTAATAATTGGCCCAGTCTTGCTATTAGATAATAGATTTACTGAGTAGGACTTTGTCATGAATATAAAATAGTACTTGACAAAATACAAGAGAGGGTAGTTGTGTACATTTCTATACTCAGTAGCTGGATACTGTTTCACATAATTCTTGCATCACCCCCAATGTACTGGCCTGATATGAGTCAGGGGCAGAATTCTCTTCATTTACCCTCTTATTGACCTTATGTGGACTCACAATCATCTAACATGTTGCACTACTAGAAATAATTGACACTTTGCAGTCAGGTGTTTCTGAGCAACCAGATATATACCCTGTGGTATGTTGACCTTTGAACTGAGTCTGTGACCTCATTCAGTGTGGGGGTGGGGGGAGGGAGGGTTGTACTGCAGTGTTTGTTCAGCAGTCTATGTAGAGATGTAATCTACACAGTAGATGATTTATCATTATTATTTGCTGGAGGGATCATTTTGGGGAGCGTTTCAAAAACTTTCTGTGGTTTCCTAGTTGAGGCATATAATATTATGTGCTACTACAATTTGTTTTCTGTAAAAATCAAACAAATAAAAGAAATATATATGTATACATATATATATATATATATATATATATATATATATATATATATATATATATATATATATATATATATATATATATATATATATATATATATATATATATATATATATGTATATATATGTATATATATATATATATATGTATATATATATATATATATATATATGTGTATATATATGTATATATATGTATATATATATATATATATATATATATATATATATATATATATGTATATATATGTATATATATATATATATATATATATATATATATATATATATATATATATATGTGTATATATATATGTATATATATACACCTTTATATGGCATAATAAAATTGAGATATTCTAACACAATTATTAATTAAAAACACTTATTAAAATATGAAGGATAAATTTTTTTTTACAAATAATGACTAATTTTATCTATTCTGTGGGGTGTGTGCATGCGTACGTCGTGCGTGAGTGAGTGTGTGCATGCATGCATGCATGTGTGAAGAGGTATTCCAGCCCTTGTTAAACTAGTCCTGTAAAGTGTTCTCTCCTAAGGATATATATATTTCAGTACACTGACTAGTTCCTGAGTTATCTGGCTGCCACAGCCACATAAATGTGTTGCCAGTGTTAATGATTCGTAATGTGGATGACTAGCTCTCAACGCATGCATTAACTATGTCCCAATGCTTGCACAGAACTGACATTGACTGCTCCTAAACATGACATCTGAATGATGTGTAGAACTAGTGGCAAGAATTAGGTACTTTCTTTCCAGGGTATATCAAGTTGTAAAACAGCCACTTTTGTGTAAATTTACACATTTAAAAAAGTACCTGAAACTTTCTGGGTCTAAAAATGTTCACTCACTTCAAATATAGGTCAATATCTGTGAGCGTTGGTTTATCGTTTGCTTGTCCAGTTTACTTTCAAATTTCAGGTCTCCTAGGACCAATCAAAATATTATCTTTTTTTAAATGTTAATTGAACTGGTTAAGTTGTTTAGATTCAGCTCTCACCAACAAGGGGTAAGATGTTTTAATAGAACTTTGTTAACACAAAGTGGTCCCCTTTCAGTAGCAATATGTTTAATTAAAAGAATTCACTCAAACACAAATGGGTATGAGAATATTGATAGAAATATGTTTTTCTCACTCAAGAAGGATAGCAGAACTAGAGGACATGAGGTAAAATTAGTAAAGGATCAATGTAGATTGGACATCAGGAAGCACTCGTTCTCACAGAGGACAATAAATGAATGGAACAAATTGTCTACAGATTGTGTAACTGCTAGCAGCGTGAATATGTTTAAAACAAGGTTGACACATATCTCAGGAGGGCGGGTTATAAGTAGATGAACATTGTTGGACTCTCGATAAGCCAATGGCTTCCTTGTCCACTTGCCATCTGGGCCTTTGGCTTGGATGGCAAATCTTGTTAAATCTTGTTAAATGCAATTGAGAAAAAAATCCATACTTGTCAATGTGGTCCTGCAATAGGGGCATGCCTTGGGGGGTTCCTGTGTGTCTGTTGACTCTGTAAACCCCCTTTATCTACCCAAGGAATGTTTCTTTTTGTTTTTTAGTAAACTTCTGCAGTCAGTTTCCGTTAAGCCCAAACATATGTGCCGCAGCTGGTGACAGCTTTAAAGGTTGATTTAGTCAGAAAGATTGTCAAGTGGCAGTTTTTCTACACTTTCAGCAGATAGTCTGGACAATGCACAACAGATCGATGAATAGCACGATAGTTGTTAGCTAGAATCAGCCACATTTTTGTTTGGCTATTCTGAAATCATGCAGGTCTGTATCGCCTAGAATGGATGCACTGACACATATAAACTCTATGTTGTTTGGTAATTTAAACATTTTGATGAAGTACATGCTATCTGGTGTTTAGCACACAAGTATAAAATCAGATAACAAACTTATGTCAGTTAAGGAGCTGATACTGTTGATAGTACACTGATTTCCAACTAAACATAGTGGTTTGTTTCGTAGCTGATAGATGGCAATCGGAATAAGAATTATATAGGTCGATTAACCAATGAAATATATTATATTGATTTATATACTTTTGAGTTCCGAATAAGCGTCCCTATACGCATATTTATTTGATGAAAAATGCCACCCTATACGCACCTTATTTGGCACTATACTATTATTAAATTTAAACATTTGTGCCAGCCTGTATTCTCCGATAATCGTGGCAAATTATGCAGGAGATAATTTTTAGGAGAGCAGTCACTCTCACTCCCTATTGCTAGCACTAATCAATCATACACCGACCGGTTTACCACTCCTGCTAAAATCACTTGCTCCCAATGGGGCCTGCATGTGGCTCCCTTTGACGGCTAAGTTTTCATCCTTTTGAACGACAGTTGTGAATTTAGTAGGATCCCGTGCTTCTGAGCATCCTACATTTTTATCCCAAAGCATTAGACCATTAGATTTCCATGATTAGATGAATCGGGCAGAATCCTTAGTTCTCGGGAGCTTGACATGGTATATTATTAGTTAAAACGCCATTATCACCGCGTAAACCGACCTTAACCATTTCAGTCCTACAGCCCTGATCTGCTGTGACCACTGAATACTGCATTCCCAGTGAATATGCAAGAAAATCGACTGCATCACTTCAAGTCAAGATTTCAGCAACAAAAATGCATTTTATGAATAGGAATATTATATATATTCCGAAAGTATGATAAACAGCGAGTAAAATGAGCCATATCATTTTACATTTCGTCGTCATGGTAACCAGCAATCCAAGATGGCCGCCACAGTTTCAACGTTTTTGCAATTGCTGAATGCAGTTGTATGCCAATGGCAATGACAATGTGTACTATGATATAAAATGCAATATAAGCCTTGGCTTCACGTTGGTTAAAAAAATTGCTTCGGCGCTAAATAAAAGACAAATATACTAGTGACTTTTTCACACTGTACTATTATTAAATTTGACCGATTTGCCACTCTATACTGTTATTTGGCCTATACGTTTATTTGGCACCCGAGAGTAGCTTTATATAGAATTTTTAGTCAAAAATACAGAATTTGTAGTCTAAAATATGGATGTTAAAATAAAATGTGGCAAGTCTGTTTTTATGATGCATTGGTGGAATGGCATGTGCGCCACCTACAGGATATTTTCTGCCCTACAGACCCACAGCCAGACGAGGGCCGCAATGACCAATGGCTGGGAGTCACTGTCCGCAGTCAACGCACAGCGAAAGGCAAAGCACTGGTATGGTTCCTGGGGGAGTCATTTTACAGAGATTATTGTCACCTCTTAAACCTCCATTTTGTTATTAAAATAAAGGATGATTATGAAAGTTTATTCATAATCATATTATAATTTATGCCATGTGCCCAGCCTCTGTTTCTTCATCGAGTCCAAAGTTGTGATTCTCCTTTGTAACATTAACCATATTTTGAAGATTCTTATGATGGTTCAGGCATTGAAATGTTCCCTATTTAAAAAGTCACATTTGTTTCCAGGTGTAAATTGCTGACAAACTGTCAGCTATGAGACCATAAAAGGGCTGAACAAGTTCTTATTTAGTTTATACTATAGTCTATAATATAGTATGATATATGTTATACTATATAATATAATATGACTTTTATGGTAAAAGCAATCAGGCTTTATACCATTTGGGTATTTTCAGTTGTTTAATAACAGTGATTTCCTTGCAGGCCTGTGCGCACAGATTCAAGAAGGTTGGCGCATCATCGCGGTGGGGGCTTGGAATATGTGTCACAATGACCAATGAACTGGACGAAGGCACCTACCTTGACCCCTGCGCGGCCAAGCCAACGGCCAGGGGACATGGACAGTATGGTTTCTGCCAGGCGGGAACTAGTGCAGATATGGGGCCAGTAAGTAAGGCTTTCACCAAGTTGTCGCATGCAGCTTGGCTACCATGGTGAGGCCCTACTGGTGCTGGGAACAGTGGCTCTGTGGTTAGAATGGTAGACTGTTATTTGAGAGGACCAGGGTTTGAGTCCACCTGCTTCCATTTTAAAGCTTGGGCAATTTTGTTCACCCCACATTGCCATAGTTCACTCAGCTGTATCATTGGGTACCTGGCTACAGGCAGTGATGGATAGAAATCTATGTGAAGTCTCTGTGCAGTCATTGAAGCTTGTCTGAATGTTTCCCAGGAAAGTTGAATTGGTGATGGAATGAACTGGTCTGCCAGGGGGGGTGAAGTGTAAACAGGTCTGCCAGGGGGTGAAATGTAAACTGGTCTGCCAGGGGGGTAAAGTGTAAACAGGTCTGCCAGGGGTGAAGTGTAAACAGGTATGTCAGGGGGTGAAGTGTAAACTGGTCTGTCAGGAGGTGAAGTGCAAACAGGTCTGCCAAGGGGTGAAGTGTTAACAAGTCTGCCGGGGGTGAAGTGTAAACAGGTCTGCCGGGGGTGAAGTGTAAACTGGTCTGTTAGGAGGTGAAGTGTAAACAGGTCTGCCAGGGGGTGAAGTGTAAACTGGTCTGTCAGGAGGTGAAATGTAAACAGGTCTGCCAGGGGGTGAAGTGCAAAGTGTATTGAGCAGTCCTTAAGTCAGGTTATAATGTTATATAAGAACGGACCTTCGTATAACTTCATGTCTAGCAAACTGAAGCACGAAACTAAGTTTCTTGTACAATTCCAATTCCATTCCATCATCCAATTTAATTTGTTTAGCCTTTAAGTCATGTGTATAAAGTATACGCGGACATACTTTTAAATTAGATAGATTATCATGTGAGACAATAAACTTTACAAAAACTCATTGCATAGTAAAACATTGCGGTTATTATTACCCTGTGCTCCCCAAAACAAAACGTGCAACACTCAGAGAATGACCCAGTTATGTGACCATGTACGTGTTGTTCCCCTGCAGGAGGACGTCATTCTCGGAGTGCCCGGCCCAGTCAACTGGCGAGGTGCCATCTTCAAAAACATCGTGCGGAATGACCTCAACATGGCCACCTTCCCCAAGTGGTACCAGAGTGCCGTAGAGGACCCTCTTCCCACAGCCCCTGGCCCCGAACCCGTTGTCGGGTTCTACTCCTACCTAGGTATGCATACATTTTATTTCCCCGCATGACTTCAGGTGATTCTAGGCCATAGTTCACTGAGGTCAGTGAAAGTCAGTTAGAAACTATGTTCTCAAAGCCAGGATGAAAATAAGAATTTTTTATTATTTCTGTTAATTTTGCCTTCCTGGATAAAGTCAGGGAGTGGTGATTTGGGTTAAATGGGGAGTGCATTCTCATGGCTGTGGTAACTTTGGGGAATGATTTGTGTGCCTGAGCTTGTATATATAGTGGCAAAGCTGCCCTGTCATTCACGGAATATCTACCAAAATAACATGGCAAATTTAAGATAACAGCAGAAGCCTGACAGCGTTGGCTGAGACTCAACATGGATTATGTGATACTTCAGTAGGTCTAGTCAGTATTTAGCACATTGTATAATATTTACCCAGATATTCCATGAATGAATCCTGCCAGTGATAGTTTTGCCGCTATGTCTACCGAAGATGTCATACGAATTTGTAAGTCTTCAGAATATGGGTTGGTGGGTGGATGTGAAAACAAACTATTGTACATCGCTCGCTGCATGGTTGAATACTTCCCACAGAAAAACACTATCTGTGAACTGTGCCTTTCATAGGAATGTCGTCGCGTATCGGTAACGTCCTCGACGGAAAGAAAACATACATAGGTGGTGCTCCACGATCGCATGAACACGGCCAAGTGCTGCTGTTTGAACCGGCTCTGAACAGCGATGACAACACTTTACACATCACCCCTGACCACTATTTGACCGGCGACCAGTTCGGGGCCTGCTTCGGCTATGACATTGCCCTGGTCGACTTTAACAGTGACGGGTAGGTTAGCCTTTCACCTGTCTGTTATGTAATGTCAGGTTTTATGGATTACCTTGATCTTCCTTGTATAATATGCACCCCAATTTTTTAGCACCGCCCCATGCTACTCTCTCTGCTTCGTTATCCACAAGAAGCTGGATGCACGGGTCAAATAATAAGGTTTGTAGTTGTCAACATTTACCTGTTTGTTCAAAGTGTACTAATTATCACCCCCACCCCCCGAATTAGTGCTGTAAAATTTTGATAATTTTCCAGATTGAAAAAGATATTGACATAATAATGTATGATGCAGTGCATGTATAGGACATACAATTTAGTAACCATCAGAATATGTAATAATTATAATGTTTTTATTTCTGACAATCAATCAATCGGAATGTCCATATAAAAATAATAAATACATAGTTAAAAACAGTATAGTTAAAAATTATACGAAGCTAAGATCCATTGATGCCGCAATTTCGACGTACAGTACATGTCACTAATTGTTCTGTATAATGGGATTGAGTGACTTGTCAATCCTAGTCATTAAGCTAAATATAGCCTTTCTGATGACACATTTACATGAGTTGACATTAGCCGTAGCGAACATGTGGGTAGCGCTACGTCTCATGGGCAGTCTGTTCAATATCCTGTAGGAGTTGTTATAAGCAACAACAAATTGCTCTAAATTTGCTTTTCTACAATTTACCCGTAAAGCACACATCTAAATATTACTGAAATAGGCCATGAGGAGCTTATTCTTTATAGCAGTAGAGCAAAAGTGAAACTTTTCAAATGACATGTCCAAGATATTTAAATGAGGTGGTAAACTTCTTCCCTCCTAGGGTCAGTTCCCTAGCAAAAACTAATCATGTTAAAGCTTTGTGTTTTTTTCGAGCAACTCCATGGTGGCATCGTGATAGTTAGTATGCTGGCCTTGATCCGCCCTTCCCTTTAGACCCCCCTCCCCCTTAGACCCTCCTCCCCTTTAGACCCCCTCCCCTTTAGACCCCCTCCCCTTAGACCCCCTCCCCTTTATACCCCCTTCCCTTTAGACCCCCTCCCCTTTAGACCTCCCTCCCCCTTAGACCCCCCTCCCCTGTAGACCTCTCTCCCTTTTAAGTACACTTTGTATGAATATGTAAACGTTGAGAGTCAACAGTTGTAAACGACCTCTCAAACATCACATCAACTAAAGTAAATAATATTGACTGGAACCATTGCAATGCAGAGAAAATTTGTGGTGTAGTCTCCCTTTAGGTAACGATACCTCCCGCCAGTGATTTGTCAGTCAACATGGCGAAGCCATTATTGCTTTACCGCGACTCTGTAATACGCACTCTTGTATGTTCTTATTCACCACTTCGGTATGTATCAATGCATCCGTTGTGTTACACTCATCATGGCACATTCGGCACATTCGGCAAAAGACCACGAGCTCGAACTAAGACGTTAAACGGTCAGTTTGTCTATGAATGTTAGCGGCAAAATGGAACGAAAATCACAAGCTACCAGTAAACCTAGTGCCGCGGAGCTTCCTAAAGACCCGCGAGAGTGCACCACTAGCGTTGACATTAACCAAGATCCACGCTATGGCACCACAAACACCAGACTGGCTTATCACTTTCTTGTCAAAGCAAGAAGAACGCGAGTATAATAGCAAACAGCTGGAACAGGAACGGGAGCACATACGCGGCGAAAGACATGAACTGTTGATGCGTCTCCTCTGCGAGACCCTTGACAGACGTGTCCGCAACAATTCACCACCGCACGAACGCAGCAATGGTGCCAATGACGAGTCTAATGAGTCACAGACTCAACGCACTGAGACCAACGTCCAGCACACTTCTACCGGCCCACAGGCTAAAACTAGGCAAACAAAATGTTACCCTGGACAGGGTCGCACTAGAAGAACGCGAGCGAGAGGAAGGCGAGCCAGTCGACCAACTTTACATTGCCTAACGAGAGATAGCCAACAACGCAGATCTTTGCCAGCATAAATGATCGTCTTACCACGCGAATTATGTCGGGAATTCGTAATCCAGAAACAAGACGAAAGTTGTTAACATACACGCCTCCCCCTTCTCTGCAGACAACAGTTGATGTCTGCAGGAATGATGAATCAGCAAGGAATGATGAAGCTGCATGTGCGAACAATGACCCAGGCCATACGAAGATAGACAAAGTTGCAAGAAAACGTGGTAACGTGGTAAAACTAGAAATACCACCACATCAAAACACAACCACAGATGTGGTTATTGTGGCAAATCGGTTCATAAAACGTGTGATGAATCAAGTCACTGGCAGGAGGTCTCGTTACCTAAAGGGAAACTACACCAACTTGTAAGTTATTCGAGAATACCAATTTATTGTATTTTGTTGCTACAAATGTTTTACACTATATTTATGTACCTATTAACTTCTTACGTCTGAAACAATTTATTGGTCATTTGTATAATATTTTTATGTTCAAGCCTCGTAACATGATACTTTACAGAATTCCAATTCCATATTCATTCTGCTACAATTATTTCAGGAGACTTGTTTGATGAGGTAACTAGACTAAGACAGCTATGATTATTTCAGGAGGCAAGACTTGGTGGTCGGGGCACCTTTCTATCTTGCCCCTAGAGTCGGTGGAGCATTCTATGTCTTCATGAATGGACCGGAGGTAAGTCATAATGTACCGACTTAGCCACACCATCCAGGTGTCTCGGTCACAACTGTTAACCATTCCTGTATCTACCGATTCCAGAAATTATATTTTGTCTATTATTTGCATTAAATGTACAAAGTCGTGTTGTGTAATATAAAACTGTATACAGTTGAACCATGCTTTATGGTCACCTCAGTAATACAGCTACCTCGTCATTATGATCACCTCAGTAATACAGCCACCTCGTCATTATGGTCATCTCAGTAATACAGCTACCTCGTCATTATGGTCATCTCAGTAATACAGCTACCTCGTCATTATGGTCATCTCAGTAATACAGCTACCTCGTCATTATGATCACCTCAGTAATACAGCCACCTCGTCATTATGGTCACCTCAGTAATACAGCCACCTCGTCATTATGGTCACCTCAGTAATACAGCCATCTTGCCATTATGGTCACCTCAGTAATACAGCTTCCTCGTCATTATGGTCACATCAGAACTACAACCACCGCGCCATTATGTCAGCTCAGTAATACAGCTACCTCGTCATTATGGTTACCAGGTTTGTTAACAAATGCATGTCAATGCATTTGAATGCAAATGCAAATGTTTCACTTTGGTCAGATGCGAATGCAAATGCAATTTTCCAGGAATGGCTTTATTTTAACTATTTGTTTTATTTGGAGAAAAGACAACATAATGTATACAAACACATTATTAATTTATTTAATAAATACAGTAGTACATCATTGTAACCACTACATACCAATACATAAACATGTATGTAGAGTAGTACTGAGTCACACAGTTCCAGGCCTGCAGAGGTGGTGGAAATGGGAGGGAGGAATAGACAATTGACAGTTTACTGAGAACCATGCCAGGGAATGAAAGGCTAGTCCTTTAGGTAGGCCAGAATGGAAGGGGAACCCAAGACAATTTACTGGTGGGGTCACTGGGAAGGTAACCTGATGGATAATTATAGCTACCACTAGTCACTCTCTCTGGCTGTAAATATTCAGGGCTGGCACTGGTAATGAGCTGCCACCCCAACCCACCCCTACAGTGCCAACACAACACAAGGGAGTCATTTGTCTGCATTGTTTGATTTGTTTCAATGAACAGGTAATCTCTGAATCCATCAACCTATAGACCAGTTGGTCTTTTTACGTTGAATAAATAACAGTCCTTGTTTATGAGATATAATGAAAACGTTAATTTATATATTTATGTGAGCTTTTCTGAATAACCTTTTGAATTTTGATGTGATTTTCACATCTTAATAAACTGTGATTCTTCCTTCGAATTTCTGGATCTTCATTGGCAGACTGACTTTGCTAAGTCAGTCCACCGACGAAGGCCGAGAGATTCGGTCGAAACATTTGAAGACAGAATCAGTTACTTGAGAAGTAGAAACTGGAACTTGATTCCATTGAATATGTTTCAGGGCATTACTTCGGGAACAAAGAATGTTACAATCACGAGTCGTCCAATGACGATTGCGGAGTGTGCCGAATTGGACTGTACCAGTGCCCGATTCGGCTTCAGTCTTGCCAACATAGGAGATCTCGATCAGGATGGATATGAAGGTGGTTTTCTTTATCACGAAAGAAATTTTTTTATAAAATTATAACCCCCACATAGAGACCTGCCATATTAATTTTATTGAAATGCGAATTTTTGACCTGAAATTCTGTATGTATCCGTTTAAATAAGTATAACATTTTTCATTGGTTAATCAGCCTATGGCATTCCTACTCCGACTAAGTGTCGCCATCCGTCAGGCTACAAAGTAAACCTGCATCAAACGACATCTGCTAAATCTCGCCAGAAATCTGCCTTGCATTAAATGCAACCATTATAAATTTGTCATTCAATTTTATACTTTTATGATTAACACAAGAAAATATATACTTAATCATGATTTTTACATTTGAAACAAATACGTATAAATATTGGATGTGGCCGTACACCTAATAAAAAAAATCTGTATTGCATGATGGGAAGTCTATACGAAGTGACAGATTTCCATAAAAGTCATATTATTTTCGGTCACTGTAGAATTTATGCAAGAGTTCATCAGTTACAAGATTTAGGGACGATCTTTTATGTACAACACTTCATAAAATTAATTCATGGGGGTTAGCAGCCGTTTCCTTTAACATTGTATGGTCATGTTTTAAACTCTGAGAAATTATTTAAGAATTTCACAAGTGCAACTTATCTTCATGTATTTTCTTTGCAGATCTCGCTGTTGGCGCCCCCTATGAGGGCAATGGTGCGGTATACATCTTCCATGGTTCACAAGACGGTATTGTCCCCGAATTCGCACAACGCATTGTAGCCTCTGACCTGCCGTTGGCGCGACCTCTTATGACGTTTGGCTACTCGCTCTCTGGAGGTCTTGATATGGATGAAAATGGATACCCCGACATAGTTGTTGGTGCATTCGAATCGAGCAAGACCGTGGTGTTGAGGTCGCGACCTGTCATCAACGTCCAGACGATGACTCAGTTCACTCCCGACCTCATCGACCCCAGTGTGAAGACTTGTGTTCACGACGGGCGCGACAATAACTGCTTTAAAGTGCGACTGTGTTTTAAGTTCACGGCAAAGCCACTGGATAGGTGAGCAGCCAGTCTATATATTTATATTGTCATAAAACAACCACTTAAAACAGTCACTTAAAACCGTCCTTAGAACTGTAAAACATGAGAAACTAAATCTAACTTTGTCTAAACTTGCTTTGCTAACATTCTGATTCACGATTTTGAAGTGCAAAGACGAGCTGCAATGGTTTGACCTATGACTGATTGAACTCATGTAGCTAATCAGCGTTCACACCAATTAACGTTCTGAAATTCAAACCTTGATTCACACAACCTTATCTTGCCCTGTTACCACGCAGGTTCACGAGCAAGCTTGACCTGACCTACATCCTCGAGGCGGAGAAGTTTACTGGTAAGCGTTTGTCTCGCGTCATAATCAAGGGTGCCGATCGCCAGAAGAGTCACAAGATCGAACGCACCATCACATTGAACGAGCAGTCGAACTCCTTGCCACGCTGCAAGGACCACCTCATCTATATCATTGTAAGTGTTACACACATCACAGACATTTTGCTGCATAAGGAAGCGAGGTTTGTTGCCCTTTTCAAGACGTTTTTAAAAACACATATTTTGTGTGTGCGGCTGTTGTGAATTTATTCAGAGAGCAGCAACGACTTTTATAATGGCACAGACCTTTTATTTATTTGACCTATTTTAACTTTTTATGGCGTATTACAAATTTCTAATTATATTTTCTTGACAAGGTCTGGTAGTTTTTTGTAATGTTATGTAGTACTTTCATTCAGTTGCATCTTCATGTGAAGTAGTTGGCAGAATTGTTTAAGCCATTATGCTAAGGCCAGTTTACACAATTATCCAGTTGGTCAGCAGACATTGCATTGCATGGTATCATGGTGCTCTTGTAAACCATGTTTTTTTAAGATCGATTTACGAGGCCAATCTGTGGCTTGTGCTGTTGGAACTAGGACTGGTCCATATTTGGCCAACCGTCAGATGCGATTTTGAAGCTAAGGCCAATTTGTGGCTACAATTGTACTGTTGGAACTAGGACTGGTTCGTATTTGGCCGACCGTCAGATGTGATTTTGAAGCGAATGACAGCAGGTGCACTAGTCGTAACCTTTCGTCAAAGCTCAAGTCGGGAGTGGCACAAATCAGCAACTAGATTGCAGCGGCTAGATACGTCGCGTGTCTAATGCAGACATAATTTAGCTGTGCATTATCATGTGACAAGATGTTGCCCGACCCAGTGGGACACAAATCGCTCACGTAAACTGACATGTATATGCACAGTTCAACGCATCATATATATTTGGTTAAAGGTCAAAGTCTGTTAGTTTCTATCATAAAATGATGTTGTATAACATAAAATATATCTATTCTGCCAACTTCCCTGCTCAAACATGCTTCAACGAACCACCATTAAAAAAATATAATTTGACTTTGTTTATGAAAATTGTCAACAGCTGTTGGTGAATTTACTTATTAAAATATAGTGTTTTATTAAAAAAATGTTACTTTGTTATTTGTTGAATCCCAATAGAATATGTCATAAAATCTTAAAAACAGCTTCACTCAATTGTTTTTTACAGTCTGACAAGGAGAGTCATACTTTTCTTTTTGCACATTTTAAATGTTGTTCTGGCCACACCCATTAATGTCTATTGTTTTATTTTACAACTTCCAGAACAACAACAAAGACTTCCTGCATCCAATACAGTTCCAGCTGACGTACAAGTTGAAGGAGGTGGCGCCCCCTACCATGTCGCCCGGGGACAGTCTGCCCGACATGAATGCTTACCCAGTGCTCAATGACGCTGCAGCCGTCATCAAGAGATCGGTGAGTCTCGAGGAGCGGTGCCTCAAAACTAGGCTGTCACTGTTGTCATAGGCAGACACATTCCTTTGTCCGAGTGTTGGAGAGATTTTTCCGGGGGGTGGTTTTTGTCATGTAAAGTAATATAACATATAAAGATCGCTTGGTGACAGTTATTGACAGACAAATCGTCCAATGAAAACCATTTACATTCCCTTTATTTCCAATACATTACTTTGCAAGATGTGAAACTGGTGTTAAGAATATAAAAAGAAACTTGCTGACTCAGTGAATGTTTCACCACCAGGTGGACTTCAAAAAGAACTGTGGAGACAACGATATCTGCGAGAGTGACCTTCATATCCGCGGCATCCTCCCTCTTCAGCAGTATGTTCTCTACTTTCTACTTGTCTACAAAACAAACAGTTGTTTGTAGTGGCGCACTGTAGCACCATTGGTATAACTTTGGACCTTTAGTCAAGAGTACCTGGGTTCAACTCAACTCGGTTGGGGCAATTTTTTTCACTTTCTCTTGCCTCAGTTCACACATCTGTATTAATGAATACGTGGCTAATAGTGGATGTAAGTTAGTTGTGGATGAAAAGGCATTGTATCATATCAACATTTATGTCTGCGTCACTGTTTTGTAATTAAAATGTAGATTTTGCATTCAGATTAATGTATGGAATCATGAAAGTTTGGTATCATGGTCCTAGTTCCTTGTTTTGTCAATGCACTGCCAGTGTCAATGCACTGCCAGTGAAGGGCCAGTGTCGGTGCTTGTGAGATTCACTAAGTGTCCCCCTTCCAGTAACATGAATGTACGCCGGCCCAGTCATGGAGATTTGCTTCAGAATGTTGTATTGAGTGAGCTTCCAAGCAAAAATCACTGGATGTCACACCATGTAGGACAATATATATCACTGAACGTCACACTGTTTAGGACAGCATATATCACTGGAGCTCACACTGTTTAGGACAGCGGGTGTCACTAGACGTCACACCATTTAGGACAGCATATATCACTGGATGTCACACTGTTCAGGACAGGGTATATCACTGGACATCACACCATTTAGGACAGAGTAAAATCACTGGATGTCACACCCTTTAGGACAGCTTATATCACTGGACATCACACTGCTTAGGACAGCATATATCACTGGATGCCACACCGTTTAGCACAGTGTATATCACTGTACATCACACCATGTAAGACAGCATATATCATTGGTTGTCACACCATTTAGGACAGCGTATATCACTGGACGTCACACCGTTTAGGACAGTGTATATCACTGGAGGACAGTGGACATCACACCGTATAGGATAGTGTATATCACTATAGACAGTGGATGTCACACCATGTAGGACAGTGTATATCACTATAGACAGTGGATGTCACACCATGTAGGACAGTGTATATCACTATATACAGTGGATGTCACACCATGTAGGACAGTGTATATCACTGTAGACAGTGGATGTCACACCATGTAGGACAGTGTATATCACTGTAGACAGTGGATGTCACACCATGTAGGACAGTGTATATCACTGTAGACAGTGGATGTCACACCATGTAGGACAGTGTATATGACTGTAGACAGTGGATGTCACACCATGTAGGACAGTGTATATCACTGTAGACAGTGGACGTCACACCATGTAGGACAGTGTATATCACTGTAGACAGTGGACGTCACACCATGTAGGACAGTGTATATCACTGTAGACAGTGGACGTCACACCATGTAGGACAGTGTATATCACTGTAGACAGTGGACGTCACACCATGTAGGACAGTGTATATCACTGTAGACAGTGGACGTCACACCATGTAGGACAGTGTATATCACTGTAGACAGTGCTTTATCAGTAGCAGTTACCCACGTAATAAATTATATTTATTATCCTAGGGACACTTCGGGGGACTACATCCTGAAGTTGGGTCAGATGAAGGAATTGAAGCTAGAGGTGTCTGTGAAGAACCGAGGGGAGGATGCACACGAGGCCACGCTTTATGTCGACCTGCCCGAGTCCTTGTCCTACACCGGGGTCACCACCACACAGGTGAGTCCTTGTCCTACACCGGGGTCACCACCACGCAGGTGAGTCCTTTTTCTACACCAGGGTCATCGCTACACAAGTGAGTCCTTGTCCTACACCTGGGTCATCGCCACACAGGTGAGTCCTTGTCCTACACCTGGGTCATCGCTACACAGGTGAGTCCTTGTCCTACACCTGGGTCATCACTACACAGGTGAGTCCTTGTCCTACACCTGGGTCATCACTACACAGGTGAGTGATACTGACACTTGTTGTGCTCTTTCTTCCTGAAGACTGAGATGACGCTGGCGTTGATACTAGTCATCATTTTTATTGTTCCTCCTGTCATTGCTGTTTCTCTCCTCCCAGCCTCCTCCCTCAGCTCCTCCAGTCTTCGCTTGTCTATCCTTTACCCTCCCGCATTTCTTCTCACCCTGTTACAACGATTTTCATTGGTTAACTGGTTTGGGGGTTTTCATAAAATTAAAATGCCCTAATTAAAATGTCCTAATTATCTGAATTGTTTTGTCTCAAAGTTCACACCCAAATTGTCAGTGTTATAGTCTATTGCTCTATTTATTTACCATCATAAATGATATATAATGGAAATTTGACATACTAATTAATCATCTGATAAAAAACGTTATATTTTACCATAACAGGTACAGATTTATTGCCTTTTATTGCCACACAGCAATCTCTATAATTAATCATATGTTATAAAACTGGCATCTTTTATTTGATCGCCAAATCATGTATTTTCTAAAATATGACATGAAAGACATGAAAGATAATGATAGTGACCTGTTTTGATATTGGATGTTATTTCTAGAACGACAGACAGAGATGTTTTGGTGCTCTTCCTCCTTGTTCCCTGCTGTACAGGCGTGAGGGTCATTTACAGTCACAGTATTGTCGAGCCACTCTTTCTGTTCTTTGTTTCCATAGTTTTCTATCGGCAGCCCCCTCTCCATCTTTCATCCTCCCCCGATCTTCTAATGTCCCTCCTCATGCAGTCCTCCCATCCCATGCTTTTCCACCTGCTCTCTTTGCTAGCATCCTTCCATATATGTTATAAATCCATCCTTCCATATATGTTATAAATCCTAGAATTATCATGGTGTTATTTCTAGTGTGTCAGACCTGTGTGCAACTTCGTATTTGCGAGGTGGGCATCATAACGCAGAATCACCTGCATGCGCTCGATACCTGTCAGTTCTGTTAAAACATTGACACTGCATGTATCAGTAGATAATTTGTTCCATGAATTAACTGATCGTCCCTTTTGTGAGAAATACTTGTCTCTACACTAAAAGTAATTCAGTAAATACAGTTTATCTGTTCTGTCCACAGAAGAAGAAGAAGTATGCCTGTATACCAACTAAGAGCAACGTCACGTGTTCTGTCGCCAATCCGATGTCATCCAATCAGCGAGCTACATTTGTGATTCGTCTCGATGCCTCCAATATTATTGCGTCCAAGCACAAACTAGTCATTGGGCTGCAAGTGAACACGTGAGTGACAGACAGGGCCTGTTATATTTGCCCTCTTTAGTCTCTGCTTGCAAGGGCATGTCGCTGTAGAATAGGTCCAACGAGACAGAGAGACGCAGAGAACCTCTCCGGGTTGATCTGGTCATACTGGAGAGGTCGACACCTCTCTTCGCGAAACATAGAATGACCTTTTCTCTGTGTCTAGCGAGGAAAAATTTAATATTGACCCACAGGCAGGCAAATAGATGGTTCAGGCAAACGGATAAGATAGCATAAGAATCACATCCATGAAACATATGATATATATATATATATATATATATATATATATATATACAGTAATACCTTTGAAAGTCCTGAATTATTTGCTATTAGTTTGCACTGTCCACTAGCTGCCCATAGTGGCCACCTGGCCAATGTGGACAACGGACAGGGAATTTGGACCCAACAATTCATAGTCATCCTGCATTGACAATCCCGCGAGTTAGTCTAGCTGAGCGACCGCTGATAGCTACTAACTTCGCTAAGTATGTATTATGTGTGATACCATTTGTATAATGTCATCAAGAAGTATAAGAAATGTGAGTGTAAGAAGTGAGCCTCTTGCCTAGCCCTAGCCTAGGCCACTGCCAGCTGTGTAAACTTTCACCCCTTGGTTTCTTTTGGACATCAAAGCCGTTTCAGCTCACCGTTCCATAACCCTAGCCCTGCTAAATTATATGTTGTGAAAATACATTTTTGGCTGCTATTATCTGTGATTATTAGTCTGAAAACTTGGCATTTTATGTTGCAATTTTTACAAAATAAAATTATTAATCTTGTTACTAGGACAAGTACAGAGTTGGATGAGAGAAATGACTTTGACCAACTTGTGATCAAGGTTGTTGTCGAAACAGATCTCCTCGTGCGAGGGTAAGTCTCAAAAACCATAATGTGAGAGGAATTCTCAAAAACCATACTGACATGAGGGTAAGTCTAAAAAAAAACCATCCCCGGATGGGATAACTTGATAGTTTGTAAGTGACTGTCAAGATAGCAATACTTAAGCCATTTCAGGATACACTAAAGTATTTAACTATGCCTTGGTCAATAATTTGATGGCTTCTTGGAATCCAACTCTCCAAATTGCGGCGTAACAATGGCAGTTATAGAAACATCTAGTGATGGTTTACATAACTTGGTGACAATCGTAGAACATATGCGTAATGGTGTCAACAGTGTATGTAAGTAGTTGTTCACGTAACAAACAGTTGTAATATATAAGAATATGTAACAACTACATACAGTAATTTGATTGTTCGTACAAAGGAATGGTGGGGTGAATTTTTAAATCATAAAAATGTCACGATTCGTTTATGGAGTCGTAGATAATCCTCTGATAATTTGGCACCCAATATACAAAGTATCTGGGGGGGTAGCGTAACATAAATATATCTGGGGGTGGGTAGCATAACATGCATACATCTGGTGGGGTAGCATAACTTACATACATCTGGGGGGTAGCGTAACATACATCTGGGGGGTAGCGCATACATACATACATCTGGGTGGGTAGCGAAAATATACATGTACTAGCTGGATTATAGTAAGATTATGTGTGTGACAGTTCCGCGGCCGAGCCGGTGGAAGTGTTCTACGGAGGCGAAGTGAAAGGGGAGAGCGCCATCACGTATGAGGACGAGATCGGTAGCACTGTCATTCACAGCTACGAGGTAATACTTAGTTAGTTACTTAATTACGTTCTTAATCCTCTTCACCCCAACCGGCGCACAGCACTGAAGCAATGCTTCTCCATGTCAGTCTTTTTTTTCATTTCTTAATATGTATCCAGATGGTTAAAATTTTTTTAGATGGTGCGATTATTAATTAATATATGAATCGACCATGACAATAGCATTTATTAATTGATAAAAAAATAATTCATAAAAACATTATAAATGAGAAGTGGTTGTAACATGAGTGATTATTAATGAATACATGAATTGGCCATGACATGAGTGTTTATTAATTCAGAAAAAGATTATTCATAAAAATAAAAAAATTATTTTATTAAGAATTAATCGTGACATGAGCGAATATTAATGAATACATGAATTGACAATGACTAGTGAACAAAATTATTAATACAGAAATAAAAAAAAAATTATGATGAGCAATTATGAATGAATACATACTGTTGATGTGACTGTGGTTGAAGGTTGAATATATAACATTGATGTGACTTGATGTGACTGTGGTTGAAGGTTGAATATATAACATTGATGTAACTGTGGTTGTAGGTTGAATACATAATGTTGATGTGACTGGTTGTAAGTTGAATACATAATGTTGATGTGACTGTGGTTGTAGGTTGAATGCATAATGTTGATGTGACTGGTTGTAGGTTGTACACATAATGTTGATGTGACTGTGGTTGTAGGTTGAATATACAATGTTGATGTGACTGTGGTTGTAGGTTGTACACATAATGTTGATGTGACTGTGGTTGTAGGTTGTACACATAATGTTGATGTGACTGTGGTTGTAGGTTGTACACATAATGTTGATGTGACTGTGGTTGTAGGTTGAATACATAATGTTGATGTGACTGGTTGTAGGTTGAATACATAATGTTGATGTGACTGTGGTTGTAGGTTGAATACATAATGTTGATGTGACTGTGGTAGTAAGTTGGACACATAATGTTGATGTGACTGTGGTTGTAGGTAAAAAACAAGGGACCAGGTCGCGTGATGAATGTGACAGTGTTCATCTCTTGGCCCTACGAGGTCGAGAGTGGCTACAGCAAGGGGAAGCACCTCTTGTATCTGATGCAGGACCCTGAGATAGCCGGCAACAGGGTGAGTGGGACTACAGGGGAGGTCTGGGGTAGTGTTGTGTCAAATAAAAAAATGTAAGTCAAAGGACCGAAAATTGTCCATTGATATTGCCAATCACTTTTTTATTCTGTGTGGTTGTTTGAGCCAAGTTATTAATTCATGTCTCAGTAGAACCAGCCATGACAAAACTAACAGACAAGTATATAAACAAACACATTTTGTTGTCTTATGTTTTCAGCCACAGTCCACACTCTCAACGTTTCCCCAATCAAAATGTTGTCTGCCGTTGACGTGTTTAAGTATATTTGTTGTAGGGGGCGTTTGCCGGGAAGTGTAAAATGGAACGTGGAATGGTGAATCCACTTAGAATCAAGGTGAGGCCATTTTTATATATAACACATTGAACATGTCCTGTACTACGTTAACCTCAATTATCCAGGCGGAAATTATGTATGTGCCCAAATTCTGGGCACATACATAATTAGCTAATTACGATCCAGGCATTTGAGTAATTCATAAAATAAGAGTTAACTTTTATCAGTTGATACGATGCAGTTTGAATTAACTTTAAACTTTGATAATATTGAAACAACTGTCCGACTGAAAAGTTAAATCAGGTAAAAAAAAAGTGTTTAGTGTAGCATCTCGATCATGACGCCGATTGGCTGCTGGCGCTTCACGGGAACGCCTACACAAAATGGAGTGGTGACAGTGGGTAACAACGAAATCATGCCTCTGCGGCCAGACTCTCTTCTTGGTGGATTCTAGAAGCCAGATAAGCGAGACCTGTACTACATTGACATGCACACAGATACAGATGTCACCTGAATTATTGTCAGAATGGCGATATAAATTTTTTTAATTACCTGTAAATTAAATATGCACCTCTACATTCTATAATCAGAATATGCATTGCCATCTGAGCAAACCCTTTTAGTAGAAATAGAGATTGTTCCCTTTGAACAAGTTCATGCAGATATTGTTCTTCATGAAAATTCTCATGGCTTTGGTTTATCATCATTGGCTCATTCGTAATCAGTTTCTCTCCTTCCCCAATACCAGGTGAACCCTGCTTTAAGGTTAAGACCCAAGAAAGTAAGTCGGCTGTCTTGCATTGTGTATGTGGATGTAGAGAAATGGTTAGAATGTTTTTATATCTAGTTTTTGTATGTTTGTCATATATGTTGTTTTACCTATGTTGCCTTGTAGATAATTAATAATTACTGTGTAGCAATACATGTTGTGCATTTGTTGAACACATATTGTACACATTGAACATCGCCTGCTAGATCTGTTGTACAAGTATCTTATTTTTAGTATCTAAGCACAGTCGTAGTATTTGTCTAGACCAGGGTTCGGCAACCTTTTTGAACGGAGGGCCAAATTAGTTACTTGGAATAGGTCAGCGGGCCACACATACATGCACGCACATGGAAGCACGCACGCACGCACGCACGCGCGCGCGCGCACATAAGGATATTATCTTTCTTGTAACACGTACAATATATATATATATATATATATATATACATACATACACACATATACATATATACACATACACACACTCACATACACGCACATATATATATATATGTATATATATATGCATCCCGCAGTTGTGTTTCCCACAATCGAAACCTGGTCTTGAAGGCAGAGACAAACGGGAACAGTCCATTGATTAGTTGTTCTCTTCTCTGGAGTTTGGCGTTCAGCAGAGTGGGGTGCTCCATGACGCAGACTAAAATGCAAAATCGCACATCCATAAGGGGTCAGTGAATGCCGGTACTTCTCCACCCTTCTTCATGAATACGCTAATCTCATGTCTCAGCTCGTACACATGGCACAACATGGCAACCCAACCTAGTCAGGGCACTTCGGTTTAGTGCAGGAATTGTTAATATTGCACATTCATCTGGGACGGAAGGTGCTGGAACTGCCAGTGATTTAACGAGTGATGACGAGTGTTATTCAAAACAACACATTATCACTCAAACACAAAAAGATAGAAAATTCATGTCTGCATGTGAGCAAAACTTAATTAATTAAAGTTTTAAGGAAGTGAGAAATGATTGATATGTTCATCGCGTGGAAATGGTATTAACGAGTTGCATTATGTGATATGTTTCGTCTAGAATTTAGTCTAGACAAGACGTACTATTTTTTATTTTATATATCAATATTGCGGGCGCGGGCCACGCCATGCATAATCTCGCTATCAGTCCGTGGGCTGCATGAAATAGCTCTGCTGGCCGCAGTTGGCCCGCGGGCCGCAGGTTGCCGACCCCTGGTCTAGACGCATAGACGCTTTTTATGTATTTGTCGTGGTTATGAAATATGTGTATTTGTGAAATGTTCATATTTGTTTCGTGGACCCAGGTTTGTTGGCCATGTATGTATGCACCTCGGAATTCCAGCTTTGGTTGAGATAGTTTGTTTCCGTTATTATTTATTTAATTTCCATCAGTTGCAATGTTAGTTTTTGCTGATGTGTTCATGAATACAGGATTTAGCCCAGAATGGTTTCATGTTTCATTTGCCCTCTGGGCTGGCACATAATAGCAGTTGTCTGATATGAAATTCTTGTTGCATTATTTGTAAACATCCGTGGTCCTTCTGCATCGTTTGGAAAGGATGTTGTTGTCTGCAACGTTCTGGGCTGGATCATGTGAATGTGGGAAGCTGACAGCATATTTTCGGGTAGAGGCAGACTTGTTTTTCTTAGTTAGACTCACATGTTCTGTTGTGCATGTCACAAGAATGCATCCATGTTGGGTCTACAATTGTATTTACCTTGAGAGAATGTTGTAATATCACTTGTCTAACAATGCCAGTTTCCTTTCAGTAATTTGGATCTAGGTCTGTTTAATATTGTCACAGTTTCTTCTTGTAACGTCAAAACTGGCAATGTCCTGTAAGCAGTCGTTCAGTTAATCAACAGTATTGTTGTACCTTCCCTTAAAAGATACTCGTTGAAGTCTGATATGTCTCATTGTTTACACTGCTCCCAACCATGTTCATCAAACAAACTCTTTTCTCACAGACGGTGCCGAAACCAATCAAGCGACCTAGTGGCGATAACACAAACTACACTGTGGTGGGTTCGCCGCTGACGACAAAGAAGAAGAATGGTCGCTCGAAGCGGGAGGCAATCATCCCGGCGGAAGAGTTCATTGACTCCAGTGGCCGCTCCATGAGAGTTGTCATCATGGTATGCACCGGGGTTCATAATGCCACAGTTGGGATCAAGTAGGCTTTTCTGGATCAGATACAAATACAGTGTATTTAAAAATAATTTAATATAAATACATTGCTTTACAATACATTGTATTTTAAATTGTCAAATACAATATATATATATATATATATACATTGTATTTTAAATTGTCAAATACAATATATATATATATATATATATATATATATATATATATAATATATTGTGGATAGGAATGCACTAAAATCAAATATAAATGACGTCAGACAGTGATGTATTTTACAACTTTTTCTTAAATTTGCAAAATCGAAGTCTTTCTCGAGCTATTCCACCCACAGCTGTCGGCGTTCCAAAGACATCTGTGATGTGTTTGTCCCGTCTTTGTTGCTTCTTTTGACTTGCTGACTGGGCTTGACTTAAACTTAAGGCCACATTGAACCCCTCACTGGTCTCTGGAAGGTTGCACCAGTGTTCGAAATATACGCTTACCCAGTGGACCCTGTTTTTTCTGCATAAATTTTCATCAGCTGATTGTCAAAACTGGCCGCTGGAATAAGCAAATTGTTCACAATATGCATTTTTACGCCCACCAAAAATAGTCATTGTGAAACATGGTATTATGTTGACATGTTTGAAGTCAACATGTTGTTATACAGGCCATTTAACTTTGCTGCAGGACCAATAACTTTTGGGAGATGCTGGTCTGGCTGACAAGAACCTTTTGGGGTTCAAAGTAGAACACTGGGTTGCACCACTGTCTCTCTTCCCTGCCTCTTTCCCCTGCCTCTCTCCCCTGTCTCTTTCATCTGCCTCTTTCCCCTGCCTATCTCTTCTTCCTGTCTCACCTGCTTCTTTCCCCTGCCTTTC
Source organism: Lamellibrachia satsuma (assembly GCA_033239005.1). Classification (NCBI taxonomy): domain Eukaryota; kingdom Metazoa; phylum Annelida; class Polychaeta; order Sabellida; family Siboglinidae; genus Lamellibrachia; species Lamellibrachia satsuma. The sequence goes on from BSQZ01000014.1 coordinate 7,562,625, forward strand.
TCCCCTGTCACTTTCCCCTGCCTCTCTCCCTTGCCACTTTCTCCTACCCCTCTCCACTGCCTCTCTCACCTGCCTCTATCCCCGGCCTTTCTCCCCTGCCTCTATCCCCTGCCACTTTCCCCATCCCTCTCCCCTGCCTCTTTCCACTGCCACTTTTCCACACCTCTCTCCCCTTCCTCTATCACCTGCTTCTTTCCCCTGCCTTTCTCCCCTGCCTCTTTCCCCCTGCCTTTCTCCCCTGCCACTTCCCCCTGCCTTTCTCATCTGCCACTTTCCCCTACCCCTCTCCCCTGCTTCTTTCCCCTGCCTCTCTCCACTGCCTCTTTTCCACGCCTCTCTCCCCTTCCTCTATCACCTGCTTCTTTCCCCTGCCTCTTTCCCCTGCCTTTCTCCCCTGCCACTTTCCCCTGCCTTTCTCATCTGCCACTTTCCCCTACCCCTCTCCCTGTCACTATTCAGGGTATGTACTGCATCTTGTTGAAGCTTTTCAACTCACAAGCACTTAACACTTTTTGTATTCAATTTGCTTAGTATTTTACCTCATGTCCATGTTAAACATGCATATCTTTGTCATTTTCCAGGACTGTGACCGGAAGACAGCCAAATGTTTCACCTTCCCCTGTGTTCTTGGGGAGATCCGCAAGGGAGAGAGTATTGTCATCTCCATGCGGTCACGACTGTGGAATAGCACGTTTGTGGAGGTAGGTTTCTTTGATGGGTCGGGAAAGAGACGGGAAAGATCTGCTCTAGGTACTTCCTAGTTAATCACATAATCATAGAAGATTAATATGAATGTTGCAGCATCATGATTTGTGTTTTGTTGCTAGGGTGATGGTCATATAACATTTGTTCCTATGAAATATTGACTTCCAGGCGTTTCTATTCAAGAACACCTTTTAATATCATTAACGTTTTAACTTGAGATTTGTGCATAAAATTACATGATATACCACCACTTGTGTGTGTGTGCGTACGTGTGTTCGTATGTGCATGCGTGTGTGCATGCATGCTTGTATGTGCACGCGTGTGTGCATGCGTATGTGTATTAGTGTTTAGACAGCCTGAAAAGTCCCAGTTTACTCAAATGTATAGATAGTCAGGGGCTGTGATGCAGAGGGAATTTTGTGAAGAAATAGCTTGTTGTGCAATGAACACAATATAGCTGAATACTTCTCTCATGATGTACCAGAATGGTCAGTTTTGATGAAAATGCATTAGTCAAAAATCCAAACCCTTGAAGGCTTGAAAATGGTATGGTCTTAAACCGAGAAAGCCCTGGAATGTAATATTCATTTGTTAGTTTGAACCCTATTTTAATGTAACTTTGCTACTGGTCTGCAGGACTACACTCATGTTGACCACGTGCGGATCTTCTCAAAGGCAGAGATCAAGATCGATCCGTCGCTGAGCGTAAAGCAGACGGACACAAAGAACGACATCTCAAAGGTGAACATATTGCAGGCAGCAGTGAATATTCAGTCTTCTAGAAAATGTAAACATGTTCTGGTTTAAAGGTCCCTACTGAATTAGATTTTTTATTCATCTTGGTTTACATTTAAAAATATTTGACCTACCTAGTATTGGCTACGATATGTTAACTAGTTCATGAAATCACTGGACAAACTAATCAATTATCATTGACTGGACCTAGTTTAAATTTGGCCAAATGTAGCACATGTGGCTCCACCTCTATATACTACAACATAAGGCTACGTTCACATGTTGCTCCACCTCTATACACTACAACATAAGGTTATGTACACATGTTGCTCCACCTCTATATACTATGACAAGGTTATGTACACATGTGGCTCCGTCTCTATGTACTACGACAAGGTTATGTACACATGTTGCTCCACCTCTGTATACTACAACATAAGGCTACGTACACTTCTGTAAGTTACCCGATCTGTCGATCAAAGTCAGTTGAGTACTATTTTTACGTAACTTCGGACTATCGTAGAAAAGACGCATGACGGTGTGAATAATAGTACGCAACTGTTCGCATGGCATTGTGGAGTATTGTACATAATAAATACAAAGGGTAATTCGATTATTCATAGAAAGGGTACAAACAGGTGAATTGTGAAAAAAATTAAACTAATGACCCGACCGTGTAGTTATAGATAAACCCCTGAAAGTTTGATGTCCAAGATGCATAGCAGCTACAAGTAGAAGAAGATACACACATACGCACGCACGCACGCACGCACGCACGCACGCACGCACGCACACACACACATACTTGCTGGATTATAGTAAGATTATATTAAGTTGCGGTGTTTGTTGTGGCAGGCGATGACGAAGGCCATCCCAGACATCGAGGTGGCGGAGAGGGAGGGGGTGCCGCTCTGGATCATCATCCTCGCTATCATTGGCGGTCTGTTGCTGCTCATACTGCTCATTCTGCTCATGTGGAAGGTGAGTCAAAATCCCACCCTGCTCCCTTTCCTACAATCCCACCCTGCCCCTTTTCCTACATTCCACCTTGCCCCTTTAATTATGTTCCCATACTGCCCATCCTTCCCCTATACTCCTACCCTGCCCCTTCCCCTATGTTCTCACCCTGCCCGTTTCCCTATATTCCCACCCTTCCCCTATATTCCCGCCTTGCCCCTTCCCCCATTTTCCCACCCTGTCGCTTTCCCTAAATTCCCACTTTGCACCTTTCCCTACATTCCCACCGTACCAATTTCCCCTATATTCCCAACCTGCCCATTTCAATATATACCCACCCTGCCCCTTTCCCACACTGCCCTTTTTCCTATATTCCCACCCTGCCCTTTTTTCTATATTCCCAACTGCTCCTTTCCTTATATTTCCACAGTGCCACTTTCCCCCACATTCCCACAGTGCCCCTTCCCCCTATATTCCCACAGTGCCCCCTCTGACCCATTTAGTTGTGCAAAACTATAATCAGGTAAACGTTCGTCAATGTTGTATACACGTTTAACCCATTTTCCAAAATATAACCCTCTTTCCCACTGACACAGTGAAAGATGTTAACCCTAGTGACCTCTGTCACTGTGTTGTACATGTATACGAATTTAACCCTTTTCTCAAATTTCACCCCATCCCACTGACACGGTGCAAGAATTTAACCCTATCCACCTCTATCACTGTGTTGTGCACAAATAAAAACAATTTCTCAAATTTAACCATTTGTTTGCAGTGCGGCTTCTTCCAGAGGAAGAAGGCGGATGAAATGAGAAAGTATCGCGGGAAACTGGAGAAAAAAAAATACTACGATGACGACTTTAACTAGGGAGGACATTAGGGAGAAGACTTCGGGAGGGACCCGTCCGTACTCACTGCCAACTTCAAGAGTTTTACAAGGATGTTGTTGTTGTTGGAATGAACTTGTTGGCCATGTAGAGTTGATGTCAGACTGATTACAAACTTGGAACAGACTTAGAGTGGCGTCATGAGTTTAAAAGTATGTGAAGCAGTTATCTGAAAAAATCAAGTTATACGAAAAAATTACATAGATTAAGTTAACAGCGGTTTTGAGCTGCCATCTAGTTGATAGTGGTGGTGGCACCGATAAAAAAACGGTTTTCCTTTAATAATGCGCAATAGAAAACATAATTTTTCGCGAAATGCGCAGAATGGATACAGTGCGTCTTGCAGATAAGCGCCGCACAATCGCAGCATTTCCCAGATCACTACTGATCTAGAAAGATCTGACGGCTGCACTTTACAGGCTTTTTCATTATAATATCTCGAATACAGCCTCATCTATAATAACACGTTGTCATAACACCTGGAAGCACAGATGTTCAGGAGCAGGAATGTGCTGTAATGTCGCAAGAATGTTCTGACATCTCAGTATGAGTTCATGACCTTTATGATGTTATGAAGTTCTCGGGGAAATATCGGTGAAATCAGGTTATTGGTTCTGCCTGTGGCGGATACAATTGTCACAGTGCCTATCGGAGTTTAACATTTACGGCTCTACTCCTGCATTTAGGTGTGATTTCAAAGAGACATGGGTCATTTCAGGGCAGCATTGCATATGTGAAGTTATAAATAACACATAAATATTGGACTTATGTGATCCTACACCTGTTCTGCCAAATTGATTAGTTATGGCCAATTTACACAGGTGATTTGTGCCCCAATTGGATGGGCGATAATGATTATACATAACTACAGTACGTGTTCGTTTAGTGACTTGCACCACTCCCACCTTGAGCTATGAAGAAAGGTCTCGATGAGCGCACCAGTTGCGAGTCACTGATTGGCCATTGCTTCAAAATCTGTTGGCCAAATTGGGACCAATTGTAGCCACAAATTGGATTTGCTAATCGGTCTTGTGTGGATGTTTATATGTCCGCAATAACATGTGACACCATGTCGGCCGGTCAGTTCAGCAATTAATCAACTATTTAAACTCTCCTTTGTCAATACATATTTGATGTTTTCATCAAAAATGGTGTGCAACCATTTTTTAGAAATTGACATTAATATATGAATACTTTGTGCCAAATATGATCTCTATCATATGGCGAAAATTATCTCAGCATTTATATTAACCGTCCTAGCAAAAATAACTCTGGGCTTTTCAGTCCATTGTGTGATGTAATCATGTGATGTCATAATTAAAATGCTTTATTGTCCAAATCAGTAACATAAAAATGCAAGTTGATCTAGTTTTGATAGTATGTAATATTTAACCATTTTACTGTACTAGGTTTTCTAGCTAAACAGCTGCATGGCGTTTTGTAAATGTCTTGTATAACCATGTGGCAAATGTCACCAATTAGACGTTCATCGAATGCACAAGATGATCTACAGGTCAGTGTAGTTGTCATTTAGGGTAGATGTGTATCCCTAATGCTCTTGTATGTTTTATACACTTAAGCGTGTTCGTGCTTCACCAAGATAATTAAGTGATAAGCTGATTTCATGACTAACATCTTGTTTGTATAGTTGTTTAAGAATTTTTTCACCAATTCGATCATAATGTAACTATCATGTAACATTTCTCTCTGGGACATAGATGAGAAAGAAGTGTTTCATTATGAGCAATACAATGTTTATGAAGAAAAACAAATTGACAACCGGTATCGGTGCCAGCCTCACCCCGGACTTCACGGATCGAGAAGGAGAGCAACAACATTGTTTTCAATGAACACTATACTGTGTATGCGATGTATGCACGATGTATGCACTATTGTACAGCACCCAGAATAATTATCCGGGCGGGCGCTATAAAATAAATTATTATTATTATACCTAATGAATTCATAGAAATTGTAGTAAGAGGCTGAAAATATTGTAAGAATCTGTCTTGACTGACACACAGTAGGATATCTAGATTTCTACCATTTGTTGTGCTGGCATCTGCACTAGTTAAGAATATTAGCAACATTTTGCATTTTTATATTGCTGTGTTTACTGAAGCGAGTAATTCTATTATGTTGTCATCGTCGTAGTTTCTGTGTTGTTTTTGCTAACTTATTTAACAAGTCAGGCATAGATACATACAAGTATTTGTTAAGTTTAGGTTGATGATGCTAACTGTGTACTGTATTTGTTCACAATGTGTTTATCAATGATAATACTGCCCGATTTAATTGATTGTGTAACATTAAGATGCAAGTCCTGGCGGCCGGTGCTAACTTAGCGAGTCACTATATATGTATATACAACTGCATGTTGTGTCACATGATCTGTGTATGATATTCTATTGGAGGAAACGTTTCACAGATAGTTTGGCATAGTTGCGTGTGTAGTTGTCGGATTACAACACTTTGGTGGTTGGAAGTCTCTGTAGGACGTAGTTAAAATGTTTTTGTGTCAAGTTTTATGCTTTTGTACATTTGCTAGTAACTTCAGTTGGCTGTTGAGCTGTGATGGTGTATGCTGGGATTGACAGAAGAGCTTGTGTTAATTAAGAAATATTACTAGTGAAACATGTAGAAATGTCACTGTAATTGGTCACCTATCTGTGGACAGTTTACACCATGTTTGAATGTGACACTGGCAAATACATGTTTACTTCTGAAAATGAAAACAGACATTTACTTTATTCTTCTTCAGACGGAAATTCTTTCAGAACTTCTCCCAAAATTTTTTTTCACTTTTTGAACTTAATGCTCATGTGAGCCAGGGAGGGAGGGAGCAGGGAGGGACAGAGGGAGGGAGGAAGCGGGGAGGGAGGGATGTGGTGTTGGCTGTCGCCCTGTTGCGGGTGACTGAAATGACGCGAATAACGGTTCTTCCATTTCGGGGGCCATCTCGCTGATTGTTGACGGGCTTCGGGAGTTGAGTGATGCGAAGGATGGAGACCGTCGAGCCAGTCGGCGCTACGATAAGCCATTTGCAAAAATAGAACTCAAACGCCGGGAAAACAAGTCGACAAATGACCAGTAAAACCATCCACCAAACGGTACTACCCTGTAATGGCTAATGTGACTGCACTGGTCACAGCACCAAATGTGACACCACGGTAACGATGACACGATATATATATATATATATATATATATATATAATCAAAGTAAGTTTAATAAACAGGGCAACAGCCAACACTGCATACACATTTTACAACACAACGCCCGCGCCCTCTCTCCTTGACCCTTCGCCGGTCTCCTGCGTGGAGTCGGGACTGGTGTCACTACAGGGCGGGGCTCTATGCCCCAGATGCATGCATCAGGGCCAACCCCATTTGTTACTTTGGCTTTGCAAGATACTGAATGTCGTAATATTGTCCTCAACTACAGTGTACACAAAAACCCATGCGACGAAGAGAACCAGAAGACACAGCGTACAAATAATAATATAATTACACACTTCATCATACATGAACAATGAACCCACATTAACTATCGTGTTATGACATTATTCTTTAACACATCCTACCTCAAAATCCCACTTCGCAGCTATTTTTAGGCCAACTTCCCCCCCTATTTTTTAGGCCAACTTCCCCCCCTATTTTTTAGGCCAACCTCCCACACTTTTTTGGACCAACCTCCCACTTCCTGCCACACGAGTTAGCTGATGAGTATCTCCGTAGGCTTAAGGCGTATGCCCTATATTACATTACATCGTTTCGTGAAGTATGACCACATGCGCGTCTTCAACGTACGATTAAATCTTCCGACGATGCTCGCCTTCGTCTCCGCGTTGTGAGTGGATTGATGCCGTACTTCTTCAACAAAGCCTGAAGGGATTTATTAAGAAATTCGAGTCCTTGATTTGTCTGCAACGTCTTTGGCCAGTCTTTGGTGAATGTGCTTTTTAGCGTCGTCACCAACGACACCGCGGACTTGCTCTTCAGAGGAATACACCAGCCCACTTTGGCAAAGACTTCGATCACCGTGAGGAGAAAGGTCATGCCATCGTTGTCGTTTTTCAAATTCGACAAGTCGACGAGATCGACCTGCCACTGCTGAAGTGGACCTCCCACGACGACGCGTCGTCTCCTGAAAAGACGTCTCGCTGGTTTGCGTAGGGTATAGGCGTCCTGTTCCAACAACAATTCTTCGATGATTTTTCTCGGCACGCGCGCAAGGCGTCGACTTCATCGTAACCTGCCACCCTTTTCGGGTCGAAGTAGATCCTCTTCAGTTGTTTATTCTTCGGCGCCATTAACAGAGATCCGATGGGTTGGCGGTGGTGACGTTGACTCCGCAGCTCGGTTCTTGACGAGTGACGAGGAGTACACCGACGTACAATAGGAAACACTGCCCACAACGACGGCGACGGACAACAGTCTAGTAGCGACGCCATACAACGATTAGGATCGCATGAATCAAGTATTCGGCTATAACGTGTCCGAATGCGTAAAGTCCACTACCAAGAAGTGCAACGACGAAGGCCTGTGTATCAGTCATGCTAGTGATGCACACTGTACCATGAACACGTACCGCACCGCCTTAAAAGTCTTCCCAACTAGCCAATGACGTCACAGCCTTGCGTTGTTCGGGGGATGGGTGAGCGTGGGATGTTCCATCCGACTGCGGCGACGAGCAAGGGATGTCCAACTGAGCGATCTTCGTGCAATACCAGCCGCACGGGGATTAGTAGCTGATGCTGTTGCAGCCGTTCTACGAGAAGGAGTGGCCGTCGTCGCCTGACGTATGTAGGCTCTCCTGGCAACGTTACCGACCAATTCCATGGGTAGCGGAGTTGTCGAACGAATGGCTGCCATCCCGTCGGATCGTTCCGACACGCCCTCCAGCCGACGCCAACATTCCACTTGATGTCGAATACGCTGACGACATCGATTTCATCAGTTCGTCACGTTCGTACCTTGACGTACAGCGCCAGCATGCTTGGCAGAATGGTCATTGACCATCGACACGACCAAAACCGAAAGAACCACTGTTTGCCGACATGTTGACCGCATCGACGAGGAATGGCGGATGACCCGCAAGCTTGGTTCACTTCTACATGAAGCTGAAGACGACGCCCTCCGCAAACAAATGTTGACTTTCGGAAGTTATGGACGGTTTGGCTGAGGCGATCGCTGATCAGCCTGCCACTTTGTCTACGACTGTACGCATCGTTTGTCATGTCCGTGCAGACATATAACATGGGCACATGGGGCTTAACGAACGCAGAATTGGATCGCGTAGACACATACCACCGTCGTCACCTGCGTCAGATCACCGCCATCCACTGGCCACATCGCATTTCAAACGAGGCACTGCACCGCCGGTGTCGATGCCGCCCAATCAGTGAAGTAGTCCTGACAGTTCGATGGCGTCTGTTCGGGCACGTGTTCCGTATGTCGCCCGACGCACCCGCTCAACTAGCGATTGACTACTACTTTGTCCACTCAGGCTCCACGTCGTTCAGAGGTCGACCGCGGACGACACTGCCGACGGCGCTGGTGCGGATCTGCGACACATCGGACGTCAACTACGTTGCCCCGCCTATATTACAGCTTTCCGCTCACTCGACCGTTAACAGTGGCGAGAGTTGACACGGAACCTCATGACCTGACTGTCTATAGACATAGACAACAGCGATGATATTTAAAGATTATTTTTAATAACATGGACCTTTTATAATTTATTGAGTTAATTAATTATATTTTAATGAATCATTTATTTAATTAACTATTACTTTTTAAGTTATTTTAACTATTTTTAATAGTACATGTTTAATGATATCTTATTCATTCACATACGAAGTGGCAAAAGCGAAACACACGTGATTCACTTAACGTCTGCAACGCGAAAATGCACTTAATAATAATAATTCAACTTGAACTCAGCTTGAAACAGATGAATACCTCAAGTCCACTGTTATTCATCGCGGTGATGGAGGTGATTGATTAGCAGGAAGATAAGTACGAGGGACATTCTCTGGAAGTTGTTATACGCCGACGACCTGACTGTAGTAGCGAACACTGAAGTAGACATGGACAGAGAGTTCAGGCAATGTTAAGCAAACATGGGTTGGGAGTAAGTTATGAGAAGATTCTGGTGTGAAAGAGAGTTTTTGGAGGACATTTTTAAGGAGCCGGTTAACGTGGACTGTACACTTGGAACGAACGGAAGTGGACGGCTAACGAAGAGAGCTCTCGGAGTGGAGGAGAGAAGAGGAAGACTCCGACTGAGACGGGAGGACTGTTTGAAGCGTGATTTGTCGGGTATGGGGTGAACGAGAAATAGGGGAATGGAGACGTGTGGTGGAGAAGACACAGAAACAGGGTCAATGATAGGAAACAAAAACCGACGACCAGTATCAGTGACATTAATTCGTTCATTATATGACGTCACCGATTACTCGATATCACAGCGACGTTGTAAAAGTTGGGTAACAAGTCTGCTAGCCGACAGATACGCCACGCACGCACGCACGCACGCACGCACGCACGCACGCACGCACGCACACGTTCATTTTGGACGCGAAGAAATTATTATTAATGTATTTTTTTCATTTAGCTTGCCAAGGAAGAACGCATGTTGACTTTGGACTGATATATTCAAGTCGCAAAACTTGTAATTTATTGAACGTCATCAGTTGTCACAAGATTTGACATCATCTCTATAATGTACATTACAAAGCATTAGTTATTACTTGCTGTGACAAGATGCACTGACAATATATTGTGAGAAGCTGAATAAATAATAATAAAGACGTTAGTGTACTTTACCAGCATGCTTAAACGACTTTATTTCACACCATGTAATATGTAAACACATACAAATGTACTGCTATGTTCAAATAAACACGAGGTGTGTCTAATGATGCATATACTACACAGCTGCTTACGAATGTACACGATACAACAACTATCTCAATGGCAGGACAGTCAACAATTCAGACGCACCTGATAACCAATATTCTGAATATTTACAATAGACAAAACATGTTATCGTTGCAACCTTCGACATTAGTGATGGGCAAAGTGTACTCCATTAGTGAAGGGCAAAGTGTACCCCATTAGTGAAGGGCAAAGTGTACTCCATTAGAGGCAGACACGATTTGGCCTACTTATTTTATCCAACGCGGAAACGGTTAACACAGTCACACTTTTATTTGCTAGATAGTACTATGAATGCAGAACTTTATTAAAACACGACAAAACGACGGTGTTAACGTTTTTTATGTTGTTCGCAAATTTTAATATGTGAAAAACAACTATGTTAATAATTATTATATCATGAATCTGCTGGAAAAAGTCCATAAATTATGTATTTTATATCTCCAGAAAACCAACATACAAGATGATTCCCATCAAATGTCATCCCAAAACAACTACATCATATATACCTGCGCACGGGATCCTAGTCCCTGACTGAATCACAACACAGCCACGATATATTGCAATCTTGGCACATCATAAGTGTTATAGAGGTCAAACCACACTGCATCATTGCGTTGGTGGCCACGTTAACGTTTTGTCCGATTATAAGAATACTGGACCATACACAATTCTGAAATCAAATTCACAGCCGCCGCGTACGTCCGGCTCTTTTAATCATGTCACAACTGCGCCTAAACCTCAAAATGGGTAGTTTTTGTCAAGTATTAATACGCCTACCGGTGTTTTGAGGAATGTCATTGCCAAAATACTTTTAAAAATAAAGATGCCAAAGGTGCAACATTTCACAAACTTTCCTGTTGGCTGAATATAGTTATTTCTTGGCAAATAAAATCGCTGAAATCGGCTAAATTGCATATTTTTAGGCACTACATTCGTTTCTGGAAGTCTGTGGTCTGACCTCTAGAATCTTCAAGTATGGCTATTAACTTTGCTCCAAAAAATACATTTCAGGGAGCAAAAAAAAAACAAAAAACACCGTGTCAAAATCACCTGCATTTCATTAGTTTGTTGTGAACCCGGAAAAAAATCAGACATTGGTCTCCAGCAGGAAGTACGGAGTTAGCAGAGACAAACTTCCCTGTGTGAACAGGGAAAGTGCGTGCATGTGGTGGGAACATGCTCTATGTGAAAATGACGAAGGTTATTTCCCTGTTCACACAGGGTAGTTTATCTTTGTACTTAGAAGTGTGACACTTCTAACAACTAAGATATACGTGATACAACCAAAGATGTATGTTTGGAACAGTATAGCTTTCAAACATGCTGGTCGGATATCCAGCGCTATTTTGAATATTTACATTAGACATAACATGTTATCGTTGTAACCGTCGCAATTAGGAGAGCAAGCGCACCCCTTTAAATGCTAACATGATTTGGCCTAAATATTTTCATCGAAGGCAGAATTGCAGAACCTTACTACAGTGTAACAACACAGCAAACAATCGACAATGTTACAGTTTCAAAAAAGGTGTACTTTTGAAAAACAACTATGTTCATCATGTAGGTTGCAGCCGGACTGTTAAATTCTTATTAAACACCATATGACCATGTTGGTCATTGCGCCATCAGATCCAGGAAAATCGCTGGAAAGACAATCAACCGAGACGGGGTTAAATCATGTCTAAAAGCGTGAGGGATCCTACACATATATATAAATATATGTATTTTTTTCCGAATTTTTTTTGTTGCACCGCTACATGGTAAGCTAGTGGGTGCCTAAGTTTGGCACCCCTTCGCGAGATACACCACTGATCCGTCCCAACAGGAAGTACGGAGTTAGCTTGGTCCAAATTCGCAGTGTGAACAGGGACGCAGTCTCCCAGTGTTAATGTGGTTTCGTTCTCCGCCACATGCTGACACTTCTAACAAACGCACACGGTGCGGTTACGTTGCCCCTAAAGATTTTGACTTGAACAAATTAGTATTAATCAATGTCAATTTAGTTTGCTATGGTAGAATGTATTTTGCATTAACTTTCGACCGATTCAAGACGATAACTTGGTAATTTGTTTGGCGTCTTCAGTTATCACCAGATTTGACATCATATCTACATGTACATAGGCGTCGGAACCGGGTTGAGCTGAGGAGACCCTTCCAATAGTTTGGGTGGGGGCTTCGAGTATACTTTAGCACCTCTAATACATCACTAGTATTTGCAAAAATCCAGGTGCGGATTGATTGGGGTCACATAAACCTCCGTGGCCATGGCTCGCTGCCACAAACTTCGCCCCCCCCATGTTCAAAGCTCCCGATGCCTATATAACTTAATTATTCCTCTTAAAATGTACACAAATACCTAACGAGGAGCTGGCGGTAATAATCTCGAGTGCAATTTAGTAGCATTCTGAAACAATGCTATGGTCACACTGTAATTTTATGCACGAACGCACGCACGCACGCACGCACACTCATTGATATGTTAAGGGGAGATATGGCAGCTAGAATTATGGTTTCAAAAACAAATAACTGGAAATGTGTTTCTTCCTTATTCCAATAGCTTAGTAAGCTATAACGATCACTTTTATAACAATGTTATACCTCTAAATGAGTTTCATTCATGGATATAGCTTGCATCCACTATGTAACCTATGTCATCATTCAATATTTCATGGCCATTTACAAGAAACGATATTTTGGCAATGAGAAAGTAAACATTCTGGAATTTTAAATGATATAGTCATCTGGTTTAGATTGTTGTGTTCACCTGCATATTCTCCAAGAAATTTAAATTTGTTTTCCTTTTGTGCAATATCTTGGGGGAGTAAATAAAAATGTGTCAACAAATGCTACATTTAGAATAGCAAAACTTCCAATTCCGAAGAACAATATTCATAACGTTATAAATTCAGAAGAGTTCTAGAGTTAAATGTGCTTAATCAGTTAGATATTTTTGCTAGTCTCATTTCAAATTAAGTTTGCGAAAAACCAAACCTACCTAGTATCCACTGCAACAGGCTAGCTCGTTTGTGCAACTTTTGTTATGTAGTTTTTGTGAAATCATCAGACAAACTATTAAATGAGTTAATACTTGTTCAAACATTTAATGAAGTGAAAATCAAAATGCTGAAAAATCACGACTTTGTTCCTTGGTGAAATTTCATAACTCTGTCTTGTGATCGGCGACAGGATGGAAGTCACGCCCAATATCAGCATTAACCCAGTGTTTAAATTTTTTTATATCCATTATTTTGATCCTTACCAGATCTAACGACTAAAGTAAATTCTTTAGATGATTTGAATAAAATAGACATTATTTTATTAAATCGACTGCGGATTTAATAAAACTATTCACACACTACATATTTGGACACCGATGAATCAGATTTGCGATAGGCTAAATCAGTTGAAGAAGCAGTTTTAACTAAGCCAATGATGATTGTGAAAGTATTATGAAAAAATATCCATTACTTTTTAGTGCTGTAATTTGTTAGAGGGGTTATAATTCCTTCATACGGTGGCCTTTTGTGTGTTGCCATGGAAACGGGGGTATGGTATAACATTTTCAATATATATTTGACCCACACAAACCCACTCTACAATATGGGAATAACAAATTGCACTAACTATGCAAATAAAAAATCCTATCCAAGTGCCATATCTCCCCTTAAGAAAAGTGCATGTTATTAACTTGAAGACGTTAGTAAGATACACATGATGTCTAAACATTCATGTATTTGAACAGAGTAGCTAACAAACATGTATGATACAATAACAATCCCAATGTCTACACATTCACACTGGCATGATAACTAGTTCTACCCTGAATATTTACAACATACCAAACATGTAATCATTGCAACCCCAGATAGTGATGTCCTACTATAAATGGACCCACATATTCAGGACTGCAGGTGCTGACAACACATATTTATACGTCTAATCCCAAACACTTCTTAATTTAGAGCAAAATGTGTATTTACACTGTATTTGTTTTGCTAACACATCTTAAACTGTACACTTTATATACTACTTCAACACCTTTCATTGTGTCTACTCTATATGTTTCAGCCAGTTCCACTAACTGTTGCTCCAACTTCGCTTGAAATCAACGTCACTGAAAGTTGCATTCCGATGCCGTGACCTTCAATGTGTGGAACAAACACACGATTTTATAAGGCGCCAGAAACAACTACGTATGTTATGACATATAAGTTAGATTATACATGTGATGACACTTTGTATACTTCACCAGATGTTTAATAATATTATTTTAAATTGTTATAATCAGCACAACCACAAATAAACAATGCTTATATAAACCAACTATGATTCTCAATGAAAAACAAACAGATTAATCATTCACCGCAGAGAATAAACCCTTATTTAAACGAAAAGAACGCCATTGATATCAATTTAGAACACTGAGGCAGCCCCTGGACTAGGAACTGAAACGCGCCCTGAACTATTTCTAGGAGTCAGACCACTGTTGAGAATTGCATTGGTGGCCATGTTAGCATTTGGTGTGATTATAAGAAAAAGTGACCATCAAAAATTCTGAAATTTTTTCACAGTAATTATAATCATCATCTCATTGACATGCTGACCAAATTTTATCAAAATCACATACCTCCAGCTCTTTTAAAAAGCCTCGACGTGCGATGCCCATCAATTTTGACAAAAATAGCCATGTATTCATGTGCCTACGTGGCCCATAGCAGAAAAATTTCCATAAATCCCTCCACCTGTTAACCTCTCAAAAAAATGCACCATTTCACAGCCAATCGCTTCTACGAACAAACCTGTGAATATGCCTGCTCAATTGCACTTATGTCACATCATATGAATTGTTTAAAATCACATATCACAATTCAATACGCCCTACATTCGTGTGAAACAATAAACAGGAAGGTCAACAGCGGTCTTACCCCTATAGACAACGTTGCAACACTGTATTAGTATTAAGAGCCAGTCAGAGACAGACGAGTGCATTATTGCAGTGAAGGGGTCAGAGGTTACTTTTATTACATAAACATAAAATATGTAACTCACAAAAATCAGATTCTGGTGACAACTGTGTGTCGCAGACGTCACACATCACTGTCACCGACATCAGCTGATAGCGCAGGTGCAGTGGTTGTCACTGCTGTCCTCCGAGTGCGAGATTGACTGGTCATTGTGTTGTTGGTGGAACAACTCACAGCCACAGTTTTCTGATGGCGGCTCCTGGCCGTTCATGCTACAACAGACACGACACATGTTACACTCCGTCGTCTACACGTGGACATAGTTTGTGTGCATGTATGTGTGTGTCAGTGTTAAGAGACAACATATCTACTCACTGTACACGCCTCAGTCTCCACCGATAGATCGCCTTCACTCCCTGCCGGCCGTACCGTGAGATGTGATTCCCGAAGAGCCTACAGGGGACAGACCACAGTAGAGAATTGCCATTGGTGGCCATGTTAACGTATTGTCTGATTATACGAAAATGTGAGCATAAAAAATTCTTAAAATTTTTAACAGCAACTCCCATCATCTCGTTGACATGCTGACCAAGTTTTGTCAAAATCACATACCTCCAGCTCTTTTAAAATGCCCCAACGTGCGATGCTCGTCAATTTTGACAAAAATAGCCATGTATTCATGCGTCCATGTGGCCCATAGCAGAAAAATTCCCATAAATCCTTCCTCCTGTTAAACTCTAAAAAAAATGCAATTTAATACGCCCTACATTCGTATGAAACAATAAACAGGAAGGTCAACAGTATTGTTACCCCAAATAGGGAATTTTTGGTTTGAGAAAGTAAAATTTTACTTACTGTCTCTTTAAATATACTGATGAGTTTATTTTCAAATTAATATTCGCATTTAACAGGATTTTGTGTAAATTTCAATGTGTCAGATTTGTAAAATTTTAATGTTTATGTGATTGCTTTCATATTTCTAGTTGATAAGATACTACGCGAACGGCTTGATTTCGATACACCACAATAAATGGGTATCACATGATCAGATGCCCGTCGCGACCAGATTTGAAAATCCTGATCTACGCAGTGCTTCCAGTGGCTGTGACACAACCAAAATACAGCTATTCTTTCCAAATGCACTGGACCACAAAACAAGTATCACCAATGACTGTTCTAGTGCAAAATGGCTACCTGCTCCTTCACAAACTGGTGTCACAACCCCTAATTTATACCAAATTTCCATTTTGGCATCCGATCTGTATCATGTTATTCGTGATTGCTACTGCTGTCTGTCTTTTCCAAGCAAACTGTTCACTTTTCCTAATCAACCTGTGCCTATGGGATCTTCTGTAAACCACTTTGGGGTTAGGGTTATGGTGAGCTAGATATGGGGTTAGCTATGGTTAGGGTTGCATACCTTTATTTCCTTGTGCCCAAGCACTTACAAAGTACTGCACACAACTGGTATTGATATGTGGTGAATAAACATTTTGGAAAGGCAACAGTTACTGTTGATACTAAAAATTGCTTATTGTAGATTTTTTAGCTAACCACAAGCTCTTTAATGCTATTTTAACATATAAACTGTGTTTATTAACAATGAAATATCATATTAAACATCAAATTGCACAAAATATCAGCTTGTGCACATCAAATGTTATAGCACTAAAAATAAATAAAACTAAAATGTACATTTATTTGAATTTTTTTATATTTAGTAGATTGGTTATAGTACAGCTCCTAAGGGAGATGGTTAAACAGTTTAAATAGTAGCGGCATTTAACCAGTAATGATCTTGTTGACTAGATCGAATCAATGATATATATATATATATATATATATATATATAAATAATATATATACATATATATTATTACCCAGTTGATAGAGGAAATTGGCAGTGAAATAACACACATCAACGACTTACCAGAGGTGCTGTAGGCGGGGCGAGTTTACAGTGGCTTCAGCGATGTCGACTGCCATGTCATCGTCAATGTGACATCCCCACAACCTACAAATGTCAAGAGTAAAGTGAACACGACACACGTATCATTAATGCGTTACTGACAATAGTATTAGCGGAAGACAATTGAGTCGGTTCACTAAACAGCGTGTGTGCGTGTGTCTGTAACTATGTGACAGTTTCACCGAGTCACCAACAATTGATGTCTCAGTATTAAAATAAATCAAGTCAACGTAATTACAAATCTCACCTCAGTGTCTCCAGCTGTTTCAACAGCGACAAACTACGACAAAGTGCCGTAGCGGCCGCATCGTCCATGATGTTGAAGCCGAGACTGTAAAGTAAAATATGTCCGTGAACTGATGCAGCGTAATTAAAACATTCCACTGACCTCAATAAAACAATAATGTATAAACACACAACTTTCAATCAATTCGAGTGAAAAAATACAAATGCTTCTGGCCACAAACTACATTTTGTGGAGAGCAAAAAACGACGCAGTCACAGTTTGTTTTGAAAAGTGGCGTCTGTGTTCCAAGAAATGTTGAACGATGAAAAGTTATTAAATGTTTTATTAGTTCATCGATTTATTTAACAGTTAAACAAACGAATTTAAAGAACGTCAAATGTGAATCACGAGTAACCATTACTTGTGCCACATTATTGATTAATTATATATTATAATTACCTGAGCATTACAATCAGTTGGATTACGTGTTACAAATAATATATTATGTATTTACACAGACATAATTTCACATAAAACCAATGTTTTACTGATGTATTTGTGGGCACATTTAATTATAAAAATGTTACGACTATTTGTGTACACATAGGATGTATATATTAACGTGTTTACATGTCCACATTCCACCTACACCAGATGCTTCAGGGCTGTCAAGTGCTGTATCTCTACAGCTAATTTCTCCATACCGGCAGCCCGGATGTGACATCTCTCTAACCTGTAACATGAAACAGTGAATATTTAACAGTGTTTTATTGACAGTCGATATCTAAATATGTTCCCAGTGCTTAGATGAAACACACATACCATGTCTGTCCTCCAAAATTAATGAAAATGAAAACAGAAGAGGTGTATCCTACACGATGGCGATCATTCGGAACTCTTTAAAATCAACACTGGCGCAAAACAAGGCTGCGGAATTGCACCCATGGAGCTGTGCAGAGGTATGAAACAGACAAAAACTAACAAAGTCTTCTACAGTGACGCCATCCCTATCGAAGTGTACCAGCATGTAGGAGAAATCATAGTCAGCTACATACATCATCCCATTCAGAATATTTGAAACGCTGAGGAAATACCTTAAACTGAACGATCATATGATCATCACTATCCTTAAGAATGATGAAGGGCTGACTGTGGCAATTTCCATGGGATCTGCGTGCTCTCAGTTGCCAAAGATCCTAGCCTGCTCAACCGACGACAACCACTATCTGTGAGCGTTCTATCCGAAACGCAACATGGTTTCCGCCCCACACGTGGCAATGCAAACATCATTTTCGCCGCTCGTCAAGTGCGGGAAAATATGGGAACAAATGCATGACCTCTACTTCCCTTTCATCAATCTGACCAAAATATTTTATGATGTGAACACAGACGCTGTATGAGACTGCCACGTCCGTCTAAGATATCCTCCAAAATGAAAACAGAAGAGGTGTGTCCTGTGTGATGGGAATCAATCGGAACTCTTTAACATCGACACTGGTGCGAAACAGGGCTGTGGAATTGCACCTATACGGCTGCAGAACTACCTTCCTGGCGCTAGTAAAAATCAATCTAGCCAAGTATACATCAAGTGTACCGATGGTGGCCTGTTCAAACCTAGCTGCCTCCGGGTCAATTTGAACGTCAGAACAGTAACCATCGTTGACCTTCAGTATACGAGCGACTGTGCTGTTGTTGCTTATTCTGCAATGGATCGGCAGAATACGTATGATGGCCTTGTAGATGCCTGTGACCTCTTCGGATTCTCAATCAATACCACAAAGAGACAAATTCTACACCAAACGGCACAACCACCACCCATGCCTGTTGGGTTGGTTATATCAAACGTACATCAGAAAGCAGAGTACTAAAATAACTTCTTTATACCGAACTCGCGATCGCCAAATGTGCACCCGGAGGGCATCTGAAACGCTATAAAGACAAATATGAAGAATTGCTAGGGCAGCGAAAGCAAGATTAAGGACAGGAAAGAGGAAATATTTATTCGTCCCAAAGACAACAAAACAGAGTATTCAACACAAAAATCATATAATATATTACATATATGTCGACATGATAAAACGAAGTAGTAAAAATATAGAGTACGGTTTGAAAAAAAAAGATAAGGTTGTATAAGGGACGGGAGACTCCTACTAAGGCTAAAAAAATAATCGCGGTTGTAGGAGCGACCCTGTCGATTAATTTCACCCATTTTTAAATTATAAAAAGAAAAATCCCTATAGATATTAATGCATAATTACCGAGTGAACAAAATTAATATAGATATGTCTGTATATTACAAATGCCAATTACATTCCTACAATCGGATATACAGAGAGTGATTTTAACCAAGGAGGAACGGAGACATAGTCAGTCATGCTTCATGGGTTTCACCATTTCCACTGTTCCATCCCAGTGACAGCATTGAGCAATCGCTGCAGTATCTATGTCAGCATTCATAGTGTTATATTCACTATGTTTGATAGAAATGTTTGCTGTATACACATTACATATCAACAAAGGTATCCGAGCATCTTGCGTGTTATGTTCATGCAATCAGCTGAACTTGGTTGAGGTGCCTTTGGTTCTCATCACAACAAAGCTCTCATCAACGAACTCTGCATTAAGTAATTTAGATATAACAAGATTTGCCATCCAAGTCAAAGGCACAGATGGCAAGTGGACAAGGAAGCCATTGGCTTATCGAGAGTCCAACAATATTCATCTACGTGTAACCCACCATCCTAAGATATATATCAACCAAACTAATTCATGCTGCTAGCAGTTATACAATCCGTAGAGAATTTGTTCCATTCCCTTCCACTACATTAACTCCAAGCGGTTCAGACTCCGATTCCGACTCCACTAAATTTACTCCAAACGATTCCGACTCCGGAATTGGAGTCAGAATCGTCCTTTGATTCCGATTCCGGAGTTGGAATCGCCCCAGATCTGGTATACAGTATTCTAAATGAGGTCTAACTGTTGCTTTATACAGAGGTATAATTAGCTTTTTTCCTTGTATGTTATGTTTCTCCTAATCAACCCAAGAATTTAATTACCCTTTGCTGAAATACCACACTGCTCTGAAACGTTCATATCAACGCTTATTGTAACTCCTAAGTCCTTTTCTTTACAGTAGTACCCAGAACAGTATCTCCCATTTTATAGTTTACATCCAAGTTCCCATGTCCTGTATGTAGGCATTTACATTTCCCTAAATTGAACAACATCTGCCATTTCTCAGACCATTTCACTAATCTGTCTTAACAGTTTGTCTGATGATTCCACAAAAACAACAAAAGAAAGTTGCACAAACGAGCTAGCATTTTGCAGTGGAAACTTTGTTGGTTTAATATTTTTGCACAATGAATTTGAAACGAGACTAGCAAAAATCGAATTGAGGAGGGACTTTTAATTGTAATAGTATTACAACATATACCCTAAATAATAATAGTATTACAACATATACCCTAAATAATAATAGTATTACAACATATACCCTAAATAATAATAGTATTACAACATATACCGTAAATAAATTATGGTAATTAATGTATGAGTACTTACATTAGTGAGGTGATATTACTCTTCTGGAATATGAACATCACTGCTTCCAGTTCTACCGGACTGATGTGTGTATTAGAGAGATCAAGTGTCTCTCCATCTTCCAACACATAGTCCTTCACTGTAGACCAGAGTTCTGGATGCCGGGATTCGAAAATCAGGAGTAGAAGCAGAAGCACGCTCTGTTTGTGGTTCCTTCCTGTTTTCTCACGCTCTCGCTGAACGACAAGCTCGAGTACACGTTCTGTGGTCACCTGAAGTGGACAGCCCAGTGAGTCCAGGAATTCCTTGCTCATGCAGTCACCTGCCAGTCCACAAAGGAACATCAACAGCAGATCTAGTTGTCCATCATTTGCTGATGTCATCACCAGTGATGCTACTTCCTGTGGACTGGAGACTAATGCAACTGCACCCAGGAATTCCTGGATGGTTAGATGGTTAAAATTGTATGTGGAGCTGTACGTTCTCAGGACAGGTCCTTTCTCTCTTGAGAATGTTAACAAACCACATTCGGTTGCAGCTTTCTCCAAGTCCAATGCGTCAATGTCTGTCTTTGAAAACGTGACCTTTATTGGCGATTGTCCCATTCCGTCTCTTGCGAGTTTGGCATGTTTGAGAAGGGGTTCCCTGAGCTTACCAACAACATTGACATCATTTTCAACTTCCTTCCCTTTCAACAGAGGATGGTGCTCAATTGCCAAATTTTGAACAGCCATGATGTACAACTGTGTGATTGTTGTTGGCAACTCTTCCACGCTGTGACTTCGCTCCTTAGCCCTGACAATGCGACAGACAAGATCGCATTGTACAGGGATATAGCAAAGAGATGCTATATTTGTGTTAGCCCTGATGAATCCGTCTATGCGTGTGTTTAAGTTGTTGTCACCTCTGGAGAATTTTGAGGTATATTCAAAAATCTTGTCTTGCGTGAGGCCATAAATTTCTGCAGTGCTGTCAAAGAACTTGCCATCTTTGATGCCGCCTGGACGCGACGTCACTAGGACAGTCGCTTGTCCAAGTGTGTTTCCTTGTATGATGGATGACAAAAGCTTGTGCATCACAACAACTTGTTTGTGTTCAAACTGATTGTCACTCCATTCAATACTTCCGTATTCATCAATTCCATCAAAGATCAAGAGACATTCACCAGGATTGGCAGAAATACGATGGAAAAATTCATCTGTGGCCTCGTCACTTGGTTTCAGAACTTCCCGGTCATGATGCTCAAAGAACAGTTTTGTCAGTGAAGATTCATTGATTGATGACACGTCCCGTAAGGCGAAGTAGAAGACGTATCGGAACTTGGATGTCAACTGACAGTTGACCCATTTATCAAGTATGTGCATGGTCAACATGGTCTTGCCAATTCCAGCGTCTCCAAACACCAATACCCTTCTTGGGTTGGAGGCCCCTTTTAGCTCGGGTAGGAATAAGTCTTTTGCTTCAATTTGACGACAACTGGCAACATCTTTCTGCAATTCAAGTAGGTCGTGGTGGGTCCGAATTTCCACTCTTTTGTAATTATCTGTCTTGTTGTGGATGCGAAGATCAACATACAATTCTTCCAAGTCCTTGACACTGTAGTTTTCTTTTTCAGTTCTTTTCTTACTTAGAAGATAATCTTCAATCCTGTGCTGTTGAACAACTTTCAGACTTTCCTCCAACTTCTTTAATTCATCTAAAAAGAAGAATTGGTATTAAACATGCCATCTGATTATGTTTTGTGTTCCTGGTAAATTGTTCTATGATAATAGTGAGTGACACAAACAATAAACATCATCGATACAAATATATACAATGTTATGCATTGTACACATATTCCATAATACTCCTAATTAATGCTAGTGTGAATATGTTAAAAAATAGAATTGACAGCTATCTGATAAGGGCGGGCTACGCATAGATGAGAAAATTGTTGGACCCTTGACCACTTGCCATCTGGAACTTGTTGTTTGGGGTGGCAATCTTGTTAAATCTGTAAATCTACTTACACAAAGTTAATAACTGCTTTGACAAAGAATACTGTATTGTGTGAACATATCATTACAAACATGAGGGCCTTTAAACAAAATGTGTAAACAGCTAATGGTTTTCCAACAATACCTCCATCCTGACATTAAAGGGAAGATGTTTGTTTTTAGCTTTAGGAAATAAAAATGTTCAACATTTTTTACATAGTAAACATCCGCTTTTATGCTCTGACAGTTTGATGCATTTTGTTTAAACTAAATACTAACTTTATATAATCATCCTTTATCACAAATGTGGAATAGACATATTTTTCACTAACTCTACCGACTGCTTTATGAACTGCAGTAAGTAAGTTCATAAATAATTTTTCTGTTTTTGTGGAGTTAAAAAAAATTTCTTCAATTCATGTATACGCAAAGGTATCTAAACATTCCATTTCCAAATGTTGTGTCAATGATGGTTGTCACTTTACATAGAGAATGCAGTTGGTACATTCACATGAACACCTCTTGTCAACGTATGCCAAAAGCAAAATCTAATGTTTAATAAAAATATTTTAGAGTCACCTTTTTAAAAAACATTATGTAGGTTCCGTCTACTGTTTGTTCCGTCTACTGTTGGTTCCTTCTACTTGGTGTACGTGCCTGGGAAAAAATATTCCAAACAGGGAAATTAAATTAACCGGACTCATAGATATGATCAATAAAAACCCCCACAGGCGCTGCATTTGCTGCTGCCTGAACACCTGCTCTCATAATGGAGTAAGTGCAACAAAATAGATCATGTGCTGATACTACGCCTGTGCCGAATATATATACATAATGGAACTGACACATACCTTTCACTTGGGCTTTTCTAGCAACACAGTCTTCTACTTGTCGCGGGACTTGTGCTGAAATAAATGAATATTTACATACAATAT
Source organism: Lamellibrachia satsuma (assembly GCA_033239005.1). Classification (NCBI taxonomy): domain Eukaryota; kingdom Metazoa; phylum Annelida; class Polychaeta; order Sabellida; family Siboglinidae; genus Lamellibrachia; species Lamellibrachia satsuma. The sequence goes on from BSQZ01000014.1 coordinate 7,586,469, forward strand.
AATGGTCATTATTCTGAACGAGTTTAAGTGTGAAGTCAACACACACTGTTTAGATCACCTTCGGGATTTGTTCAGAGGCCTTAAAGTGGCTGATTACCCCAAATTAAAAGTAAATTGGGGAGGGGTGTGTGTGTGTGGGTGTGTGGGGGAGGGTATGTGGAGGGGGGGCTCCAATGGTAGTACTGTTTTCGGTTCTTACTAATGTTCTTTTGCAAAAGCATGTACCATTTGTGTTTATTATTGGGATAAATATAATACGTAGTTTCAATGGACAATTTTAACTTTTGTGTTGATTTCATGGTACAACTACGATGCTCAGACAGGTGTGCAGCTGGATGATTTCAAGGTAGCCACCTATCTGAATAGTGGACATAGATAAAGTGTATTCACAGTCATTGTAGATAATGAAACATAAACTAATAAAATGCAAAAATTAATATTAACCTACTTTATTTCGGTAGTAGCTAAGTTAAAAATATGCTATTTCACAATGGTCAAGTAGCCTCCGTAATAATAACTCGGGTGATTCCTAAGAAATCCTACATGGCTTATAGCAGGAACACCTGTAGAAATCGGTATATAAAAACACATGTAATTAGTTTCAATATATCCATGCAATAAGATATATCCTGATTTCACGATGCTGAAAAACTGCATACAACTAATCGTTTTATAGTTTTATATATACATATAGTTTTATATATATGGCTGATGCGTGGTGCAAAGAAATAAAATGCATGCAACAAAATAAAATTATATACTAATATGCAAAATTAACTATAACATTCAACATCCCATGATTTATACATAAAACAAAATTACATGTCAAGCTGTTGTTGTTCTGACCCGAGGAAATACACAACTGTATTTGCCTAGGGGCATACCCATGAATCATAGTTGGGACATATTTCAGTGTAATTGGACCCCAATTCCTGATTCTGTGTTTTGATTTGAGATATGAAATGTTTTGCTAGAAAAATAAATATTACTGATGTAAAACTCATTGATTTGTATTGCATTGTGGAACTCACTGCCACGACACCTGACATTGACACTAACAACATACGTTGTTCATAAAGCACATCTTGAGATATACCTGATTTCTAGAACATGTCATGAGGCGTCATAAGTTGCCTAAAAAACACATTTTAGAGTCACCTTTTAAAAAAACATTATATAGGTTCCATTTACTGTTTGTTCCGTCTACTGTTGGTTCCTTCTACTTGGTGTACGTGCCTGGGAAAAAATATTCTACACAGCGAAATTAAAATAACTGGACTCATAGATATGATCTACAAAAACCCCCACAGGCGCTGCATTTGCTGCTGCCTGAACACCTGCTCTCATAATGGAGTAAGTGCAACAAAATGGATCATGTGCTGATACTACGCCTGTGCCGAATATATATACATGGTGGAACTGACACATACCTTTCACTTGGGCTTTTCTAACAACACAGTCTTCTACTTGTCGCTGGACTTGTGCTGAAATAAATGAATATTTACATACAATATAATGGTCATTATTCTGAACGCAGTTTAAGTGTGAAGTCAACAATCACTGTTTAGATCACCTTCGGGATTTGTTCAGAGGCCTTAAAGTGGCTGATTACCCCAAATTAAAAGTAAATTGGGGATGGGTGTGTGTGTGGTTGTGTGGGGGAGGGTATGTGGAGGGGGGGCTCCACTGGTAGTACTGTTTTCGGTTCTTACTAATGTTCTTTTGCAAAAGCATGTACCATTTGTGTTTATTATTGGGATAAATATAATACATAGTTTCAATGGACAATTTTAACTTTTGTGTTGATTTCAAGGTACGACTACGATGCTCAAACAGGTATGCAGCTAGATGATTTCAAGGTACGACTACGATGCTCAGACAGGTGTGCAGCTGGATGATTTCATGGTACAACTACGATGCTCAGACAGGTGTGCAGCTGGATGATTTCATAGTACAACTACGATGCTCAGACAGGTGTGCAGCTGGATGATTTCATGGTACAACTACGATGCTCAGACAGGTGTGCAGGTGGATGATTTCAAGGTACAACTACGATGCTCAGACAGGTGTGCAGCTGGATGATTTCAAGGTACGACTACGATGCTCAGACAGGTGTGCAGCTGGATGATTTCAAGGTACGATTACGATGCTCAGACAGGTGTGCAGCTGGATGATTTCATGGTACAACTACGATGCTCAGACAGGTGTGCAGCTGGATGATTTCAAGGTAGCCACCTATCTGAATAGTGGACATAGACAAAGTGTATTCACAGTCATTGTAGATAATGAAACATAAACTAATAAAATGCAAACATTAATATTAACCTACTTTATTTCGGTAGTAACTAAGTTAAAAATATGCTATTTCACAATTTCACAATGGTCAAGTGGCGTACGTAAATGATTTCAATAACTCGGGTGATTCCTAAGAAATCCTACATGGCTTATAGCAGGAACACCTGTAGAAATCGGTATATAAAAACACATGTAATTAGTTTCAATATATCCATGCAATAAGATATATCCTGATTTCACGATGCTGAAAAACTGCATACAATTAATCGTTTTATAGTTATATATACAATTGGCTGATGCGTGGTGCAAAGAAATAAAATGCATGCAACAAAATAAAATTATATACTAATATGCAAAATTAACTATAACATTCAACATCCCATGATTTATACATAAAACAAAATTACATGGCAAGTTGTTATTGTTCTGACCTGAGGAAATACACAACTGCCTAGGGGCATACCCATGAATCATAGTTGGGACATATTTCAGTGTAATTAGACCCCAATTCCTGATTCTGTGTTTTGATTTGAGATATGAAATGTTTTGCTAGAAAAATAAATATTACTGATGTAAAACTCACTGATTTGTATTTTATGTTCTGACTTGTTAGTCTATGTCAATCCTGAAGTGGGATGTTGATAAATATGTATGTTAACCTACCATGCAAGTTGTGCATACTCTGTTTCAAACTCTGCACATCCTGGGCATAGCGTAGGATTCCTCCTGTTGTAAAGAAGCACAACATTATTACTGAACATATGACTTGTTAATACAATAACATTGGTAATTTGACATAGCTCTCATTTGCATTAAACTTCTATATCCCAACACGACCTTACATACTATTACCTTTACACCTGGAGTCCAGTAGATTGATGCTTTTGACAGCTGTATTGTTTAAAGTGGGCAGTTCGCAGCACTAGTACATTCATGTTAATCATAATTACCTCTCAAGAAACTTGCAGTTTGTTTTGAATATTTCGACTGCATCTCGCAGTCTTCTTCAGCAGACTGAAGTTACGGATGTGTCACATGACCAATGTCATGTGACACAAGCTGGAGTAGGACTGGTGGGAGCTCCTGGCCGACGTCTCGGTTCAGCGTAGGTTTGTTTCTGTGGATGTTAATCGCCTCCTTTATTTTCCTCCTGTGCCAGTTCTCCTCGTGGTCTAGAATATTGACGTCCTTCATAGAGCACTGATGACCTGTGTTCAGTTTGTGTTCACTTATAGCTGATAGGGGTTGGCGACAAGATAGATGTTGTTTGATTCTTGTGCCAAGTGTTCTGGCTGTTTCTCCTATATAGTGTTGGTCACATTCTGGGCATTGTATGTCATATACTACCCCACACTTTGCTGCCTTTGCTGTTCTGTCTTTTGGGTGTACCAACAGTGACCTCAGGGTGTTGATAGGTTTGTGGTAAACCGGGATGTTATAGGACTTGAAAATCCTTGCTACTTGTTCTGATAGTTTACTAATGTAGGCCAGACCTATGGCATGTTGTCTTCTGCTGATTTCTGTGGTAGTGTTCTCCTTCCTTCTCGTTGGTTGCGTGGTGTTAAACATCCAAGTTTTGTAACCGTTTGCTTTCAGCACTTTCTTGATGTGGTCAACCTCTGTGTTCTTGTCTTCTCCTTCCGTTATCAGGTTTTCTGCCCTTTGGAGGAGTGTCCTGACTACTGAGCGTTTGTGTTCTAGGTGGTGATTAGAATCCCAGTTCAAATATTGGTCCGTGTGGGTTGCTTTCCGATATATCTTGACTTTGGTTGATCCATCATCATTTAGGCATACACACGTGTCTAGAAAGGCTAACGTATTGTCCTGTTCTGGTTCTACCATGAACTTAATGTTCTCATCCATTGAATTCAGATGGTGTGTGAAATGTTCTACTTCGCTCTCTTGTAATACTGTGAATGTGTCATCTACATACCTCAACCAGATGTCTGGAGGGTGAGGTGCTTCTCTGATGGCTCTTTCCTCAAAATGTTCCATGTATAGGTTTGCCACTATCGGCGAGACCGGTGAACCCATGGCTGCTCCCTTCTTCTGTTTGTAGAATACTCCATCATAAATGAAATATGTGGTGTTCAGACAGATTTCTAACAGTGTTATGATCTGATTTACTGATAGTTCACATCTGTCTTTCAGTGTTGTATCCTGGTTTAGTCGGTCCTTTATCACTGATACCGCCTCTGTCACAGGGATACTCGTGAACAGGGCTGTCACATCAAAAGACACCATTTTCCTCCCTGGTGGAACTTCCAACTCTTTGATCTTCTTTACAAATTGTGTGCTGTTTTTCACAAAATGTTCTGTTTTTCCAACTAGTGGGCTCAAAATGCTGGCTAGGAACTTTGCTGTCTTGTATGTGATGCTACCTATACTTGATCCTATAGGTCTTAATGGTACATTGTTCTTGTGGACCTTAGGCAATCCATAGAATTTTGGGACTGTTTCTGATGTAGGGTAGATCCTGTAGTATAGGGCATCTGAGATCGTCTTGGTTCTTTTCCACTCTTTCATGGTGTTGACTAGTTTACTTTTGTAAACTTTGGTGGGGTCCCTTTCCAATTTCTTGTAGGTGGTGTCGTCTACTAATAGTCCAGCAATCTTTGCGTCGTAATCTGTGGCCTTCATAATCACAGTTGCTCTACCCTGGTCTGCTGGTAGAATCTTGATCGTCTTGTCGCTACGTAAAGTTTGAAGTGCTTTCCTCTCTTCCAGTGATATGTTAGAACATTCATGTTGTTTCAAAAGACTGCTACAGCTGAATCTTGGTTGTAATGAAACAAATCTCACTGAAACTATTTATAATCAGTTTATCGCACTCCTGGGGGACGGGAATTGTACATAATGTACTATATGTTGGCCTAGTGCGGACGATCCCCACCAATCAAATACACAACAACTAGAACAATAGCAGAAGTCAACATTACCGTACAATAATAATATTGATAACAATGATTAAACAAATGACTTTGTTGTCAAAAGAGATGCTATTCAATAAATTGTCCATGCCAATGTTGCATTCCTTTGGGACGGGAAGAACATTCTTAAATCCTCTAATGTGTCTACATTACATAACACTTGGGTGATTTCTTTACATCAGAAAGTAATGTGATGTTACACTGGTGTTACTTCTGTACTCCGAAACAAAATAGATGCTAAATTTCTGTATTACCCCAAAATGGACAGATGCTTCCTGCGATAACTACAAGTTGTGAACAAACATATGACCTACATAATTATATTCATTGTATATGTTAGTTACTCACAAACATAATTATATTCATTGTATATGTTAGTTACTCACAAACATAATTATATTCATTGTATATGTTAGTTACTCACAAACATAATTATATTCATTGTATATGTTAGTTACTCACAAACATAATTATATTCATTGTATATGTTAGTTACTCACAAACATAATTATATTCATTGTATATGTTAGTTACTCACAAACATAATTATATTCATTGTATATGTTAGTTACTCACAAACATAATTATATTCATTGTATATGTTAGTTACTCACAAACATAATTATATTCATTGTATATGTTAGTTACTCACAAACATAATTATATTCATTGTATATGTTAGTTACTCACAAACATAATTATATTCATTGTATATGTTAGTTACTCACAAACATAATTATATTCATTGTATATGTTAGTTACTCACAAACATAATTATATTCATTGTATATGTTAATTACTCACAAACATAATTATATTCTTTGTATATGTTAGTTACTCACAAACATAATTATATTCATTGTATATGTTAGTTACTCACAAACATAATTATATTCATTGTATATGTTAGTTACTCACAAACATAATTATATTCATTGTATATCTTAGTTACTCACAAACATAATTATATTCATTGTATATGTTAGTTACTCACAAACATAATTATATTCATTGTATATGTTAGTTACTCACAAACATAATTATATTCATTGTATATGTTAGTTACTCACAAACATAATTATATTCATTGTATATGTTAGTTACTCACAAACATAATTATATTCATTGTATATGTTAGTTACTCACAAACATAATTATATTCATTGTATATGTTAGTTACTCACAAACATAATTATATTCATTGTATATGTTAGTTACTCACAAACATAATTATATTCATTGTATATGTTAGTTACTCACAAACATAATTATATTCATTGTATATGTTAGTTACTCACAAACATAATTATATTCATTGTATATGTTAGTTACTCACAAACATAATTATATTCATTGTATATGTTAGTTACTCACAAACATAATTATATTCATTGTATATGTTAGTTACTCACAAACATAATTCCTTCAAAATAATACAAAACAAATGATTGAATTTCTTCCATGGAGTTGTCGACTTACCTTCAGCACCTGTCAATCGGGAATCAAGGCCCTGAACGTTCCCTGAAAAAAGATGCATTTTGCATCAGTGTCAATCAAAAGTTGAAAACTTTACATAGTGAGACAATCAGTTTTTGTAATAAAATATATTTAGTTAAATCCTGGTTGCTATCAAACCATTTCAATTTTATTGAGGCGATCAGGCGATGTAAGAAGATACTGCAACAGTGAGAGTCAGAGCCCATACAGATGGTTCCAAGAACACAACTCTAACAATCAAGGATTTAAAATCCTACGAGTAGTAAATGATGAAACTGGGTGATAGTCCTAGGCAATTTATAGAATTTGGAGCTGTTTCTGAAGACAATAACTATGGCAGCTTTATATTGGCTGTACTTCTAATCAGGTTATTGCACTGACGCGTATTTCTCGAATTCAGTATTACAGATTTGTATGGCGTTGTTTTTTCACCACCAATTACCACAGACATCAACTGTAGAAGTATTATACTGTAACTAAGAAGCCTGCAATACTTCACTATTTTGTAAAACCATACCTTCAAAATATAAAAAAATATTGACTGAACTTCTGCAACAGACTTGTTGGCTTACCTTCAGTTCCAGTCAATCGGGAATCAAGGCCCGCAACTTGTCCTGAAACAAAGATGATTTTGTATTAGTGTCAATCAAATGTGATCAATATTATTTAGTGTATCCATAAGGATCAGTAATAACAATATATTCTCCTACAACCTGACTTTAAAAAAACTTATGCAATAACATCACACCAGATCAATGAGGTTTTATAACAAGGCATTGTTGCCCTGGCAGACACAGCCAGTAATGATAGTGACAAGGACAGAAACATAATGATGGTGACAAGGACAGAAACATAATGATAGTGACAAGGACAGAAACATAATGCTAGCATTCAAAGATTTCAATCTTTAAATGCTTGTTTCAGGGAATGATCAGAGCCTAGATGCCAGATTGACTGGTGCTGATGTAGGTCAACAACCCATATCTGATGTTAAGTCAATGGTTTTATATTATTCGTATGTATTAATACTATTATGCTATCAGACATAACTAAACTGTAAATCATTATATCCTAACTGTAAGTATATGAACAACATGATATATCACAGCAAAGTTTATCCATTTTGGATGATGGCGCCAAGGACAGTAACGCAATGGGAGCATTCAATGATTGCAATCATATTACTGGTAAAATGTTGAAAGAGGGTATTGACACGTCATTTACATCAACAGCTATTGCATAGGAGTCTTCGTTGTAACGAAAAAATTATCATTTTGTGAACAAGAGATGCTATTAAAGTTATCTCAAAACAAAAGGTACATTCCAGTGGGTTGGGACGGCCATTCTTAAATTCTAAATATAAAAAATATTAAAGATTGGCATGGTGTTGTTAGTTTCACAACCAATTAACACTAGAAAGTACCAACAGTGATGTTTCTGAATGACATCACACTTGGATAATTTCTTTACAGCTGAAATTAATGTGAAGTCATACCAGTGTTAGTCGTGTACTCCAAAAAGTAGTTGCTGAATTTTTTAATCACTCCTAAATGGGCAGAAGTTTCCAGTGATTTTACAAGTTGTGAATATACGGACAATCAACTTATGCCACATTCAACCTAATAAGTTTACAGTACGCTTTAAAAATAATTATGCATTAAAAAAATGTCAAGGTATCAGTTCTTATACAATACAATTTGTTTCTCTAGACAATAAGGTAACTGTTTAACACTAATGGTGTCATTTGGTGACAAGAGTAGAACAACCGAAAAATGGTGTCAACTGTGTATCACCAGATGGCGACACTTTTCAGTTGTTCCACACTAGTCAACTTACAATTATGGATGATATCTGCTGATTAAAAACGGGGTGTATGCTAATTGGGGCATGTATACTTAATAGGTCACATACAGCATTCATTTTATATGTTGTTTACTTCGTTACATAATACATTCAATACAATATAAAACTATTGAGTGAATTTCTGGCATGGAATTGATGACTTACCTACTGTACCAGTCAATCGGGAACCAAGGCCCTGAACGTTCCCTAAAACAAACATGCATTCTGTATTAGTGTCAATCAAAAGCTGAAAACTTTACATTGTGATCCAGTCAGTATTTATTATAAAATATACTTAGTTAAATCCTGGTTGTTATGAAATCGTTGCAATTATATTGAGGTGATCAGGCGATATAAGAAGAAACTAAAACCAATAAGGGTTATAGACCATAATACAGATGATCCAAGAACACAAATCTAGCAATAAAATCCTTTGTGTGGTAAATGGTAGAACTGGGAGATAGTCCCAGGCAATTTATACCATTTGTTTGAAGTTTTAGTTCTACTAGTACCAACACATTAAATATGTATCTAATGACAACAACTGTTGTAGCTATGTCTTGGTTGTGATTAAACAAATGGCCATGTTGCTAATAAAATATGTTATTTGAGCTATTTGTAATCACATTAATGCACACATGTGGGTCGGTTTAATTATGTATTACAGATTTGTCTGACGTGGTTAGTTTTACCACCAATTCACGCAGACTAGAGAAGTTTTATAATTAATAAGCCTGTCATGCCTCAATATTTGGTGAGGCAACTAGCAACCACACATATAATGCCTAATTATAGCTATTCTAATCAGGTTAATGCACTGATGATTTCACCAGCAATTCACGCAGACATCAATGGGTGAAGTGTAATAATTAACAAGACTGTGCAACATCACCCTTTGGTAATACAACTTGCACGTACACCATATGTTTGACCACAGGTGTATTACAATATCATGTCCTCCAAAACTAAATAGTTGCTGTATTTTATTAATATTCCAAAATTGACAGAACTTTGCAGTGACACATGTTGTGCGCAGACATACAGTAAGGGTCAATTCAATTTATTAATTAGTTTCATATGATAACATAATACCTTCAAGATAATATAAACCTATCGACTGAATTTCTGTTAGGAAGTTGTTGACCTACCTTCAGCACTAGTTAATCGGGAATCAAGGTCTTGAACGTTCCCTGAAACAAAGATGCATGTTGTATCTGTTTCAATGAAAAGTCGATGAAAAACGTCATGTAATGAGTCAATCAGTTTTTGTAATAAAATATATTTAGTTAAATCCTGGTTGCTAACAAACCATTGCAATATTGAGGCGATCAGGCAATGTAAGAAGATACTGCAACAGCGAGGGTCAGAGCACATATAGATGGTTCCAAGAACACAACTCTAACAAGTTTTTGTAATAAAATATATTTAGTTAAACCCTGGTTGCTAACAAACCATTGCAATATTGAGACTATCAGGCGATGTAAGAAGATACTGCAACAGCGAGGGTCAGGGCACATATAGATGGTTCCATTAACACAACTCTAACAAGCAATGACTTAAAATCCTTTGTGTGATAAATGGAAGAACTGGGTGATAGTCCCAGGCAATTTATACCATTTGTTTGAAGTTTTAGTTCAAGTAGTACCAACACATTAAAGCTGTATCCATTGATAACAAAATATGACCACATTCAATATCTGTCCCACAAGTAATAAAACCACTTCAGTGAAACTTGGACAACATGTTCATTTATCTGTCCCACAAGATGTAAAACCACTTCAGTGAAACTTGGACAACATGTTCATTTATCTGTCCCACAAGTAAAACCACTTCAGTGAAACTTGGACAACATGTTCATTTATTATTTATCTATGTGACAAGGCAAAAAAAGTTGGCGGAAAAATTTACGAAATATCTAACACAGTAACAGTTACATCGGCAGCAAGATTATCGAAATACTGTGCTCTCATCATAATCAGTCATACCATGATATTAATTTACTATTTAAACATAAGACTTGCAGAAATATTGCAATGTAATATGTTGTAAAGCATAATGTGCGAAATATGCATTAAAAATAGTAAAATCAATCATTATGTAATTTATTAAGTCAGTGAATTTTTTTGCTAATTTCGACCATATTCAATATTTGACCCACTAATGGTCTTCATTATACATACATATATAGTACCTATACTTCACGTTATAAAAAACTTAATCAAGGATCTTCATGAAAATTCCAGTAAACATGCACAGTTAATTATACAAATGTATGCAACGGTCAGCCACGCATTCCACATATAATCTTACACGCATACGCATGAGTGTAGTAGTCACATACCTCTTAATCATAATACTACTATTGAATAACTTGTTGTTGTAATGTCTGCATTATAACCAATGACCATCCAAAATGGTCGTTGCAATTGCAAAAATAACGAACACACTAATGTGGCCTTGATCAACTGGTTTCCAGTGGTTGAAATAACATTAAATAACATGTAATACACTATTAATTAGTATATCCTTGGAATGGTTTCATTTTATATATTAAAATATATGAGGTTGACCTTCACTGTGCAAAGTTTGGCCTACAGACATTTTAGCTGTGTATAATAAAAATGCAAATTGGAAATACTATAATCACCATCCCACTGCATCGTTGTAGCGCAATCACGAATTAATTAATCTGATCATTACAGGACAAACAGTCATCAAAATGTTTGTTGTAATTTGTGCAACACATACCTGCTTGGTTCTGCAGTATCCCATCAATGACCTGCACCGTTCCGTCAAGGGCCTGCACCGTCCCATCAAGGACTTGCACCGTCCTATCAAGGGCCTGCACCGTCCCGTCAAAGACCAGCACCCTCCTGTCAAGGGCCTGCACCTTCCCGTCAAGGGCCTGCACAGTCCCGTCAAGACCATGCACCGTCCCGTCAAGGCCCTGGACCGTCACATCGAGGGCTTGCACAGTCAAGTCAAGCGCACGGTATCTCTGCCTCTCAGCATCAAGATCTTGTTGAAGGCGGACGCACTCAGCAGTGACCACGGGGTCTCGTGCCCACTGTCTCATCACAGTGGGGTTCCACTGAAGTTGTGCATAGATGGCATTTAATGATGCCAGTTTCTGGACGAATGTCGAGTGCGGTAGAGATGCTGAAGTGGCGTGGGCCAGTTCATTCCGCATTTCACGCAACTCATCAACACGTTCACTATCCTGAATAGGCTGTGTCCTCACACCACGTCTAGGCTTCGGCAGCAGAATCCCAGTTCCAGAGAAAAGCAGACACGTAAACAGAGCAGTACTGTCGAAGAGGGCAGTGTCACCCTGTCTAACAGTATCGATGATATGTTGACCTGTACGACTTGTGTTGGAGTTGGCGATGAAGAATTCTCCGGACGTCTGGTTTTCACCCCAAGTGACGTGGAACCGTTCTTGAAATTTCTTTCTAAATAAGCCACGAAGCTTATCGGGAACGTCTTCCAGCACAATGCGTACCAGACGCCAGAAATGTTCTTCATCACTGGTCAACTGGGCACCACTCATATTTGAATTCTGAAAGGAAATATATCAAATATGTTTGAAAGCATACATGTAACCGACTTGGTGGATGTCAGAGTTTGTGTGCGTGTGTGTGTGCATGCGTGCGTGCGTGCGTGCACGTGTGTATATATATATATATGTTCATATATACGTACACACACTCGCACGCACGGCATTGCACGGAACAAAAAGGCAATTACTGCAGATAATGAAATCTCTCAAGACACATATTCCGTGAAAACAGCAGTCTCCCAGGACAGATGTTCTGTGATGATAGGAGTCTCTCAGGACAGATGGTCTGTGATGACAGCAGTCTCTCAGGACAGATGTTCTGTGATGACAGCAGTCTCTCAGGACAGATGGTCTGTGATGACAGCAGTCTCTCAGGACAGATGGTCTGTGATGACAGCAGTCTCTCAGGACAGATGGTCTGTGATGACAGCAGTCTCTCAGGACAGATGGTCTGTGATGACAGCAGTCTCTCAGGACAGATGGTCTGTGATGACAGCAGTCTCTCAGGACAGATGGTCTGTGATGACAGCAGTCTCTCAGGACAGATGGTCTGTGATGACAGCAGTCTCTCAGAACAGATGGTCTGTGATGACAGCAGTCTCTCAGGACAGATGGTCTGTGATGACAGCAGTCTCCCAGGACAGATGTTCTGGGATGACAGCAGTCTCTCAGGACAGATGTTCTGTAATGACAGCAGTCTCTCAACACAAATGTTTTGTAATGACAGCAGTCTCTCAAGACAGATGTTCCGTGATGGCAATTGTCCATCAAGACAAATGCTCCACGGTGCCAATGATCTCTCGAGACAGTTGTTCCATGATGGCAGTGATTCTCTCAAGACAGGTGTTCCGTTTTGACAATGTTTTCTGAAGACAGATGTTCCGTTATGGCAATGGTCTCTCAAGACAGTTGTTCCATGATGGCCATGGTCTTAAAAGACATATATTCCATACTGGTACTTGCCTCTCGAGATATTCCGTGAAGGCAATGGTCTCTCAAGGTTGATGTTCCGTGATGGCAGTGGACTCTCAAGAGAAACGTTCCGTGATGGCAGTGATCTCTCAAGACAGTTGTTCCGTGAAATCAATGACCTCTTAAGACAGGTGTTCCGTGATGACAGTGATCTCTTAAGAAAGATGTTCCATGATGGTTGTGGTCTCTAAAGACATGTATTCCATGATGGTAGAGGTCTCTGAATGAAGACGTTTCGTGATGACAGCGATCTCTTAAGACAGTTGTTCCATGGTGGCAATCGTCTCTGAAGACAGATGTTCCGCTGTAGCAGTGATCTCTCAAGACGTGATGGGAATGGTCTGTCAAGACAAATGTTCCGTGGTGGCAGTGGCCTCTCAAGATATATTCCGTGATGAACATGGTCTCTCAAGACAAATGTTTCATGATGGCAGTGGTCTTTCAAGACAGATGTTCTGTGATGGCCATGGTCTCAAAAGACAGGTATTTTTGTGATGGTGGGGAGTTTCTCAAGACATGTTATGTGATGACAGTGATCTTTCAAGACAGATGTTATGTGTCGGCAGTTGTCTCTCAAGACAGATATTCCGTGACACCATTAGTCTCTCAACACAAATGTTCCGTGATGACAGTGATCTCTCAAGAAAGTTGTTCCATGATGACAATGGTTTCTCAAGACAAATGTTCCGTAATGGGAGTTGTCTCTAGACATGTATTTCGTGATGGTGGGGGGGGGTTCTCAAGAAAGATGTTTCGTGATGACAGTGATCTCTCAAGACAGTTGTTCTATGGTGACAATCGTCTCTGAAGACAGATGTTCCGTGATGGCAGTGATCTCTCAAGACAGTTGTTCCCTTTTGGCAATTTTCTGTCAACACAGATGATCCGTGATAACAATGGTCTCTCAATACAAATATTCTGTGATGGCAATGGTCTCTTAAGACAGATGTTCATATTTGGCAATGCTTTCTCAATACAGATATTCCGTGATAGCAATGGTCTCTGAAGACACAAGTTCCGTGACGGCAGTTGTCTTTCAAGACAGATGTTCTGTGGCGGGAATGCTGTCTGAAGACATGTTCTATGATGGCTGTCTTAAGATGTTTTGTGTTGGCAATGGTCTCTCGAAATATATGTTCTGTGATGGCAATTGTCTCCCAAGAGAGATGTTCCATGATGGCAGTGGTCTCCCAAGACAGATGTTCCGTGATGGCAGTTGTCTATCAAGAGAGACGTTCCATAATGGCAATGGTGTCTGAAGACGGATGTTCTGTGGTGGCAGCGGCCTCTCAAGACATGTTCCGTGATGGCAATGCAAATGGCTCATAGACTATGTAGGGTGTAAAATCTTAGAACCATAGACAATTGACCACAGGTAGTCTACATATAACCCTGACCCCAGCATGTATAGCAATTGTGCCCATTCAACCGTGACACCCACGATACATAATACATTAATGGAGGAAATGTTGTTATTATAAATCTCAACTATGTTTATTTAAGAGAAGTATAATTTATGCAATCATTCATTTAGTTAAATATAATAAATTCTTGCATTAACATGTATTATAAAATGTGTATATTCAATGCACTATTTTATATACTTCATTCTTATTAGTTACCTTATTGCCTAATATTGGAGCGTTTATATATGAAACCTATTTTAAAATGCCACATAAAAAATATATGCAGAGAATGTATATACAAAACAGTTGCCCGAGGTCGAGTGACGTATGTCTACACGTTTCATATTGTGGATCACATTCACGGTACCTAATTATTTTGAAATATTTAAATTATTATGAAATATTTACTACATGTGAGCCAAGTGGCGCCTCCAATCGGATACGTTTAGCGAACACATTTTTCGAAGGGCCGGTATCGAGTCGACAAAACAATGGCTCAATGCATTGCGTCTTTCGCCATCAGCACATTTAGCATCCGTGGAAATTCGTCAGCAATGAAACGAAGCAACTACCATTTCCGTAGCTTACCGTATGACGCCCCTAAGGCATAACATGTGACACCGTCGGCATGACTCGTCGTTTTGTTGATTCTTTCGCGTGTCTACAAACTCCCCGTTTTTTTTCTGTCGCCCATAACTTCACATCGTCGGCAAGACTCGCCGCTTTTTTCGATTCTTTTGCGTGTCTACAAATTCCCCGTTTTCTATGTTGCCCATAACATGACATAGACGGCAAGACTCACCGGTTTGTCGATTCTTTCCCGTATCTGCAAACTCCCCGTTTTCTATGTCGCCCATAACATGACATCGTCGACGAGACTGGCCGGTTTGTCGATTCTTTCGCGTGTCCACAAATTCCCCATTTTCTCGAGGCTGGGTTGCGCCACCTGTAGGCCAAGACTGATATAAATATACACCCAAACAATAACGTAATAAAAAAATATATCTATATATATAATATATATATATTCAATTAGCAATGGAAATTAACCCATGCCTGGAAATTAAGCCATATATATATATATATATATATATATATATATATATATATATATATAGACTGTTGCTGCTATACCACACATTAACCCCAACAACGTTCCTGTGTCTATGTTGACTGTTTTGTTGCTATACCACACATTAACCCCCAACAATGTTGCCTGGCGCCAGAAAGATTTTATCATGGGTTAATAAGTTGTTAATTTGTTAATATTGAATCCACTCAATTATTAAATTTAATTAACTAATATAACAAGAAAGGTTACTTAAATTTAATGAATTAACTTTACCAAAGGGGTTACAGGGCTTCATATTTGAGGCCAGCGATCGCTCTCGCCCCGTATCGCTCGCGCAAATCAACGATATAGGGAGCGATTTATCGCTCGCGTCAATTATTAAAATCGCTCGCTGTCTGCAAGTGTTCATCTTGTCAAGTACTTTCTTGAGTATTAGATTCACTAGGAAAGTCTCTCCTCTTTATAACGCAGTGTTCGGGCTCTATTCGGGGTTAATGTGTGGTATAGCGACAACACAATCAACGTAGACACAGGAACATTGTCGGGGTTAATGTGTGGTATAGCGACAACACAACCAACGTGGACACACGGACATTGTTAGGGTTAACGTGTGGTATAGCGACAACACAATCAAAGTAGATACACGAACATTGTTGGGGGTTAATGGCTGGTATAGCAACAACACAATCAACGTAGACACATGAACATTGTTGGGGGTTAATGGGTGGTATAGCAACAACACAATCAACGTAGACACATGAACATTGTTGGGGGTTAATGGGTGGTATAGCAACAACACAATCAAAGTAGACACATGAACATTGTTGGGGGTTAATGGGTGGTATAGCAACAACACAATCAACGTAGACACATGAACATTGTTGGGGGTTAATGGGTGGTATAGCAACAACACAATCAAAGTAGACACATGAACATTGTTGGGGGTTAATGGGTGGTATAGCAACAACACAATCAACGTAGACACATGAACATTGTTGGGGGTTAATGGGTGGTATAGCAACAACACAATCAAAGTAGACACAGGAATATTGTTGGGGTTAATGTGCTGGTATAGCAACAACACAATCAACGTAGACACATGAACATTGTTGGGGGTTAATGGGTGGTATAGCAACAACACAATCAAAGTAGACACAGGAATATTGTTGGGGTTAATGTGTGGTATAGCGACAACACAATCAACGTAGACACAGGAACATTGTTGTAGTGAGAAATCTATATATATATATATATATATATATATATATATATATATATATATATATATATATATATATATATATATATATATATATATATATATATACATACATTACGTGTAGTAAAAATATATATAAAATAAGTTAGGATAAAAAAATTATTTATATAAAAGTACAAACATCATGAATTAAAAGCATACAATTGATCTATCCAATGTTTAACCAATGAACTTCAATAATAAATAAAAGTGTGAAAATAATTCATAAAAAGTTTACTGTCAGATAAAAGGCTGAAAATTAATGAGCGAATGCGTTCATTAAAGGATTTAACATAAATAGTAGCGAACATATGACTTGCACTACAGTGGGGTGACATGTTGTGTAAAATTCTAAAACTGTTGTTATAAGCTACAGTAATACCTTTTTAAATTACACCAAAGACATAAATACATCGAACCACAGTATGAATTAAATAAAGTTGTTTTAATGGAACTGTTGCATCAGTTAAATTTTCTGGTTAAAGCATTTGCCTGCGCATAGATACATCTTTTCTGCCTGGCAATATCATCATCATCAGTAAGGTGATTGTTTATAATATGGCCAAGGTATTTACATTTCTTAGTGTAAGGTAGTATATGGTTATTGATAACAACAGGGTGAATATTTTTCTTGTCCCTAGGTTTGTTATCAATATTGTTCGCACTGTATGTTATATAAAACATATTGCCATACCCGGCAAAACAATCGGTGAGTTTTCTCAACCATTGAAGCAACACTAGGTGAAAAAACACAAAGCGTAAGGTGAGTAAGGTCATCGGTATACATCATCATTAATTATTGGTTCCTGCATAAAGACAGCCAATATAGTTTATTCAAATTTACACTTAAGTCATCCATGTAAATGTTAAAAAGATGTGGAGTGTGTTGCATTGTTTTAGTACTGGACCTATTCTAGCATAGCTGATTCATACGTTGTCTGGCAGCTGCTAATTTTTACCTGCAGGTTCTTATTGGGTAAAGGTGCATTAACCTGGCCGAAATTATTAACGCTATTAAATGACATTTTTACCTAATTTTTTCGATGCTAATGTGTTCTTTGCATCACTCCCCATCGGATCACGTACAAAACGGACGTATATTTGTAAAAACTATTGTGTTTGAGCGCACTTTTAGTGCCCAAAACAACGCTATACCGGCTATTCATACCGGCAATAGCTGGTGTTGTTAATATGGCGATCATCCGAAATGTGCTGTAACAATATCACGGTGGCATCAGAACCGGAAAGGCGATTTTACTGTTAAATATTTCGTACCGCTGTGTAAGAATATACGAAAAATAGAAGAAAAAGTACAATCTAATGTTACGAAAAACTATAAAAATCGACAATTTAATGTTAGAAAAGCCCAAAAAATCTAACCGGACAGGTGATTTCACTGACAAATATCTTGTATGCAGTCTAAGAAAAAAATAGAGTTCAATTTAATTTTGAAAATCCAAAAAAAAATCCACCGACAAAAAATATAAGATAATGTAAAAAAAGCAAAGACATTGCACATATATCAAAAAAATAATTAAAAGTTCCACATATCGTGCAACTATCATAAGTCATAAACAAGTGTCTTGCTTGCCCAAATCACACAATTCAGTAATAAATAATTCTTCAGGGGACACTGAAGTGTTTATTTTTGACATTACTAATGTTTGGACCGTAATATGAGGAAAATTTGACATTTCACTACAAAAAGATGTCGTAGTTTTGGAATGTAGCAATGTTTGAGTTTTTCGTAACATTAAATTGCACTTTTTCTTCTATTTTTTGTATTTTCTTACACTGCGGTACGAAATATTTGACAGTAAAATCGCCTTTCCGGTTCTGATGCCACCGTGATATTGTTACAGCACATTTCGGATGATCGCCATATTAACAACACCAGCTACTGCCGGTATAGCGTTGTTTTGGGCACTAAAAGTGCGCTCAAACACAATATTTTTTTTACAAATATACGTCCATTTTGTACCTGATCCGATGAGGAGTGATGCAAAGAACACATTAGCATCGAAAAAATTTGGTAAAAATGTCATTTAATAGCGTTAATAATTTCGGCCAAGTTAATGCACATTTACCTCTTATTGCGCATGCACGAATTATAGACGTTGTCCCAAGTCGCTAATGTCACACACTTTGGACGATATGTCTCAAAAAGGAGCGTTATGAAAACACTTGTGACATAACATCGATACACCGCATGCACACATGAAGTGCCGGACCAATAGCAGTTTTGCACTACGTCCGGACGCTATATTAACATCCTATTAAGAAACCGTTTCGTCCCTCCAGGACTCATCAGGCCGCTAGGATTTTTATGTGAACTGAAAAACAACAGTCTGAACAGATGTTATTTTTTATCTTGGATATCTAAAAATATGCATATGCCAGTGCCTTGTCGGATCACACTGCTATTTTAACCATATACAGTCAGCGTTTCTGCATCCTTTGCTTCCGCTTGTCCTTTCGATATTCAGGGCAAAACCACTTTCCCTGCTTCGGCTCGGACACCACGCCTACACACATATCATATAGCGAACGCACTGGCTTATTTAGCCTATAGCGAAACCACTCAAATAATATGGCAGCCACTGTCACACCCACATTAGTTATAAAGCCTAAAGGCCCAAGTTGATTCAGTTGCCCGTGGTCACACCCTACCACGTAATTTCATAAACGTTCGAACTCTGAAGAAAACTGTCATAGATGGCAGTGGCTTCATACGACGTATATATGTTCAGAATGTCTACGTACCTTGGTAAAAAGAGATACGATCGATATAGCGTCTTAGTTCTTGATACGAACGTTGACTTTTTAAAAGAATTGCGCAATGAGGCCGACTTCAAACCCTAGCGTGTGGTAGCAGCATAACAAATTAGCCAATCACAATGCATCGCAGGGGTGCGATGATGTTAGACTTGTGTCCAAGTCCGCCGTGCGACGCCACTTGTTACATGCGAACGCAATGGGACTAGCATCGATTATCCGCGCTATGGCGCCACCGTTTGTCACATACGCCTTGTCTTCTCGGTGGATTCACGAAGCCGAGCGAGAGTCAGATAAGCGAGACTAAAATTATTGGGACTGGAATTGGGTAAAACGACCTTCACCTTTACTCGCAAAGTTCACCAGTATGGCGGCTCTGGGAAGTAAATCTACTATTGCGTTGATTCTCAAACAAATTCCAACTATGTATATATATATATATATATATATATATATATATATATATATATATATATATATATATATATATATATATATATATATATATATATATATATATATATAATTTACGTTAATTCCCATTCAACACATGTTGAATGGGAATTAACGTAAATTGAACAATTGATATTCTTTTCATTTATATAAAGCACTAGTGCTACAAGAAATATATTATTCAGCCTTTTATGCCGTCTAGAAATATAGGAAAATCCACTTTTTTGTGAGTTCACCCTTTTATAAAGTTTGATCTATTTCGACAATTACACTCATTTATATATCCATTGAGTATAATGATTGGATTAGAGTTAGACTATTGCATATATTTGGTAATGCATGTGTGTATATTCATTTAAAAACAATGTTGCCATTTACTTTACACGACACACGCGTATGATGTATATTTTGTATGGTTTATTCTTTAATTTTACTGCCAGGTCAGAAATTGTTTGAAGAAAAGGAAATTTGGGGGTAGAAAACAACAAAAAATTTATATGAAATCTGCGATAATTCAACAACACTTTCGAACGAACCCCGTTTTGTACCAGAAACACCAAAAAGAAAAATTTCCAATCTGAAGTACACTTATTATTATGTGCACATTTATTGATAAAAATAGGGTTTAGTGGATATTGAATATTGGCACGAACATTTTGCATTTATAAAAAAATACAAACAGCTAGCCATTTCCAATAATCAATATTTGGATAAATAAATAAAACATTCCTTTGCCAGAGAGTTCCTCAGACGAGTGCAGTTGTCATACTCAACAAGTTTCGAACGAACCCCGTTATGTACCAGCTTCTAGAAGTACAACAAATTTTTTTTACCCTGAAACACATTTGTTATTACGTGTACTTTTATTCATCAAAATGGAGTTTCTGTAGACACTTAATATAGGCACTAAGTTTGGATCAATAATCGACAAATTCCTTGGTCAAGAGTTATTTATATTAGGGTAATTTATAGCAGTTTGCTACATTGTACCTACAAAGTGAATCATGTTGGCGAAGAGTGACTAATTATTGAAATATGCTGATTTTATACTATAGATATAGACCATTTCCATGCACAATTCACAGTTAAAGCTTCCCAATTCAATGCCGAAACGTTGTCATGTCACATTCACTACGAATTTTGCAAGACAAATATCTTAGACATTTAGGTTGAGTCAACAGCCCATTCACAGTTACTGATTATATGTAGTAAATTGGTTGGTTCCAGTTGCTTTTATGCACTGAACAGTTGTGTAGCGCGCCATCTTGGATTGGTCAGTACCGCATCTTTTCCCAATCGTAGTGTGCGGAGCCCCTCTAGGGAACATTAGTGATGATGTGTGCTGAAACATTGCAGAAATGGCCGGACGCCAGGTAGAAAGAGCATGTTTACTAACGTAATTCAGTCGAAAGCAGCCAGACGTGTAGTACACGTCATAACGCAGTTATCTTACTGGATAGACGACTTCGCTTCAATGGTTATTGTCTTTTCACCTTCACGAATAACCCCTCGTGTAAACCGTTATGCGTCACAGACACGTACACTACGTAACAGTCACGATATATTTGTAAGGCGGCAGGGCGTTTTTATGATTGTCCAAGTCTCAAAAGGGCACATTCATTGGTCAAAACGGACACAGTTTTTTTGTAAAATGCTGCTCAGAGTCATACATCTCAATTATCTGACATTCATAGTTGATAAATCTCCGTCATTTGATGTCTAACGGATATTGGATAGTTGCAAAGAAAATGTTTAGCAATTTCCTTTTCGATGATCACTATGTTCAGGCATATATAGTTGGTCATATACATGAGCGACCAAAATGTTGTGCTGGCTCATTTCACAAAATGTGAAATTCTAGCAGCCAAGCATACCTTGTGACAGAAGTACAAACGCTTTGATGCACTTGACAAAATCATCCACAGAGTGGCCACTGCATCTAGGGGATCCGGATTAGAAAATATAGATGACATGCTCTTTGCGCTGTTGAGCGTTTTCACTTTGATAACTTTCTCTTTTATGTTAACGAACGCACGCGATATGCTAGACTTTGTTTGTCCCATTTTAATAATAATAATCATGTTTTATTTCAGGCAATAGTCCATAATATTATAAATATATACAGGTTAAAAAAACATACATATACACACATGATGAACAATAGAGGTACATGTAGTGAGAAAAATATATATATAAATATAAGTGCTATGTCCTATGAACTTGGATTTGCTGTTTTTTATATTTTTATTTATTTATCTATTATAATCGTGACTGTCTTTAACTATGTTTGTGTCAGCGCCTTTGAACAGGGTCACCTGGATCCATGGCGCTCTAAAAATGCTCTAACTATTATTATATTATATTATTATTATACATACATGACGTGAAGTAAAATATATATATATAAGATAAGTAATGATAAAAAATATATTTGTATAAAAGTACAAACATCATGAATTAAAAGCATACAATTGATCAATCCAATGTTTAATCAATGGATTTTGATAATAAATAAAAGTGTGAAGATAATTCACAGAAAGTATATTGTCGGATTTTTCCAACCAGCATAAAAGGCTAAAAATTGATGAGCGGATACGTTCATTAAAGGATTTAACAAAATTAGTAGCGAACATATGGCTTGCACTACAGCGGGGTGACAGGTTGTGTTTTTTGAAGAGTTGTGTTTTGAAGTTGATATATTTTCAACTAACGGATCCAGATCCTTCAAAATGTTGGCGACGAAGAACATTAAAGCCTGAAGCGGTACAGACAATCCTCCAGCGTGTACCTCAGCCGAAGACTTCGACACAACGCAAACACTCGATCATGACAAGAGAACTCTCAAATAGGAAAGCGAGGCGGATAGTAAACAATGAATGACTAGATAATCTTGCCAAATAAGTTGATTTTAGACGCAACATATTCAAACTCATTGGCAAGTATATGTGACTAAAATCTTCTACGTCTACGATCAGGCGTTTAACGTTGGAGTTGAGGGACACCTAGTCCGCACTCTCTACACAGGATTCTGAACAAATATGGCGCTGCGCAAAGAGGAATATTTAGTTAACCACTTGCATGATATTCTTCTTATGGGTACAAGTCAACCATCTCTTCAAGGCTTATACTATTGTAGACCACTTCTTGATTATAGTTGCAAACGGTTAGTCCCAGGAATCATCAGTGCAGCTAGGATTTTCATGTGAACTGAAAAACTGCAGATATGTTACTTTTTTAGGTTTTTTTCTTGGATATTTGTATATGCCAGTGCCTTTGTAGGATCGCATTGCTATTTTAACCATATACAGTCATCGTTTTGACGTTTCTGCATCCTCTGCATGCGCTTGTCCTTTCGATATTCAGGGCAAAACTACTTTCCCTTTACTTTAGCTCGGACAGCACGCCTACACATTATAATTTATAGTGAAACCACTAATGTCATGAGTTATATTGGCAGCTTCCACTGTCTCATGCCTACCATGTCACCAGACATATATATTTTCAGAATGTCTACGTACCTTTGATGAAAAGAGATACGTTAACAACGATTGAAATAGCTTCTTAGCTGTTGATGCGAAAGTTATCTTGACGCGTAACCGGTGTAAATGTAGACTGCGCAATGGGGCCGACTTTAAACCCTAGCGTGTGGTAGCAGCATCAAAAATTAGCCAATCACAATGTATCGCAGGATTGAGATGATGTTAGACTGGTGCCGAAGTCCACCGTGCGGCACCAGTTGTTACAGGCGCATGCGCCACTGATCTATATATAAATCAGTGGCATGCGCACGAAATGAGACTAGCCTTGATTATCCAGGCTCCGCGCTGTGGCGCCACCGTTTGTCGCACACATCTCTTTCCTGCGGATTCATGAATCCGAGCAAAAGTCGGATTAGCCACGATTAGAGTCGGATAAGCGATACTAAATGTGACTAGTCCTGCTTATCCGACCGTCGCTCGCCTTCTGAATTCACCGAGAAGAGAATCTGGCCACAGAAGCGTGGTCTCGTTGTTACCCACTGTCACCACTCCATTTTGCATAGGCGTTCCCGTGAAGCGCCAGCAGCCAATCGGCGTTATTATCGAGATGATACACTATACATTTTTTTGCGTGATGTAACTTTCCAGTCGGGCAGTTGTATAATCAAAGTTTAAAGTTAATTCGAATTGCATCGTATAAACTGATAAAAGTTCAATCTTATTTTATGAATTAGCCAAATGCCCGGATGAGATCTTAATTAGCTATTTATGTATGCGCCCAGTGTCTGGGCGCATACATAATTTCCGTCAATGTGAGAACCCCACTTCTGCATCTAGGCGAAGCTGTGTGCGACAAACGGTGGCGCCACAGCGCGGAGCCTGGATAATCGAGGCTAAAATGGAACCGGAATTGGGTAAAAAGAGCTTCACCTTGACCCGCAAAGTTCACAAGCATGGCTGCTCTGCGTGGTAAGTCTGCTATTACGTCGATTCTAAAAAAAATTCGATTACGTACAAAAGTTGAATTTGAATTAACGTAAATTGAACAATTGAGAGTCTTTTCATTTATATAAGTATTGGTGCTACAAGAAATATATTATTTTATAAGCCGTCTAGAAATATAGGAAGATCTACTTTTTGCCAATTTTGGGAATGAGTTCACACTTTTTAAAAGTTTTATTTATTTCGACAATTGCACTCATCTATGTCCAGTAATTAATGATTGGATTATAATTAGAGGCGATCTTTAACTTTCTGACCTAACCATGAAAACGACTACCTAGTCCTAGACCACCCAAACTTCTCATCTATCTACTACTATGTAAGAACATACCTTTTATTTATTTTTGGAAACATCATCTTGATATCCTAGTAGAAAAACTCATTCTTCTCTTGAACAGGATAGCATGTAAGTGTGAACATCTGCCCATAGAAAAGTGGGAAACTTCCTTCTCCACTAAATTTTCAGAGTTGTTTTTATGGTTCTTGTTTGCAGTGAGCACATGCGCGAAAAAATATTAAATCACTTCATATCATAGAAATGACATATGCCTAGAACGGCCTTATGTGCTACAAAAGTATTTGTTTATAGAAAAAGTTGGAAAATGGGACCAAGTAAAACAGTGGCATTTCCGACCTGAAAATGGTAATGTTGACATCTAAGGGGTGTCTTGTTTGTGGACGTACCCAGAGTTGTGGCAGTCGAAAAGTGAATGTGTCAGTGCAGTGGCCGCGACAGTCGCTGCTTTCTTCTTTCTTTCTGCAAACACATCACTAATTATTACCTACCACGCAGTAATTATTATCTACTATACACTAATTATCATCTACTGTAATCACCCACATTATCGTCCCATGCTCATAATAATAATGTCGCTTGGCTTCCAGTGGAACAGCTTAGCCCATGCTTACATTACTGCTGGCTGCCAACTTTTCCGAAAAGTAAGTGAACATTAACTTAATTTCCTTTTTAACTGGTTTATATGTAATACAGTTTCGCCATAAACTATATTAGTGTATTATATATTATAGTGTATTGTATTATGCCCAATGCAATCACTATGAAACTTCATTTGTTGTAATGTGAATTAATAATTTTCTTTTACTTTTAGCTACATTTTTTTTTCAATCATCCTCGCTAGCCAGGGGTGGTTGTAATACTATGGTACCCCTAGCAGATAGACCTGTTGAAATGTGGATTGGTCAGTTTTTTTACGCCATATACAGATGTACGCGGAATTATTTGTAATTCATCCCAATTGTTGTCTTGGTTTTTCTGGGAACCATATACGCGTCCAAAATTCAAAGAGCATTTCCAGGAAATGTCCGACCAGCATTGCCCGGTCCACAACAAATAAAGTTAAATTCCTGTATATATAGGCCTTGTAAATTTGAGCTTGCAATCTCATTGGTTAACAAAGCAACTGAAAAATCAGCGTTCCAACGGGTCGATCTTCATATAGTCAGAAGCCCCTCGCAGCGAGAATGTATTCAGCATTTCTCACAACTTCAGTGTTTAAAGCTGCCAATAAAGTTAAGTTCCTCTATATAAAGTTAAGTTCCTGTATATATATATATATATATATATATATATATATATATATATATATATATATATATATATATATATATATATATATATAGGCCTTGTAAATTTGAGCTTTCAATCTCATTGGTTAACAAAGCAACTGAAAAATAAGCGTTTCAACTGGTCGATCTTCATATAGTCAGAATCCCCTCGCAGCGAGAATGTATTCGGCATTTCTCACAACTTCAGTGTTTAAAGCTATTTTATAACTTTATTTATGCAACTTATTTAATAACGTTATTACTGTGTTTAGATTGTGACTTCTTGTAACTCTGTTTTCGCAGGAGTTTGATCTTTGGCTGACCTTGAAGAAGATAGAAGAATTTTTGTTAAACCTTTCAAGACAAAATGGAAAAGGGGCGTGACGTTAATGTTCTGAATATGAAGGCAATAATTATACTGAAATCAAATTTAAATGTTCAACACCAAAAAGCTGCTACACGATTGGCGCATGTTAATACAGCTACGTTTGTATAACAAATGGTCATTTATAGTTTCCCAACGTGAAACGGATGAATGTAAACACGCACTGCACACGTGTTGTTTATGTCGCGCTACAGTGACAGTTACTGTACTCAGCAGAAGGCTATATTCAATATTAACTTGTACTTCTTTGCGAGCTTGCTGTTTTATTTGGTGTTCTTTCACCATAGAAGACAACATCTTTGCTTTAGCTATAATACAGATGCGACAAATGATTCATCAATATCAAACATTCCAAAAAGTGACAACATTCCACAAATACATCTACCCCGGAAGTGCCAAACAACTACCTAACAGTTCGCATGCATCCGCAAAGATCATGGGATCATGCCTCAGTTAGATTTCCTGGTGTTTTACGAATGTAGGGCACAGTAATTTAAGATATATGTGTAATTAAAACAAATCATCATCTGACGTAACTGCATTTGGGCCAGGGACATTGACAAATTTGCTAGTAGAACATGTTGGCACTGTAACTGTGGATTTTTAGATGATTTCAAATGTTAATAGGCGGAAGGATTTTTTGCCACAAAGAACGCGTGTGCGTAGTAATTCATGCAGAAATTGGAAACATTTATGGGTATGGCACGTTCAGGCATTTTAAATGAATTAGAAGTATGAGACTAAACTCGATCAGCATGTCAATGAGATGATGACAACGGCAGATAAGAAGTTTCAGATTTTTTTATGGTCCCGTTTTCTTATAATCATGCAAAACGTTAACATGGTCGCCAATGGGAAACGTAACAGTAGGCTGAAACCTCATAATGTATAATAAGTGTTCTCCGTATTCGCTAGGTGGCAGGATTTTTAGCCTAAAGTGTTCTTTTGATCACAAAAACAGCCTTATTCAAGGCTAACGTAGCAAACTAATTAAAACTAAATTGTATGATGGCCCCGTGCAAACGACAGTTAAAGGCCACAAGGCACGTAATTTGTGGCAGTTGTAGTAACTGGGTAGATTTCGTCAAGTCTGGGTGCGAAAAGTCCTGGGCTGAGGTCCAGGCAGATAGTTTTAATTTTGAGTGTAGGGGATGCGCAAGGATGAAGGAAATAGAGGTGGAGTTGGAAGAGCTGAGACTGCTCGTTGTGGCAATGGTGGGAAGGGAACAGGGGAGTTGTGCCAGTAGTTCCGGTGAGGGAACAGTAGACGATAAAGTGGGGAAAGACACAAGAGATGCTAGGGAGAGCTCACCTCAGCCTGGGAGGAAGCTGAGAGG
Organism: Lamellibrachia satsuma; assembly: GCA_033239005.1. Taxonomy (NCBI): domain Eukaryota; kingdom Metazoa; phylum Annelida; class Polychaeta; order Sabellida; family Siboglinidae; genus Lamellibrachia; species Lamellibrachia satsuma. The sequence goes on from BSQZ01000014.1 coordinate 7,614,297, forward strand.
AGGGAAGGTGACAGGTCATAGGGAGACAGGACGTAAGGAGACGGGAAGGAAAGGAACGGGAGGGAAGACAACCGGGGTGAAGGAGAGGGGAGTAGGGGAGACAGGAGGGAAGGAGAAGGGAGTGGGGGAGACGGGAGGGAAGACAACCGGGGTGAAGGAGAGGGGAGTAGCGGAGACAGGAGGGAAGGAGAAGGGAGTGGGGGAGACGGGAGGGAAAACAACCGGAGTGAAGGAGAGGGGAGTAGGGGAGACAGGAGGGAAGGAGAAGGGAGTGGGGGAGACGGAAGGGAAGGGGTCAGGACAGAATGTGATGGAGGGGATCGAAAGGAAGAGTTATTCTGCAGCAGTGATAGAGGGGTGAGGAAGAGAGCGAGGGTGTTTGTGGGGGATTCGATAGTTAGGAAGACCGACAGAGTCTTAAACAAGGGAGATGATGTGGTGGTCTGCTTGCCTGGAGCCAAAATAGAGGCGATAACTGAGAGGGTAAAAACATCGTAGGCTCGGGTAAGGGTGGATCTGTTTTAGTACATGTAGGGACAAATAACGTAGAGAGGGAGGGTACAACTGCCATAGTTAGGAAATATAGGCAGTTGGTCAGAACACTAAAACAGACGCGGGTTGAGCAGGTAATACTGTCAGGGATTTTACCTGTGATGGGCAGGAGGGGTCATAAATATCGAAATTGTCGGGGATGGCAATTAACATGTTAGTCCAGAGGCTGTGTAGGGAAGAGGAAGTTGGATTTGTGGATTTATGGGAAAGTTTTGTTGGGAGGGGTGATATGTACATGAAGGATGGGCTTCATTTAAGTGGAAAGGGGGCGGCAGTATTCGCGGACAAACTTTCAGCAGCAGTAGATAGCGACTTGGGTACAATGACAAATATTTTTGGAAGTAAACATTCTTTAAACTAGAAGTGCAGGGGGGTTACCTAGAGGTGTCTCAAGCAGAACAAGAGACCACTAGCACAGATAAACCAATATCAAATCATCCGAAAAACATCTCTGAAAAAGGTTATAGATGCGTATGTTTAAATGCAAGGAGCATAGTAAATAAGAAAAACGAATTAAACATTATGGTAGAAGATATTGACCCTCACATAATTGGTATAACTGAATTATGGGCCAACATAGATATAACAGATGCTGAATTAGGACTGACAGGATACGTAATGTTTAGGAAAGATCGAATAGGAAGAAGGGGCGGGGGAGTTATTTTATATGTTAAAGAATCTATTCAGGCTTATGAAATAAAACTAGAAAGGGAAGCAGATTGCGATGAAGCTGTTTGGTGCAAAATTGTTTCAGGAAATTCAAAATTAACTGTTGGATTAGTTTACCGAAGTCCAAACATAAAGGACAACACAAAAATAAAAAACGCTATAAAGGAAGTTAGTAAAGGGGAATGTATCATAATGGGAGATTTTAACCATGGACACATACAATGGAATTCTCTAGAGGGCACAGGGATTGAGGATCAACAATTTCTATGTTTAATCCAGGATAGCTTTCTTACTCAGCACGTACTAGAACCAACCAGGGGAGAAAATGTATTAGATATAATTTTGTCATCACAAAAAGAATTAGTGGACAATGTAAAAATATTTGAACCATTGGGTAATAGTGACCATAATCAAATACATTTTGACATCAATGTAAAATCAGAAAGTAAAAATAAGAAAACGTACAAGAGAAACTTCCACAAAGGTAATTACAAAGATATGAGAAAATACTTAGCACAGCTAGATTGGAATAACATGCTGATGAATAAGACTGCAATTGAATGTTGGAATATTCTAAAATATGAAATTGAGAGTATCATTGATAAATTTGTTCCCTTCCGAAAACAAGGAAAACGGTGTAGAAAGAAACACGTGTCAAAAGAGGCAATTAGAAAAATAATGCTAAAACAAACTATGTGGAGGGTTTATAGGCGTACCAGAAAGGAAGAAGACTATGCAAAATACAAAGAGGCACTTAATGCAGCTACAACTGAAATCAGACAATCTAAAAGAAGCTATGAGCAAAAACTGGCATGTAACATAAAAACTGACAGCAAGAGTTTTTATGCATATGTCAGGAGTAAACAAAACGTACAAGACAAGGTTGGACCTCTAGAAGACAGTGCTGGAAATATAATATCACAGGGGTTTTTAATGGCGGAAGACCTAAATGGTTACTTCAGTTCAGTGTTTACAAAAGAAGATATTAGTTCATTACCAGTTGCTGATGCTAAATTTCAGGGGACTAAATCTGACTATTTAGGACCGTTAGTTGTAACTCCAGAATTGGTAGCTAGGAAAATAAAGGCAATGAAGGATAACAAATCACCGGGAGTGGATGGGATTCCTCCAAAATTACTAATGGAAACAGTAGATCAAATCAGTATACCACTTGCAAGAGTATTCAACTTGTCATTAAAAGAGGGAGTTGTTCCGTTTGAATGGAAAGAAGCAAACATCATACCATTATTTAAAAAGGGTTCGAGAAATAAGTCAGAGAATTACAGACCAGTGAGTTTAACGTCAGTGATTTGTAAATTATTAGAAAGGTTAATTAAAGACCATATGGTGGACTTCCTCGTTAAGCATAAATTATTAAATTCATCTCAACATGGATTCCTTAAAGCGAGGTCATGCTTAACAAATGTGTTATGTTTTTTGGAAGAAATCACTAAGTGGATAGACGAGGGATCGCCAGTAGATATTATCTACTTAGATTTTCAGAAAACTTTTGACAAAGTGCCACATCAAAGATTGCTACTTAAATTAAAAGCCCATGGTATCGGGGATAGCATAACTGACTGGATAGAACAATGGCTGACTGACAGAAGACAACGAGTTGTAGTAGATGGCGAAGTTTCAAATTGGAAATCGGTTTTGAGTGGGGTACCTCAAGGATCAGTATTAGGACCTATATTATTCTTAATTTATATCAATGACTTGGACGAGAGTATAACAAGTAACGTACTGAAATTTGCGGACGACACAAAACTGTTTAGAAAGGTTAATACTGATGGTGATAAACAACATTTACAAAACGATCTAGACAGATTAGTGAAATGGTCTGAGAAATGGCAGATGCTGTTCAATTTTGGGAAATGTAAATGCCTACATACAGGACATGGGAACTTGAATGTAAACTATAAAATGGGAGCTACTGTTCTTGGTACTACTGTAAAAGAAAAGGACTTAGGAGTTACAATAAGCGCTGATATGAAAGTTTCAGAGCAGTGTGGTATTGCAGCTTCAAAGGGTAATCAAATTCTTGGATTGATTAGAAGAAACATAACATACAAGGGAAAAAAGTTAATTATACCTCTTTATAAAGCAATAGTTAGACCTCATTTAGAATACTGTATACAAGCTTGGAGACCATATCGTAAGAAGGATATAGATACGCTTGAACGCATACAAAGGAGAGCAACTAAAATGATTCCAGAACTTAGAGACCTTAGTTATGAAGAACGCCTGAAAGAATGTGGTTTAACAACTCTAGAGACAAGGAGGTTAAGAGGAGATCAGATTGAAGTTTTTAAGATATTGAATGGGTATGAAAATATTGATAGAAATATGTTTTTCTCACTCAAGAAGGATAGCAGAACTAGAGGACATGAGGTAAAATTAGTAAAGGATCAATGTAGATTGGATATCAGGAAGCACTCGTTCTCACAGAGGACAGTAAATGAATGGAACAAACTGTCTACAGATTGTGTAACTGCTAGCAGCGTGAATATGTTTAAAAACAAGGTTGACACATATATCAGGAGGGCGGGTTATAAGTAGGTGAACATTGTTGGACTCTCGATAAGCCAATGGCTTCCTTGTCCACTTGCCATCTGGGCCTTTGGCTTGGATGGCAAATCTTGTTAAATCTTGTTAAAACTCAGATGTTGCTCACCGTACCCATAAAAATTGCCATATTATTGCGTAAAGGCAAACGTACTTTATCTAAGTAACAATTCTGCTTATTATAAAGAAAGGTTTGTTTGGAGAGAAACTGGATGACCTTATCGCAACTTAACCTGTGTTATTGCGCGACAATTATCGCGGGATTTCAGGAGTCAGACCACAGTAGAGAATTGCATTGGTGGCCATGTTAACGTTTTGTCTGATTATAAGAAAACCTAACCATCAAAAATTCTTAAATAAATGTGTAGCAACTGCCATCATCTCATTGATATGCTCACCAACTTTTATCAACATCACATACCTCCAGCTCTTTTAAAATGCCCCCACGTGCGATGCCTGTCAATATTTACAAAACTAGCCGTGTATTCATGCGCCCACGTGGCCCATAGCAGAAAAATTAAATCCCTCCGCCAGTTATAAACTCTAAAAAATACACTATTTCACAGCCAATAGCTTCTATAAACGAACCTGTGAATATTCCTGCTCAAAGGCACTAATGTCACATAATATGAATTTATTAAGTTCACGTTTCACAATTTCATGTGCCCTACGTTCGTGAAACAGTAAACAGGAAGGTCAACTGTGGTCTAACCCTTTCAGCTGCCCGAAAAAGCCATTTTCCCTCGCTAATGTCCGCACAGGGATTCCCCAAAGAGCTCTAGCCAATCAGCGGGCAAGGGGTAAAATAGAATGACGTCATTTATGAACTGCCTCATCAGCGCGACAGCAGGCAAAATGGGATGTCCTGGACCGGTGGCTTGTTTTGCCATAATATTATATCTATTTTATACTTGTTCAAAATTAGTCGCATTTAATTTGGACACTAAAGTGCCGATTGTTAAGATTGCGCCAACGAACTCATATTTTGGATTTTCAGTAGCGCAACATCAAAAATCGGATTACAATGATCGAGTTAGTCATGTGTGAGTAGAACTTTCCTCTTTCGTTTTCGGTTGGATTTCGCCTTGTCCCTGCCCCAGGCCTTGGCTTAGGGCATGATTTTATTTTCACGTTGCTGGTGACTTGCCATGATTATTATGTGAAATACGTGTTTCAGTCAACACAATGACTACATGTGACAGTGTTCCGTATGTTATATAATAAAAAGTTCCTATTGTAACATATAACGTTATAAAAATCAAGCGTCATAGCCATAGGTACTGATGAAATCAACGTGACACGTTGATGAAAGCCTCTACCATGTAAATTAAACACACCTTGGATATGTAAAATGAAAGTTATTTGATTTGAAAATGAACTATCCTGAAGAATGTTCAGTAATATAACGTTATAATTTTCGTGAGTGTTCGCCGGGCTTGTCTCTAGTTTTTTTTAATTCGGAAGGGTAGCTTTTTGCCACTGACATATTTCTTTGACAGCATCCGGGATCGTAAAGTCTGCCAGTGGTTTCCTACATTGCTACAAGTATTTGTTTTTTATCACTAAGCAAATTACATAGTGATGATCAACGTTATAAAAAAATATCAAATGTTGGGCTTCCACCAAAAACAAGTTAAATCAAAAGTTTCTATATATGTCAAATTAAAACCCAAAAAAATTATTTCAAACTTTCAAACATGTTCTATTCAAATCGATTTGGGTACTTGTCTTAACAGAAGGTACACGGTTTTTGCTTATATAAAGAAATTAGACAATGTCCACAAGGCCTCACCCCCTGTAGTTGCATAATTTGTCTTGGAAAGGAAAGCATGCTCTGTGGCTGTAGCAGTGATAATTATTGTTTGCTGAGAGGGTGGATTAGCACCTGTCCAAGGCTCTGTGTACTCTAAGGGTTTCCAACCAGACTGCAAAAGCGATTAAATCAGGGTTGTTTGATTTAAATCACACCAAAAATTTTTTTTTACTTCCGGTTTTTTTAATCGCTGATTTATATGAATTTAACACAAATAATTGTTTACAAGCATCAAGATCAACAAAGATTTGTATGTTTTTTAATACAAAACACAAAGTGTGTACACTTGTACAGCTGTATTGACGCCAGATAGTCTGATAGTCAAATATTTTATGGCATTGTGTATGTTTGAGCTATTCTCTTTCTGAATGCAGTGAAGCCACACAAACTTGTCTTCCAGAGGAAGTATCTTTTCAACAGCCCTGAGTTAAAGTCCACTTATAGCTTGTGCTAGTTTTTACCAATTCAGTATGTTGACTCAGTTGTTTAAGACTGTACCAGTTTGTATTCTGGTTAGATACCCTTAGAGTACACAGAGCCCTGGATAGGTGCTAATCCACCCTATAGGCAAACAGTAATTATTAACTGCTACAGCCACAGACACACAGCATGCTTTCCTTTCCAAGACAGATTATGCAACTACAGGAGGTGAGGCCTTGTGGACATTCCCTCTGTTAAGACAAGAACCCAACTCGATTCGAATAGAACATGTTTGAAAGAGTTTACAAATTTACAAACCTATATAAATATCTATATACCAGTTAAAAAAAAAATCAAATAAATAAAAAAAATCAAATGAATCCGATTTAAATAAAAAAATCTGATTTTTTAAATAAAAATCATGATTTTTTTCAACCCTGGATTAAATAAATCGGAAGTAAAAAAATCATCAATGAATTATTGTTTTGATTTGTTTGAAGTGATTTAAATCATAATTTAAATCACATGATTTAAATCAAACAACCCTGATAGACATACGTAGAAACTGCCACACACATATAAACACAAGTTCGCGCACACACACACGCACCCACACACACACAATGTGACACAATTGTTTGAGGGGAAATGTGTGCAGCGAACAAGGAGCCATATTAATGATTTATAGAATTAATAATACAGACGGCAGGTTTAATATGTAGATGTTATCTGACCACTGTAGCCAGTTATTATTTCCAACATCAGTGATGGCTACTGAGCCAAAAAACATTCCAATCAGACTGTTTCACACACACGGCCACACACAATTTTAGTGGCCTATGCACATGGCATCCAGTATTAACTATTTTGTTCTCTCTTACCGTTCCAGTTTTCTTTATATCCTATGAACATGTGTTGGTACGACATCAATGTGTCATTGTAGCTGTTCCAGCTAGCCTTTATCATAGCTAAGCACCAGTACTATCACTGCCAGGAGACTGTTTGTATCACGTTCTTAGCTTCTTATCTTGTTTCACTGTTTTCTGGTGATACATTATGATATATTGGTTGTAACTTTAGTTATGGCTACAGCTGCACTGCTTCGAACAAGTATTTTACATATATAATATACGCGGTATCACCATGGTGCTTTCTTTATTCTTCTTTTTCCCACCCAAGTCGCATAAACCAGACCACACCCTGATCTTGTCTGTCCCTACAGCTCTTGGTCTTTCTCTGCCTGCCTCTTTTACCCTTCAATAGTCCCTCCAGTATTTCCTGTTAAATTTCTTCCTGTCTTATGATGCTCCCAACAAATTTTAGTAGTGCCTTGTCTTTCTGTATGTTGTTGATGAGTTGCTTATTTTCTTCCAACCTGATTTAGAACATCTATGCTTGTGACATGCTCCGTCCAGCTGATGTGTTGTATTATCCGAGTTGCAAGTTAGAATTCATATACTGATCTATGGTTATTTTTCCAGTGCGCAAATATGATATTTCCCACCACGATCCTTGTCATGTGTGAACTTTATTCTGTCAGTCTGTTTGTGACCTGTTCTGTTTAACGGTGTTTATTCACCCAGTCTCTATGTAACTTGTTCTGTTTATTCACTCAGTCTCTATGTAACTTGTTGTGTTTATTCACTCAGTCTCTATGTAACTTGTTCTGTTTATTCACTCAGTCTCTATGTAACTTGTTCTGTTTATTCACTCAGTCTCTATGTAACTTGTTCTGTTTATTCACTCAGTCTCTATATTACTTGTTCTGTTTATTCACCCAATCTCTATGTAACTTGTTGTGTTTATTCACCAAGTCTCTATGTAACTTGTTCTGTTTATTCACCCAGTCTCTATGTAACTTGTGTTTATTCACCCAGTCTCTATGTAACTTGTTCTGTTTATTCACTCAGTCTTTATGTTACTTGTTCTGTTTATTCACTCAGTCTCTATGTAACTTGTTCTGTTTATTCACTCAGTCTCTATGTTACTTGTTCTGTTTATTCACTCAGTCTCTATGTAACTTGTTCTGTTTATTCACTCAGTCTCTATGTTACTTGTTCTGTTTATTCACTCAGTCTCTATGTAACTTGTTCTGTTTATTCACTCAGTCTCTCACAATTCACCATACTTCTTCTAAAATATGAGCCTAACCCAGACACGTGTTCGTAACTTTAGGTAATATATAGAAGAAGGTCCTTTAAAAAAGAAGTATTTTTCACTTTTGGCATGTTACTGAACAGTGACCTGACACCATGACAGCCGAGCACTTTGGCTTTCTTTGTTCGCTATAAATGGTGCTCTTAAAGATACTCCATAAAAAGCCTCTGTGTTCTATTGTCAGCAACAATAAGTGTCCTTCTTTGTAATAGTGGTGACGTATGATTGTGATAAGGGCTGATATCTCCAGTCCATATAAGACTGTCCTACCACCTACCACTATGTGGTGTGGTTTCCTGGGTTGGGGGTAACATCACCATGCATCAGTAGTGAAGTGAAGTGAAGTTTATTTTTTTAGATCATACATACGGAATCAAATAACAGTTTGTACATATTTTACATAGTTTTGATGATCCACGGAGGCCTGCACTAAGACCTGAGAGATTGCTATCGTACAAGCCTCCCTATGACTATGTATGGTGCAATAATCTTTATTAGTGCTATTTGACTAGAGTGTACATATATAAATAGATGTGGCGTTGCTAACTTTGCCTACAAATATAACAATGCTAATAATACTAAAAAATAATACTAGCAAAAATACATATAATGAAAATAATGTGAATACTATTTTTTTTGTGTGTATAAATGTGAATAAAATGTGAATCGAATATAATTATCAATATTATCATGTAATAATTATAGAGAAGTTAAATAATACAGAAAAAGGATAAATACATTATTCTTGTAAAAATGCAATTAAAATCTTGACAGTAAAAAATAATACATTAGTTCCAAATTTATTAGTTACAAATTATATTGTGAGGAACTCAAAAACCAGCTGTTTTGATAATAAAAAAATATATAGTGATAATATTACTGAATGAATATTCAGTATGATATTATATTACCAAGGTATGAATTATTAATTAATGCAGTTTATCATGATAATGATGACGAAGGCATACCATACATTTCTAGGCTTCAGCTGACATATTCTTTTTGCAGATGTAGCAGTTATTAATATTACATTCCAAGTCATATTTACTTATGATATATTTTTGGAGTAATTCACAAAGCCTTGATACGAATGGGTGTTAATTTTCTCCATGGCAATTTGTGGAAGAAAGTTTTCTTGAAGTAATTTTGGTATTGTATGTCTGATACAAAGGTACAGTAACTAACTGGTTGTGTACATATAATCTTTGTTCAGGAATAATTACAGTAATACTAGCCACGTGATATGTTTGTTGGCCTGCTATCCTTTTGAAACTTCATTTGAATATGGTAGAGAGACAGGTGTCCTGCCCATCTGAGTGCATGTGTTTGTAATTATTTTTGTTATGGTATTATGGGTAGGGTATTATGCATGGGAAGATTCCCCAACCCGTTGGGGTATGGGTTCATTTGAGTCAGAGGAACAGGTGGTTAAGGGTGTGTGGTGTCTAAGGTGTATCACATCAAGTGTCTTCCCCTGATCAGATTTGCAGTGCATTGATTGGTAGGGTTGACTGATCTCTCAACAAGTTTAATAACAAATCTGTTAGCACCGATACATTGTGTATCTTAGTTTTTGTCCATGCATGATTGGATAATTTTTTTCTCAGGGGATCATTGTCTATTACTCTGTCTGCCCACACAATTGATTCAACTGTGTAAAAATGTACATATTATTTAAACATTACATTGTATCCAAATGACTTTACAAAGGTTTTTGTAATTAACTTGCAACTGTGTCTGTTACAGTTTGTATTTACATACATTGTACAGTGTACACACAAAACATTGTACAGTGTACACACAAAACATTGTACAGTGTACACACAAATCGAGAAATGCATATACTCTCGAGTGCCAAATAAACATATAGGCCAAATGAAAGTATATGGTGGCAAATTGTTCAAAACAAATAATAGTATACTCAGTGCGAAAAAGTCACTAGTATATATGTCTTTTGTTAGAGTTTGTGTAGGATCCGAGATATTTAAAATCTTCTGCTTTCTCAATTTGCCTCCCATCTCACGATTGTACACTATCATTAGCAGATGGGATGATATGCATAGCTTGGATTGAAACATAGTCTAGAAGATTTGGAAGCACTGTCCACTTTATGAAGTAAAAATTCTGCTTCTTGTATCGTGTCAGCGAACGGAGCGATGTCATCAGCATAATCCAGATCAGAGATATGACAGGCTGGATGGCTGGTGAGAGTTAGTCCTTCTCTGTCATAAATCACAGTTCTTGGAGGGTAGCCCAATACTATGATGAACAGGTATGGGGCGAGGGGGTCTCCTTTGAGAACTCCTGTGTTAACCTTGAAATTTGTAGTTTTTCATACATCGTTTGTGTGGATTTGGCGATCTTCTCTGGGATGCCTTATGCATAGAGAATCCGAAACAGTTTGTTTCTATCCACTGAGTCAAAGGCTTTCTTGAAGTCGATGAAATAATGGTAGCCTCTTTCTGGTAGTTTCTCATTTCCTCGATGATGTGTCTAAGACTAAGAGCAAGAACCTGTGAAGATGTAGTTTGTATTTGTAGGGGTCTAAATCCGTTCTGGTTTGGACGTAAGATCTTTTCTAGCTCAGAGCAAATTCTGTTAAGCAGGAGTCGATTGTAGACCTTTGCAGCAGTCTGTGTTAGACTTATTCCACGATAGTTTTTACGAGAATTGATGCAGATTTAATGACAATTAATTATGGCATATTCCATATAAAAACCGCTCAAAAATAATATATAACTTTCAGAAATAATACCCTTGAAATAATTGGCAAGATAGGATGCCAGAGAAATGTATTATGAGCAATTACCAGTACATCAAATTTTAGAAGAACTGTTACTTTCACTCCCTATCTCTGACACTACGTGATAATAAAGGGAGAGATTTATCACTGGTGCTAATTGCTAGAACCAGTCCCTCAAAACTAGAGCTGCAGGAAGGCCATGTCCTGTAAATTAACTCTGGTGTCCAGAATTGCATTGATTTAGTATTTAAAAAAAAGTATTTATAAAACTAACTAATTAATAAATAAATTAAAATACTGCTTTTTAACACGATAAAATTAATGAAATTATCATACAAAGCACCAAGTTGCATACAGTATACAGGACCAGTAAAGTCACTGGACCACCAAATATTTCAGGCATATTCTCTAAGACTAACTGAGCATCAGTAACGATTAAACTTGTCATATATGTTGTATATATGCCATAAATATGGAAGTATTTTTAAAATATGTAATACGCGATTAGTCAGTTAATTAATTAAGAAATAGTGGAAAATTAATTAAATATTTATATATACACACATAAACACACATGCACACGCACACGCACACGCACACGCACACGCACACGCACACGCACACACACACACACACACACATATGAAGGCTGAGGTTACAGCAAACACCTGGTATTTAGACAGGGAGGTACAGTCAGTAGATTGGGATTATGGTATCAGGAGCTGGGAAGTTCAGAAGGAAAAGACAACAACTTGGCAGTATGCTTCTACATCTACTTTGATAACTAACAAACTTGGTAGTATGCTTCTACATCTACTTTGATAACTAAAAACTCCTTGTGTCAGGAGTTTGGTGCCTCCAGCCATCTCTCTACACTCACAGTCTCCCCCCACCATATGTCTGTGTGCCCATCTCTCTAAAATCAGTCTCCCTTTACCATATGTCTGTGCCCCCCATCTCTATACACTAATTGTCCTCCTACCATATGCCTGTGCCTCCATCTATCTACAATCACTGTCTCCCCCCACTATATTTCTGTGCCCCCATCTCTACACTCACTGTATCCCCCACCATATGTCTGTGCCCCCATCTCTCTACATTTACTGTCTCCCCCACCATATGTCTGTGCCCACCTCTCTACACTCTCTGTCTCCTCCCACCTCTCTACACTCACTGTCTCCCCCACCATATGTCTGTGCCCCCCACGGTTCCACCTCTACACTCACTGTCTCCCCCACCACATGTCTGTGCCCCCCATGGTTCCACCTCTCTACACTCACTCTCTCCCCCACCATATGTCTGTGCCCCCCACGGTTCCATCTCTCTACATTCACTGTCTCCCCCACCATATGTCTGTGCCCCCCATGGTTCCATCTCTCTACACTCACTGTCTCCCCCACCGTATGTCTGTGCCCCCATCTCTCTACACTCGCTGTCTCCCCCACCATATGTCTGTGCCCCCATCTCTCTACACTCACTGTCTCCCCCACCATATGTCTGTGCCCCCCACGGTTCCACCTCTACACTCACTGTCTCCCCCCACCGTATGTCTGTGCCCCCATCTCTCTACACTCGCTGTCTCCCCCACCATATGTCTGTGCCCCCATCTCTCTACACTCACTGTCTCCCCCACCATATGTTTGTGCCCCCCACAGTTCCACCTCTCTACACTCACTGTCTCCCCCCACCACATGTCTGTGCCCCCCCATGGTTCCACCTCTCTACACACACTCTCTCCCCCACCATATGTCTGTGCCCCCCACAGTTACACCTCTCTACACTCACTGTCTCCCCCATCATATGTCTGTGCCCCCCACGGTTCCACCTCTTTACACTCACTGTCTCCCCCACCACTATATGTCTGTGCCCCCATCTCTCTACACTCACTGTCTCCCCCCACCATAATATTTTTTTTATGTCTGTGCCCCCATCTCTCTACACTCACTGTCTCCCCCACCATATGTCTGTGCCCCCCACGGTTCCAACTCTCTACACTCACTGTCTCCCCCACCATATGTCAGTGCCCCAATCTGTCTATATTCCCTGTCTCCCCCACCATATGTATGTGCCCCATCTCTCTACACTCACTGTCTCCCCACCATATGTCTGTGCCCCACATCTCTCTACACTCTCTGTCTCCCCCACCATATGTCTGTGCCCCATCTCTCTACACTCACTGTCTCCCCCACCATATGTCTGTGCCCCATCTCTATACACTCACTGTCTCCCCCACCATATGTCTGTGCCCCCATCTCTCTATACTCACTGTCTCCCCCACCATATGTTTGTGTCCCCCACAGTTCCACCTCTCTACACTCAATGTCTCCCCCCACCATATGTCTGTGCCCCCCACGGTTCCACCTCTCTACACTCACTGTTTCCCCCACCATATGTCTGTGCCCTCCATGGTTCCACGTCTTTACACTCACTGTCTCCCCCCACCATATGCCTATGCCCCCCACAGTTCCACCTCTACACTCACTGTCTCCCCCCACCATATGTCTATGCCCCCCACGGTTCCATCTCTCTACACTCACTGCCTCCCCCACCTCTCTACACTCACTGGCATAACACATCTGAGATATTCCCAGTCATTACTGTTTTGTTTAGACTCTAGAGCACATAGGTGTGACCTCTTACAGTTTAGAAGTAGTCGGCTGTGCCAAAGTATTACCAGATCCAATAAATAAATCACGGTTTGTATGGGGAGCTCAGCATACATACAAGTACAAACGTCATAGGGATATTGAATTATATATGAAACAACAATAAAAATTAAGTTTAATTTTAATAGAGAAGTAAACATCTTCACATTTGAGAATATGGACCCCTCGCAGAGGAATCATTGCTCAGTCACTGCTTATATCAATCCTTGTGAGTGACATCCATGCATTTCAGCCAACCATGACATAACCCCTGGACAACCTATGAATACCCCCAGGGGTTACCAGCCAACCATGGCATAACCTCTGGACAAACTGTGAATACCACCAGGGGTTATTAGCCAACCATGACATAACCCCTGGACAATCTGTGAATACCCCCAGGGGTTACCAGCCAACCATGGCATAACCTCTGGACAAACTGTGAATACCACCAGGGGTTACTAGCCAACCATGGCATAACCTCTAGACAAACTGTGAATACCCCCAGGGGTTACCAGCCAACCATGGCATAACCTCTGGACAAACTGTGAATACCACCAGGGGTTACCAGCCAACCATGGCATAACCTCTGGACAAACTGTGAATACCACCAGGGGTTACTAGCCAACCATGGCATAACCTCTGGACAAACTGTGAATACCACCAGGGGTTACTAGCCAACCATGGCATAACCTCTTGACAAACTGTGAATACCCCCAGGGGTTACTAGCCAACCATGACATAACCTCTGGACAAACTGTGAATACCACCAAGGGTTACCAGCCAACCGTGGCATAACCTCTGGACAAACTGTGAATACCCCCAGGGGTTATTAGCCAACCATGACATAACCCCTGGACAACCTGTGAATACCACCAGGGGTTACCAGCTAACCATGACATAACCTCTGGACAAACTGTGAATACCACCAGGGGTTACCAGCCAACCATGGCATAACATCTGGACAAACTGTGAATACCCCCAGGGGTTACCAGCCAACCATGGCATAACCTCTGGACAAACTGTGAATACCACCAGGGGTTACTAGCCAACCATGGCATAACCTCTGGACAAACTGTGAATACCCCCAGGGGTTACTAGCCAACCATGACATAACCTCTGGACAAACCGTGAATACCACCAGGGGTTACCAGCCAACCATGGCATAACCTCTGGACAAACTGTGAATACCACCAGGGGTTACTATCCAACCATGGCATAACCTCTGGACAAACTGTGAATACCCCCAGGGGTTATTAGCCAACCATGACATAACCCCTGGACAACCTGTGAATACCACCAGGGGTTACCAGCCAACCATGACATAACCTCTGGACAAACTGTGAATACCACCAGGGGTTACTATCCAACCATGGCATAACCTCTGGACAAACTGTGAATACCCCCAGGGGTTATTAGCCAACCATGACATAACCCCTGGACAACCTGTGAATACCACCAGGGGTTACCAGCCAACCATGACATAACCTCTGGACAAACTGTGAATACCCCCAGGGGTTACCAGCCAACCATGACATAACCTCTGGACAAACTGTGAATACCACCAGGGGTTACTATCCAACCATGGCATAACCTCTGGACAAACTGTGAATACCCCCAGGGGTTATTAGCCAACCATGACATAACCCCTGGACAACCTGTGAATACCATCAGGGGTTACCAGCCAACCATGACATAACCTCTGGACAAACTGTGAATACCACCAGGGGTTACTAGCCAACCATGGCATAACCTCTGGACAAACTGTGAATACCCCCAGGGGTTATTAGCCAACCATGACATAACCTCTGGACAACCTGTGAATACCCCCAGGGGTTACCAGCCAACCATGGCATAACCTCTGGACAACCTGTGAATACCACTAAGGGTTATTAGCCAACCATGACATAACCTCTGGACAACCTGTGAATACCCCCAGGGCAGGGTTGACTGAATTACTTTTATTTTGTACTTGAGTAAAAGTAATTCACCTAAAAACTACTTGAGTAAAAGTAAAATTACTTTGTAAAAAAAGTACTTAAGTAAAAAGTAAAACTACTTTTTAAAAGTACTTGAAGTAAAAGTAGAAGTAAAAGTACAACACTTAGAAATAACAACACAATCATGAGTAATATTATATAAAGTACACTACTTGCATCTGACAACTGTTTTGCAACCACTGTGCCTATAACATTGATGCTTGGATGCTTTAAAAATGATGTCCACCGCCTCACCTTGGCACCTGGTGCACCTGTATGTCCACTGCCTTACCTTGGCACCTGGTGCACCTGTATGTCCACTGTCTCACCTTGGCACCTGGTGCACCTGTATGTCCACTGTCTCACCTTAGCACCTGTTGCACCTGTATGTCCACTGTCTCACCTTGGCACCTGGTGCACCTGTATGTCCACTCCCTCATCTTGGCACCTGGTGCACCTGTATGTCCTCTGTCTCACCTTGGCACCTGGTGTACCTGTATGTCCACTCACTCACCTTGGCACCTGGTGTACCAGTATGTCCACTGCCTCATCTTGACACCTGGTGTACCTGTATGTCCACTGCCTCACCTTGGCACCTGGTGTAACAGTATGTCCACTGTCTCACCTTGACACCTGGTGTACCTGTATGTCCACTGCCTCACCTTGGCACCTGGTGTAACAGTATGTCCACTGTCTCACCTTGACACCTGGTGTACCTGTATGTCCACTGCCTCACCTTGGCACCTGGTGTAACAGTATGTCCACTGTCTCAACTTGGCACCTGGTGCACCTGTATGTCCACTGCCTCACCTTGGCACTTGGTGTAACAGTATGTCCACTGTCTCAACTTGGCACCTGGTGCACCTGTATGTCCACTGTCTCAACTTGACACCTGGTGCACCTGTATGTCCACTGCCTCACCTTGACACCTGGTGTACCTGTATGTCCACTGTCTCAACTTGGCACCTGGTGCACCTGTATGTCCACTCCCTCACCTTGGCACCTGGTGTACCAGTATGTCCATCGCCTCACCTTGACACCTGGTGTACCTGTATGTCCACTGTCTCAACTTGGCACCTGGTGCACCTGTATGTCCACTGCCTCACCTTGACACCTGGTGTACCAGTATGTCCACTGCCTCACCTTGACACCTGGTGCACCTGTATGTCCACTGCCTCACCTTGACACCTGGTGTACCAGTATGTCCACTGCCTCACCTTGGCACCTGGTGCACCTGTATGTCCACTGCCTCACCTTGGCACCTGGTGTAACAGTATGTCCACTGTCTCAACTTGGCACCTGGTGCACCTGTATGTCCACTGTCTCAACTTGGCACCTGGTGCACCTGTATGTCCACTCCCTCACCTTGGGACCTGGTGTACCTGTATGTTCACTGCCTCACCTTGTCACCTGGTGAACATGTATCTCAATTTGTGTCGGCCAACTGGTCGTTTGCCTCCAGTTAACTCCCCGTACATAATTTGTTTAGGAAGGCGGTCAATGGGCATACGGTGTATGTGACCAAGCCAATGTAGCCATCTCTGTTTTAGAATGCTGCTTAGTGCAGTTGAGTTGCAACGTAGTAATATTTCTAGGTTGGTAATTTTGTCTTGCCATTTCACGCCAAAGATAGTACATAGGCAGCGTAGGTGGAAACTATTTAATTTCAGTTCCTGTTTACGATAGGTAGTCCAGGTCTCTGCACCATACAAAAGGATGCTGAGCACGCGGCATCAGGTTCTTGTTTGACCAAATTAGCTATTTTTGAGAGTCTTCCAAAGGATGTTGCAGCTTTGCCTAGTCATGTGTGCAGTTCCTTGTCAAGTGTGAAATTGTTGGACACGATGGAGTCTAAGTATGAGAAATTCTTCACGGTTTCAAGTGCTTTGTCATTGAGAGTGATTTTGGCTGCTTGAGTCCTGTGGCTCATGATGATAATATTTTTAACACTAATTTCAAGGCCAATCACTGAGCAAGTATTGGAAAAACTGTCTGTGATTGACTGCAGGATTAATGACCACCAGGCTTATCTACTACAGACATCTGATAAAGGGTCCAGCCAACATGCTGTCACAGTCCCATGCAGATATTAGCCATCTGCATGTTACATCACCAAAGTACCCTTCCTGCATTTCACCCCACAGTGGCTACTGGGGCCATGCCTCAGTTAGACTTCCTGGTGTGTTACACACGAATGTAGGGCATAGTAAGTTTGGACATAGGATGTTTTAAAAATTCATACGATCTGACATAAGTGTATTTGTGCACGGACATTATCAGGTTTGCTGGTGGAAGTTGTCGAGAGTGAAATGGTAGATTTTTAGATGATTTTAATAGGCTGAAGGATATTTGTGATTTTTTTGGCCACTAGACACGTGTGAGTCGTTATTCATGCCAATATTGGTAAACATTGAGGGGTATCGCACATACAGGCATATTATAAGAGTTAAAAATGTATAATTTTTGATGGTCACGTTTTCTTATAATTATGCAAAACGTTAACATGGCTACCAATGGGAAATGTAACTGTAGGCTGAATCCTGCTGTCTCTGTGCAATGAACTTCACTTAAAATTCAGCTTTTTCTGTTCCACACAATTTGAAATAAACAATAATGTACCTCTTGTCTACATACAGAGCTGTCATGTCTGGTATTAATTCAGAGTTATGTTTGTAGTTTTTAAGCAGAAACGAGGCTGCAGGCTAGTAGATTACATAATCCACTAGCCCAGCAGGCTAGTAGAATTTTTTTGATTCAGCAGGCCTGGCACATGTATTTAAGAAAAAAATATCTGCAATATAAAAAGAAAATGTTAACATTAAATTGACTCACTGAACATCCAAATTACGTTTCTAGTGTTTAATTTATATGCTGTACAAGTGCTGATTTATTTGGGGATTTAGTTCTACCAAACCTACGCAGATGCTCAATTTTAATAAGTTCAAAGAGACTTGGTTGGTTGAACCTGAGAACCATTCTCAGAGGCGCAACAAACCAGAATCATTAAGCATGATTTATGAACAGGGATGCACAAAACAGGCATGCACAAAAACAGGCATAAATGACCGTTACATGCCTAGTTTATTTACAAGACAATTCCAGTAATTTTGTTGTCTTTGGTTGTTTCAGATTTTTAGTTGGAGCCCCAAAAGGAAACGTCACAGATCGTGATGCGTCCCGTGAGGTGAAGAACATCAACCAACCAGGGGTTGTCTATAGTTGCCCTCTTACATCCTACACTAACGACTGTGAAAGCATCAAAATAGACAGACATGGTAAGTAACAATGATAAGAAGGAGAACACTTCTATCGTGCCTCAATCCTCGTAAACCTGACCTCAGAGGCGTATCAAAACAAAAAGGGTTAAGTAATCTCGAAATTGGTATGTAATGTTAAAGTTGTCAACAAATGGATGGATGCGCTGAGAGAAAACACCATTAAAAAGACAAGTCTTCGAACGATGGCAACGTTTGATTATGTTTCCTGCTGACCTAGCACTAACAGGGAGCGAGTTCCAAGGAGTATAGGGTTAATCTGAGTCTGTCATAGTTGCTGGGCCTCAAGTCCAAGGTATGACCCACTGGCTGTCTGACTGGGCAATTCTAAGAGGTAAATTCTCAATCTGTTTACTCCAAACAGCCCATTCTTTGACTAAGGCAGGAGTTTTTCCATGATATAATATTATGTTACACATCTGTGTGGGATGTCTAACTTCCCATGGTTTACACACCAGGTAGAAGGGACCAACAGCTTTTAGTGTCTCTTCCAAAAACAAAATTGCCTAACTTTCAAAATGGCAGCCTGTCACAGTCCTTGCCATTGACATGTTGACAAACAGTCCAACGACAGCATTTCTGTGACATGCCAATTACCCCTAGATTCAGATTTTTGGGGAATTGGGGAGGAATAAGACCATATCCCGTATTTATAAGGATTTGATCAAATTTCTAGAAAAATCACTCTAGGTAGATCTCTCACATGAGACCTAACTGATTTTGTTTGCTGTAGGTATACATCATAGCCTGATAGATGGCAGCACTAGATTGGAGTCTATTGTACAACCAACCAGAAGAATTCTAGATTTGTACAGAATTTCAATAAAAAAATATGGATTTTAACCACACACAAAAACCAGCGTATCTGTTTATGATTGATAATCGCCATTTTTTTATAAAACCATATTTGCATGATATGGATGGATATCCAGAGATTAATTTAACAATAAAACAGAATATGTCAGCTTCTTACTCATGAATATAAATAACTGTAACTGCCTTTAAAATACATGAAGAAATATGAAACAGATGTTTCAATACTTCAATACACAGGGATGTGATATAGAATGTTATTGTTGCTCTCCTCCTTTTTCCTGTAGTCCAGGATGAGGCTGGCACCGATACCAGTCGTTGATTTATATTTCACCTTCTTCTTCATAACTAGTCCCATTTTACTACTGTCTCCACCAATCGTCTCCACTTCCCTCTATCCCTCGCCCTCATTCTCCACTCCCCTCTATCCCTTACCCTCATTCTCCACTCCCCTCTATCCCTTGCCCTCATTCTCCACTCCCCTGTATCCCTCGTCCTCTTTCTCCACTCCCCTGTATCCCTCACCCTCATTCTCCACTCCCTTCTATCCCTCACCCTCATTCTCCACTCCCTTCTATCCCTCACCCTCATTCTCCACTCCCCTGTATCCCTCACCCTCATTCTCCATTCCCCTCTATCCTTCACCCTCATTCTCCACTCCCTTCTATCCCTCACCCTCATTCTCCACTCCCCTGTATCCCTCGTCCTCTTTCTCCACTCCCCTGTATCCCTCACCCTCATTCTCCACTCCCTTCTATCCCTCACCCTCATTCTCCACTCCCCTGTATCCCTCGCCCTCTTTCTCCACTCCCCTGTATCCCTCACCCTCATTCTCCACTCCCTTCTATCCCTCACCCTCATTCTCCACTCCCCTGTATCCCTCGCCCTCTTTCTCCACTCCCCTGTATCCCTCACCCTCATTCTCCACTCCCTTCTATCCCTCACCCTCATTCTCCACTCCCTTCTATCCCTCACCCTCATTCTCCACTCCCCTGTATCCCTCACCCTCATTCTCCATTCCCCTCTATCCTTCACCCTCATTCTCCACTCCCCTGTATCCCTCGTCCTCTTTCTCCACTCCCCTGTATCCCTCACCCTCATTCTCCACTCCCTTCTGTCCCTCACCCTCATTCTCCACTCCCCTGTATCCCTCACCCTCTTTCTCCACTCCCCTGTATCCCTCACCCTCATTCTCCACTCCCTTCTATCCCTCACCCTCATTCTCCACTCCCCTGTATCCCTCGCCCTCTTTCTCCACTCCCCTGTATCCCTCACCCTCATTCTCCACTCCCTTCTATCCCTCACCCTCATTCTCCACTCCCTTCTATCCCTCACCCTCATTCTCCACTCCCCTGTATCCCTCGTCCTCTTTCTCCACTCCCCTGTATCCCTCACCCTCATTCTCCACTCCCTTCTATCCCTCACCCTCATTCTCCACTCCCCTGTATCCCTCGCCCTCTTTCTCCACTCCCCTGTATCCCTCACCCTCATTCTCCATTCCCCTCTATCCTTCACCCTCATTCTCCACTCCCCTGTATCCCTCGCCCTCTTTCTCCACCCCCTGTATCCCTCACCCTCATTCTCCACTCCCCTCTATCCCTCACCCTCATTCTCCACTCCCCTCGATCCCTCACCCTCTCTCCACTCCCCTGTATCCCTCGCCCTCTTTCTCCACTCCCTGTCTGATAAGTAAATAAAATGGTCATTATTGTGATATATGTACCTATGATGTCTTTGTCAACATACAGGTGGTATTAACCAAGTTTTGTCAACATGCAGGTGGTATTAACCAAGTTTTGTCAACATGCAGGTGGTATTAACTTAGTTTTGTCAACATACAGGTGGCATTAACCAAGTTTTGTCAACATACAGGTGGCATTAACCAAGTTTTGTCAACATACAGGTGGCATTAACCAAGTTTTATCAACATGCAGGTGGTATTAACCCAGTTTCAGCAGTGTACATAAAACTGAAAGCAAACGTGATCTGTTATTACAACACAAATGACCAGCTGCTGCATCAAATGTTACAATTCTTTGCTAGGGTTTTAGCTGTGCACATCCAGAACATTCACTTCCTGGTTGTAGACAAACAGTGTCTGATCTAACAAGTAATGTTGCATCCATACAAAGTGTTGTTTATTAATATAATACAGCGGACTCTCACTATAAAGAATACTTTGGGACTTGGTCCAAATGTTCCATACATCCGACATTCCTAATAGTAACCATGGGTATACAACCCAGTGCAAGCCAGAACAGGCATTTTCAAAGTTGTTCTTTTTTCTTTTAATGTTATGCATGTCTGTATATTAATTGGTAGAATTATGTATTGCCATTGGCTGCATACTAATTATAGATACAATTTGAATATGAAATAATTTTTTAAATATTTATTTGATGAAAAATGCCACCCTATACGCACCTTATTTGGCACTATACTATTATTAAATTTTAACATTTGTGCCAGCCTATATTCTCCGATAATCATGGCAAATTATGCAGGGTATAATTTTAGGAGAGCAATCGTTCTCACTCCCTGTTGCTAGCGCTAATCAATCATCCAAGGAGTGGTTTACCGTTCGCGATAAAATCCCTTGCTCCCAACTGGAGCTGCATGTGGCTCCCTCTGACGGCTAAGTTCTCATCAGGGTATATAAAGTTGTAAAACAGCCACTTTTGTGTAAATTTACACATTTAAAAAAGTACCTGGAACTTTCTGGGTCTAAAAATGTTCACTCACTTCAAATATAGGTCAATATCTGTGAGCGTTGGTTTATCATTTTCTTGCCCAGTTTACTTTCAAATTTCAGGTCTCCTAGGACCAATCAAAATATTATCTTTTTTAAAATGTTGATTGAACTGGTTAAGTTGTCTAGATTCAGCTCTCACCAACAAGGGGTAAGATGTTTTAATAGAACTTTTTTAATACAAAGTGGTCCCCTTTCAGTAGCAATATGTTTAATTAAAAGAATTGACTCAAACACAAATGCAATTGAGAAAAAAATCCATACTTGTCAATGTGGTCCTGCAATAGGGGCATGCCTTGGGGGGTTCCTGTGTGTCTGTTGACTCTGTAAACCCCCTTTATCTACCCCAGGAATGTTTCTTTTTGGTTTTTAGTAAACTTCTGCAGTCAGTTTCAGTTAAGCCCAAACATGTGTGCCGCAGCTGGTGACAGCTTTAAAGGTTGATTTTGTCAGAAAGGTTGTCAAGTGGCGGTTTTTCTACACTTTCAGCAGATAGTCCGGACAATGCACAACAGATCGGTGAATAGCACGATAGTTGTTAGCTAGAATCACCCACATTTTTGTTTGGCTATTCTGAAATCATGCAGGTCTGTATCGCCTAGAATGGATGCGCTGAAACATTATATAAACTCTATGTTGTTTGGTAATTTATTATTATTGTAAACATTTTGATGAAGTACATGCTATCTGGTGTTTAGCACACAAGTATAATATCAGATAACAAACTTATGTCAGTTGAAGAGCGGAGACTTTTGATGGTACACTGATTTCCAACTAAACATAGTGGTTTGTTTCGTAGCTGATAGATGGCAATAGTCAATCAGAATAGGAATTCTATAGGTCGATTAACCAATGAAAAATATTATATTGATTTATATAGCTTTATAATTATATAGAATTTCAAGTAAAAAATACAGAATTTCCGGTAATAAATATACGGAATTTCCAGTAATAAATATACAGAATTTCTAGTCTAAAATATGGATGTAAAAATAAAATGTGGCAAGTCTGTTTTCATGCGTTGATGGAATGGCATGTGCGCCACCTACAGGATATTTTCTGCCCTACAGACCCACAGCCAGACGAGGGCCGCAATGACCAATGGCTGGGAGTCACTGTCCGCAGTCAACACACAGCGAAAGGCAAAGCACTGGTAAGGTTCCTGGGGGGAGTAATTTTACAGAGATTATTGTCACCTCTTAAACCTCCATTTTGTTATTAAAATAAAGGTCGATTATGAAAGTTTATTTTTCAGTAGAAGTTCGACTACCCATCATAATTTATGCCGTGTGCCCAGCATCTGTCTCTTCATTGAGTCCAAAGTTGTGATTCTCCCTTGTAACATTAACCATATTTTGAAGATTCTTATGATGGTTCAGGCATTGAAATGTTCCCTATTTAAAAAGCCACATTTGTTTCAAGGTGTCAAGTGCTGAGAAACTGTCAGCTATGAGACCCTAGAAGGGCTGAACAAGTTATTATTTAGTTGATACTATAGTTATTATTTAGTTGATACTATAGTCTATAATATAGTATGATATATGTTATACTATATAATATAATATGACTTTTATGGTAAAAGCAATCAGGCTTTATACCATTTGGGTATTTTCAGTTGTTTAATAACAGTGATTTCCTTGCAGGCCTGTGCGCACAGATTCAAGAAGGTTGGCGCATCATCGTGGTGGGGGCTTGGAATATGTGTCACAATGACCAATGAACTGGACGAAGACACCTACCTTGACCCCTGCGCGGCCAAGGGACGTGGACAGTATGGTTTCTGTCAGGCGGGAACTAGTGCAGATATGGGCCCAGTAAGTAAGGCTTTCACCAAGTTGTCGCATGCAGCTTGTCTACCATGGTGAGGCCCTACTGGTGCTGGGAACAGTGGCTCAGTGGTTAGAATGGTGGACTCTTATTTGAGAGGACCAGGGTTTGAGTCCAACTGCTTCCATTTTAAAGCTTGGGCAATTTTGTTCACCCCACATTGCCATAGTTCACTCAGCTGTATCATTGAGTACCTGGCTACAGGCAGTGATGGGTAAAAATATATGTGAAGTCTCTGTGCAGTCATTGAAGCTTGTCTGAATGCTTCCCAGGAAAGTTGAATTGGTGATGGAATGAACTGGTCTGCCGTGGGGGGTGGGGGGGTTAAGTGTAAACAGGTCTGCCAGGGGATGAAGTGTGAACAGGTCTATCAGGGGGTGAAGTGTGAACAGGTCTGTCAGGGGGTGAAGTGTAAACAGGTCTGCCAGGGGGTGAAGTGTAAACAGGTCTGCCAGGGGGTGAAGTGTGAACAGGTCTGCCTGGGGGTGAAGTGTAAACAGGTCTGCCAGGGGGTGAAGTGTGAACAGGTCTGCCAGGGGGTGAAGTGTAAACAGGTCTGCCAGGGGGTGAAGTGTAAACAGGTCTGCCAGGGGGTGAAGTGTAAACAGGTCTGCCAGGGGGTGAAGTGTGAACAGGCCTGTCAGGGGTGAAGTGTAAACAGGTCTGTCAGGGGGTGAATTGTAAACATGTCTGCCAGGGGGTGAAGTGCAAAGTGTATTGAGCAGTTCTTAAGTCAGGTTATAATGTTATAAAACAACGGACCTTTGTGTAACTTCATGTCTAGCAAACTGAATCACGAAACACCAATTGTTCTTCTATACTAATTTATTTAATTCATAGCTGCAAAGTTTCTTGTGCAATTCCATGGTCCAATTTAATTTGTTTAGCCTTTAAGTCATGTGTATAAAGTATACGCGGCCATACTTTTAAATTAGATAGATTATCATGTGAGACAATAAACATTACAAAAACTCATTGGATAGTAAAACTTTACGGTGATTATTTCCCTGTGTTCCCCAAAACAAAACTTGCAACACTCAGAGAATGACCCAGTTATGTGACCATGTACGTGTGGTTCCCCTGCAGGAGGATGTCATTCTCGGAGCGCCCGGCCCAGTGAACTGGCGAGGCGCCATCTTCAAAAGCATCGTGCGGAATGCCCTCACCATGGGCACCATCCCCATGTGGTACCAGAGTGCCGTAGAGGACCCTCTTCCCACAGCCCCTGACCCCGAACCCGTTGTCAGGTTCCACTCCTACCTAGGTATGCATACGTATTATTTCCCCGCATGACTTCAGGTGATTCTAGGCCATGGTTCATTGAGGTAAGTGAAAGTCAGTTAGAAACTATGTTCTCAAAGCCAGGAGGAAAATAAGAATTTTTTATTATTTCTGGTAATTTTGCCTTCCTGGATAAAGTCACGGAATGGTGATTTGAATTAAATGGGGAGTGCATTCTCGTGGCTGTGGTAACTTTGGGGAATGATTTGTGTGCCTGAGCTTGTATATATAGCGGCAAAGCTCTGTCATTCACGGAATATCTACCAAAATAACATGGCAAATTTAAGATAACAGCAGAAGCCTGACAGCGTTGGCTGAGACTCAGCGTGGATTATGTGATACTTCAGTTGGTCTATTCAGTATTTAGCACATCGTATAATATTTATCCAGATATTCCACGAATGAATCCTACTGTGATAGTTTTGCCACCATTTCTATGGAAGACGCAGCATGGTTGAATACTTCCCACAGAAAAACACTATCTGTGAACCGTGCCTTTCATAGGAATGTCGTCGCGTATTGGTAACGTGCTCGACGGAAAGAAAACATACATAGGTGGTGCTCCGCGAGCACGGGAACATGGCCAAGTGCTGCTGTTTGAACCAGCTGTGAACAGTGATGACGACACTTTACACATCACCCCTGACCACTACTTGACCGGCGACCAGTTCGGGGCTTGCTTCGGCTATGACATCGCGCTGGTCGACTTTAACAGTGATGGGTAGGTTGGCCTTTCACCTGTCTGTTTTGTAATGTCAGGTTTTATTGATTACCTTGATCTTCCTTGTATAATATGCACCCCAATTTTTTAGCACCCTCCCATGCTACTTTCTCTACTCCGTCATCCACAAGAAGCTGGATGCACGGGTCAAACAATAAGGTTTGCAGTTGTCGACATTTACCTGTTTGTTCAAAGTGTATTAATTATCACCCCCCCCACCCCCCGAATTAGTACTTAAAATGTTGATAATTTTCCAGATTGAAAAAGATATTGATATAATAATGTATGGTGCAGTGCATGTATAGGACATACAATTTAGTAACCATCAGAATATGTTTGCAAACATTTATCTCCAATAATTATAATAAAGTGTTTTTATTTCTGACAATCAATCGGTATGTCCTTATAAAAATAATAAATACATAGTTAAAAACAGTACATTTAAAAATTATACAAAGCTAAGATCCATTTGATGCCGCAATTTCGACGTACAGTACATGTCACTAATTGTTCTGTATAATGGGATTCAGTGACTTGTCAATCCTAGTCATTAAGCTAAATATAGCCTTTCTGATGACACATTTACATGAGTTGACATTAGCCGTAGCGAACATGTGGGTAGCGCTACGTCTCATGGGCAGTCTGTTCAATATCCTGTAGGAGTTGTCATAAGCAACAACAAATTGCTCTAAATTTGCTTTTCTACAATTTACCCGTAAAGCACACATCTAAATACTACTGAAATAGGCCATGAGGAGCTTTTTCTTTATAGCAGTAGAGCAAAAGTGAAACTTTTCTAATGACATGTCCAAGATATTTACATGAGGTGGTAAAGTTTAACTTCTTCCCTCCTAGGGTCAGTTCCCTAGCAAAACCTAATCATGTTAAAGCTTTGTGTTTTTTGAACAACTCCATGGTGGCATAGTGATAGTTAGTATGCTGGCCTTGATCCATCCTCCCCTTTAGACCCCCTCCCCCTTAAACCCCCCTCCCCCTTAGACCCTCTGCCCTTTAGACCCCCCTCCTCCTTAGACCCCCCCTCCCCTTTAGACCTCTCTCCCTTTTAAGTACACTTTGTATGAATATGTAAACGTTGAGAGTCAACAGTTGTAAACGACCTCTCAAACATCACATCAACTAAAGTAAATAATATTGACTGGAACCATTGCAATGCAGAGAAAACCTGTAAGTTATTCGAGAATACCAATTTATTGTGTTTTGTTGCTACAAATGTTTTACACTGTATTTATGTAACTTCTTACGTATGAAACAATTTATTGGTCATTTGTATAATATTTTTATGTTCAAGCCTCGTAACATGATACTTTACAGAATTCCAATTCCATATTCATTCTGCTACAGTTATTTCAGGAGACTTGTTTGATGAAGTAACTAGACTAAGACAGCTATGATTATTTCAGGAGACAAGACTTGGTGGTCGGGGCACCTTTCTATCTTGCCCCTAGGGTCGGTGGAGCATTCTATGTCTTCATGAATGGACCGGGGGTAAGTCATAATGTACCGACTTAGCCACACCATCCAGGTGTCTCGGTAACAACTGTTAACCATTCCTGTATCTACCAATGCCAGAAATTATATTTTGTCTATTATTTGCATTAAATGTACAAAGTCGTGTTGTGTAATATAAAACTGTATACAATCGAACCATGCTTTATGGTCACCTCAGTAATACAGCCACCTCGTCATTATGGTCACCTCAGTAATACAGCTACCTCGTCATTATGGTCACCTCAGTAATACAGCCACCTCGCCATTATGGTCACCTCAGTAATACAGCTACCTCGTCATTATGATCACCTCAGTAATATAGCCACCTCACCATTATGGTCACCTCAGTAATACAGCCATCTTGTCATTATGGTCACCTCAGTAATACAGCCATCTTGCCATTATGGTCATCTCAGTAATACAGCTACCTCGTCATTATGGTCACCTCAGTAATACAGCTACCTCGTCATTTTGGTCACCTCAGTAATACGGCCACCTCACCATTATGGTCACATCAGAAATACAGCCATCTCGCCATTATGGTCACCTCAGTAATACAGCTACCTCGTCATTATGGTCACCAGGTTTGTTAATAAATGCATGTCAACGTATTTGATTGCAAAGGCAAATGTTTCACTTGGGTCAGATGCAAATGCCATTTTCCAGGAATGCATTCAAATACAAACACATTATTAATTTATTTAATAAATACAGTAGTACATTATTGTAACCACTACGTACCAATACACGAACATGTATGTAGAGTAGTACCGAGTGACACAGTTCCAGGCCTGCAGAGGTGGTGGAAATGGGAGGGAGGAATAGACAATTGACAGTTTACTGGGAACCATGGCAGGGAATGAAAGGCTAGTCCTTTAGGTAGGCCAGAATGGAAGGGGAACCCAAGACAATAGACTGTCCACTGGTGGGGGTCACTGGGAAGATGACCTGGTGGATAATTATAGCTACCACTAATCACTCTCTCTGGCTGTAAATATTCAGGGCTGGCACTGGTAATGAGCTGCCACCCCAACCCACCCCAACCCACCCCAAAAGTGTCAACACAACACAAGGGATTCATTTGTCTGCATTGTTTGATTTGCTTCAATGAACAGGTAATCTCTGAATCCATCGACCTACAGATCAGTTGGTCTTTTTATGTTGAATAAATAACAGTCCTTGTTTATGAGATATAGTGAAAATGTTAATTTATATATTTTATGTGAGCTTTTCTGAATAACTTTTTGAATTTTGATGTGATTTTTACATCTTAAGAAACTGTGATTCTGCCTTCGAATATTTCAACCGAATTTCTGGATCTTCATTGGCAGACTGACTTTACTAAGTCAGTCCACCATGAAGGCCGAGAGATTCGGTCAAAACATTTGAAGATGGAATCAGTTTCTTGAGAAGTAGAAACTGGAACTTGATTCCATTGAATATGTTTCAGGGCATTACTTCAGAAACAAAAAACGTTACAATCAAGAGTCGTCCAATGACGATTGCGGAGTGTGCTGAGTTGGACTGCACAAGCGCCCGATTCGGCTTCAGTCTTGCCAACATAGGAGATCTCGATCAGGATGGATATGAAGGTGGTTTTCTTTATCATGAAAGAAAAATTGGATAAAATTATAACCCCCACATAGAGACCTGCCATATTCATTTGGTTGAAATGTGTATTTTTGACCTGAAATTCTGTATTGGTTAATCAACCTATGGCATTCCTACTCCGACTAAGTGTCGCCATTTGTCAGGCTACAAAGTAAAGCTGCATCGAACGACATCCGCTAGATCTCACCAGAAATCTGCCTTGCATTAAATGCGACCACTATAAATTTGTCATTCAATTTTATACTTTTATGATAAACACAAGAAAATATGTACTTAATCATGATTTTTCCATTTGAAACAAATACGTATAAATGTGGGATGTGGCCGTACACCTAATATTAAAAAAAACTGTCTTGCATTATGGGAAGTCTATGCGATGTGACAGGTTTCCATGTCATATTATTTTCGGTCAATGTAGAATTGATGCAAGAGTTCATCAGTTACAAGATTTAGGGACGATCTTAAAACTTTTATGTACAACACTTCATAAAATTTATTTCATGGGGGTTAGCAGCTGTTTTCTTTGTGTGGTTGTGTTTTAAACTCTGAGAAATTTTTTAAGAATTTCACAAGTGCAACTTATCTTCATGTATTTTCTTTGCAGATCTCGCTGTTGGCGCCCCCTATGAGGGCAATGGTGCGGTATACATCTTCCATGGCTCACAAGACGGTATCGTCCCCAAATTCGCACAACGCATTGTAGCCTCTGACCTGCCATTGGCGCGACCTCTTATGACGTTTGGTTACTCGCTCTCTGGAGGTCTTGACATGGATGAAAATGGATACCCCGACATCGTTGTTGGTGCATTCGAATCGAGCATGACCGTTGTGTTGAGGTCGCGACCTGTCATCAACATCCAGGCGATGACTCAGTTCACTCCCGACCTCATCGACCCCAGTGTGAAGACTTGTGTTCACGACGGGCGCGACAATAACTGCTTTAAAGTGCGACTGTGTTTTAAGTTCACGGCAAAGCCACTGGATAGGTGAGCAGCCAGTCTATATATTTATATTGTCATAAAACAACCACTTAAAACCGTCCTTAAAACCGTAAAACATGAGAAACTAAATATTACTTTGTCTAAACTTGCTTTGCTAACATTCTGATTCACGATTTTGAAGTGCAAAGACGAGCTGCAATGGTTTGACCTATGACTGATTGAACTTTTTAGCTATTCAGCGTTCACACCAATTAGCTGTTCTGAAATGCAAACCTTGATTCACACCTGTTACCACGCAGGTTCATGAGTAAGCTTGACCTGACCTACATCCTCGAGGCGGAGAAGTTCACCGGGAAGCGTTTGTCTCGCGTCATGATCAGTGATGCTGATCGCCATAGCAGTCACAAGATCGAACGCACCATCACATTGAACGAGCAGTCGAACTCCTCGCCACGCTGCAAGGACCACCTGATCTACATCATTGTAAGTGTTACACACATCACAGACATTTTGCTGCAGAAGGAAGCGAGCTTTGTTGCCCTTTTCAAGATGATTTTAAAAACACGTATTTTGTGTGCGGCTGTTGTGAATTTATTCAGAGAGCAGCAACGACTTTTTTAATGACACAGACCTTTTATTTATTTATTTGACCTATTTTATCTTTTTAAAACTTATCTTTTCACATTTCAGTCTATTTTAGTTAGAGCTGCTGGCTGGCTACCAGGACATATGGCACATTACAAATGTCTAATTATATTTTCTTAACGAGGTATGGTAATGTTTTGTTATGTTATGTAGTTCATTCATTCAGTTGTATCGTCGTGTGAAGTAGTTGGCAGAATTGTTTAAGCCATTATGCCATGGCCAGTTTACACAATTATCCAATTGGTCAGCAGACGTGGCATTGCAAGGTATCGTGGCGCAAGAGTTGGTCTTGTAAACCATGTTTTAAGATCGATTTACAAGGCCAATTTGTGGCTACAATTGTGCTGTTGGAACTAGGACTGGTTCGTATTTGGCCGACCGTCAGACACGATTTTGAAGCGAATGACAGCAGGTGCACTTGTTGTGACCTCTCATCAAAGCTCAAGTTGGGAGTGGTGCAGGTCAATAACTAGATTGCAGCGGCTAGACACGTCACGTGTCTAATGCAGACATAATTTAGCTGTGCATTATCATGTGACATGATGTTGCCCGACCCATTGGGGCACAAATCGTTCACGTTAACTGATCTGTATATGCACAATTCAATGCATCATATATATTTGGTTAAAGTTCAAAGTCTGTTAGTTTCTTTCGTTAAAAAAAATAATGTTATATAATATAAAGTATATATTATATTCTACCATCTTCACTTCAAACGTTCTTCAATGAACCACCATTTTTTTTTATAATGTGTTTATGAAAATTGTCGACAGCTGTTGCTGAATTTACTATTACGGTAAGGTCAATATACATAAACAGTTCGTTGTCAAACAATATTATTATTAAAATATTGTGTTTTGTACCAAAAAATTTACTTTGTTATTTGTTGAACCCCAATATGATATGTCATAAAATTTTAAAAACAGCTTCACTCAATTGTTTTTTACAGTCTAACAAGGAAAGTCATAATTTTCTTTTTGCACATTTTAAATGTTCTTCTGGCCACACCCATTAATGTCTATTGTTTTATTTTACAACTTCCAGAAGAACAACAAAGACTTCCTGCATCCAATACAGTTCCAGCTGACGTACAAGTTGAAGGAGGTGGCGCCCCCTACCATGTCACCCGGGGACAGTCTGCCCGACATGAATGCTTACCCAGTACTCAACGACGCTGCAACCGTCATCAAGAGATCGGTGAGTCTCGAGGAGTGGTGCCTCAAAACTAGGCTGTCACTGTTTTGTCCGGGGGGTGGTTTAAACCATGATTTTAATCCAGCTTAATCCTTCCTGTCCTAAACAGATATTGGATGTGATCAAAAAAGATATTAGAATTGATCAAAACACATTCATTATTACAATATTGTCTAAAACCTGTCCAAAAGAAAATCAGTGATATAATAAATTTATCCTTGTTTAAATGGTCTAGGCAGTGTGTGCTATTTATGCAGTTATGGGTTTATGGAACTGGTGCTGTGTTTCGGGTTCTGGGGATGGGTTTTTTCTGTCTGTTCGATTAATACCACACATTTTGCTAGTTTTTTCATTTAAAGTAATATAACATATAAAGATCGCTTGGTGACAGTTATTGACAGATGAGTCATCCAGTGAAAACCATTTACATACCCTTTATTTCTGATACATTACTTTGTAAGATGTAAAACTGGTGTTAAGAATATAAAAAGAAACTTGCTGACTCAGCGAATGTTTCACCACCAGGTGGACTTTATAAAGAACTGTGGAGACAATGCTATCTGCGAGAGTGACCTTCAGATCCGCGGCATCCTCCCTCTTCAGCAGTATGTTCTTTACTTTCTACTTGTCTACAAAACAAACAGTTGTTTGTAGTGGCGCGCTGTAGCACCATTGGTATAACTTTGGACCTTCAGTCAAGAGGACTTGGTTTAGGCAATTTTATTCACTTTCTATTTCCTCAGTTCACACGTCTGTGTGAAAGTGTACTTGGCTAATGGTGACTGTAAGGCAGGTGTGGATGAAAAGGCATTGTTTCGTATCAACGTTTATGTCTGCTTCGCTGTGTCATAATTAAAATGTACATTTTGCGTTCAGGTTAATGTATGGAATCATGAAAGTTTGGTATCATGGTCCTAGTTCCTTGTTTTGTCAATCACTGGATGTCACACCATGTAGGACAGCGTATGTCAGTGGATGTCACACCATTTAGGACAACGTTTATCACTGGACGTCACACCCTTTAGGACAGCATACATTACTGGACGACACACCATTTAGGATAGCATATATCACTGGACGTCACACTGTTTAGGACAGCGTATATCATTGGATGTCACACCATTTAGGACAGCGTATATCATTGGATGTCACACCGTTTAGGACAGTGTATGTCACTGGACGTCACATCATTTAGGACAGCATGTATCACTGGACATCACACCGTTTAGGACAACATATATCACTGGATGTCACACCGTTTAGGACAGAGTATATCACTGAACGTCACATCTTTTAGGACAGTGTATGTCACTGGACGTCACACCATGTAGGACAGTGTATATCACTGTAGACAGTGCTTTATCAGTAGCAGTTACCCACGTAATAAATTATATTTATTATCCTAGGGACACTTCGGGGGACTACATCCTGAAGTTGGGTCAGATGAAGGAATTGAAGCTAGAGGTGTCTGTGAAGAACCGAGGGGAGGATGCACACGAGGCCACGCTTTATGTCAACCTGCCCAAGTCCTTGTCCTACACCGGCGTCACCACCACACAGGTGAGTCCTTGTCCTACACCAGGGTCACCACCACACAGGTGAGTCCTTGTCCTACACCAGGGTCACCACCACACAGGTGAGTCCTTGTCCTACACCAGGGTCACCACCACACAGGTGAGTCCTTGTCCTACACCAGGGTCACCACCACACAGGTGAGTCCTTGTCCTACACCAGGGTCACCACCACACAGGTGAGCCTTTGCTTGTGTTGTCCACTCCACACCCGCCAAATCCCTCTTCACACCATCCTCCCATCTCGGTCACAGTTTTCCTACTACCCTCAACTCTCAGCTCATCCGTTCTGTCCATCAACCATTCCCTTCCACTTGGTCCACTTTATCCAACTCCTCACAAGCTTCCTCCTGAAACTCTCTTCCCCCCGCCTCCTCCCTCAGCTCCTCCAGTCTTCGCTTGTCTATCCTTTACCCTCCCGCATTTCTTCTCACCCTGTTACAACCATTTTCATTGGTTAACTGGTTTGGGGGTTTTCATAAAATTAAAATGCCCTAATTATCTGAATTGTTTTATCTCAAAGTTCACACCCAAATTGTCAGTGTCATAGTCTATTACTCTGTTGTATTTACCATCATAAATTATATAAAATGGAAATTTGACATACTAATTAATGATCCGATAAAAAACGTTATATTTTACCATCAGAGGTACAGATTTATTGCCACACAGCGATCTCTATAAATAATGATATGTTATAAAACTGGCATCTTTTATTTCATCGCCAAATCGTGTATTTTCTTAAATATGACATGAAAGATAATGATAGTGACCTGTTTTGATATTGGATGTTCTTTCTAGAACAACAGAGATGTTTTGGTGCTCTTCCTCCTTGTTCCCTGCTGTACAGGGGTGAGGGTCAGGTACAGTCTCTTCCTCCTTGTTCCCTGCTGTATAGGGGTGAGGGTCAGGTACAGTCTCTTCCTCCTTGTTCCCTGCTGTACAGGGGTGAGGGTCAGGTACAGTCTCTTCCTCCTTGTTCCCTGCTGTATAGGGGTGAGGGTCAGGTACAGTCTCTTCCTCCTTGTTCCCTGCTGTACAGGGGTGAGGGTCAGGTACAGTCTCTTCCTCCTTGTTCCCTGCTGTACAGGGGTGAGGGTCAGGTACAGTCTCTTCCTCCTTGTTCCCTGCTGTACAGGGGTGAGGGTCAGGTACAGTCTCTTCCTCCTTGTTCCCTACTGTTCAGGGTTGAGGGTCAGGTACAGTCTCTTCCTCCTTGTTCCCTGCTATACAGGGGTGAGGGTCAGGTACAGTCACAGTATTGTCGAGCCACTCTTTCTGTTCTTTGTTTCCATAGTTTTCTATTGGCAGCCCCCTCCTTCTTTCATCCTCCCCCGATCTTCTCATAACTTTCCCCATGCAGTCCTCCCATCTCACCTGTGGCCTTCCCCTTTTCCTGCGTCCTTGATGTTTTTCCACCTCTGCTCTCGCTGCTAGTTTGCCTGCATCCTTCCATATATGTTATAAATCCATCCATCCATATATATTATAAATCCATCCATCCATATATATTATAAATCCTAGTATTGTCGTTATTTCTAAACAACATAAATGTTATAAATACTAATATTGTCATGATGTTTTTTTTAGACAACATAAATGTTATAAATCCTAGTATTGTCATGATGTTATTTCTAGACAACAGAGATGTTATAAATAGTAATATTGTTATGAAGTTATTTCTAGACAACAGAGATGTTATAAATAGTAATATTGTTATGATGTTATTTCTAGACAGCAGATATGTTACAAATAGTAATATTGTCATGATGTTATTTCTAGACCACAGAGATGTTATAAATAGTAATATTGTCATGATGTTATTTCTAGACAACACATGTTATAAATCCTAATATTGCCATGATGTTATTTCTAGACAACAGATATGTTATAAATACTAATATTGTCATGATGTTATTTCTAGACAACATACATTATAAATACTAGTACTGTCATGATGTTATTTGTAGACAACATAGGTGTTCTAAATTCTAATATTGTCATAAATACGAATATTGTCATGATGTCAATAAATAATGTTGAATTTCAAGGAAATCTTAAGTTTTTTTGATAGGACATAATATAAAGGTGTAGAAAAACATTATTTTTGAATATTTGCACAATGCTTTATGTGAAAACGCTACGTTCAAACATTAGCATTGAAATAAAAAAAATTCACTCACCTGAAATATAAATAATCAGTGGCCCTTTTCAGCCGTATTTTCTGTTACTTTCTTGGTTTGCTCAATTGCTGTTATTTTATGAGGCCTTAGTCTCATGTATTCTGACAATGACATTTCTGAGTCAATTCTGGTTTTTTTTCGGGAGATGCTTCTAGACTGAGGTGGTGACTGCGATGTAACGCGAGTCACAAAATTATAGATTTTTCATTATGCAACCTTTTGTAGCCTGAGACGGCCAGTTATAAATCTCATCCTTTTGTTTATACCTTATTAAATGATACAAACAACATCCATGTATAGTATATCTATGATATTGGACCCTGAATATGTGTAACGTGAGTCACGCGTAACGCGAGTCACAAAAAAGATACCGTAACGCGAGTCACAATGCAGTTGTTAGATTTTTCTCTTCTACTAAGACATATATCAATTAGTTGCAAAGACTTAATAAAGAGGGCAGCATTATTATGTTTTTACTTGTGATAATGCTGCCCTCTATATGAAAAGGTTGCTAGTAATATATCCCATAATCATTTGTATTTCCTGTTTGTTAATAAAACATCTGTGAAGCGTGTGGTGTGGAACTCATCAAGTTTCACAGAAGCAGCAGGCGCAAGCAATGTCAAAGTGGTCGAAGTAAAACCATGTGGGATTGATGAGATCAATAAAGCATTGGGTATAGACCAGGTCTTCAAAGGGGGGGGATAGCTAGGGTCCACTATATGCTCTACGAGAAGGGAAAACAGTCCACTTCCCCTTGACGTCAGATGCGGACTCTGAAGAGTGGGATGACAATGTTTCAAGAATTTCCATTACAGATTGGTGTCTAGTTGAATATCAAGGTAACATGTACCCAGGAGAGGTTCAGAAAATTGTGCGCGGTGAATACCAGGTTTCAGTCATGGTGTGGACGGGCAACAATTGGAAATGGCCTGTTATTATGGCCTGACAAACTGGCAAAGAGACTGAAGCCACCCTTCGTTGTCAACAACCGTTGGCATTTTGGCTTTCTGGACCTGTAAATGATCTCATGTGGGTTCAAAACTAGTGTGCTTGAACATTCTGAGCAGACATGAGCATTAAACATGTTTAGTTGGTCTTTACAATAAAATGTGCATGCAAGTGTTCTTGCAAAGGTAATTGTTAGGACAACATTTTTATGAAAACAATCGTCTTGTGCATTTCTTTTCCTGTGATTAAAACAATTCAGGATTTAAAACACCCTGTTCAAGTGTGTATTACTTCCTTTATATATTATTTAAAAAAGACTAGTGTATGTTTTTATATGTAATATTGTGTCTTATATAAATTACAGACTGAAAAATCCGTTTCCCTCAAGCTAAAGTGTGCCTGATCACTTGGTCTGTGATAGTGGATTTCATGTAACGCGACTCACAGTAACGCGACTCACAGTAACGCGAGTCATGCTGATTATGTAATATTTGTGTAAGTTACAGAAAAAATTTAAAATCACTAAAGGTGTTTTTTTAAACCCTATTTATTTGTGATTCATACATTGTTTTCTGTCATTTATACTTTGAGGAGAAATTTGACATGTATCAAAGCAGGTTTTTATGTTTTCCTTTTGCTGTAATGCGAGTCACGCTATAACTAGATAGAATTAAAAATCATGTTATGTAATCAAATTATTATTTATTAATATCATTTAATACCTTATGCCAATAGGTTCCTCTATGCATAAGTTGAAATTTTGAAATACATTATTATATGAGATATGCCAAAATAATGTTCCTAAAATGGGCAAAAATGCCTGCCAGGCATAAAAAATTGTTTTTAGAAGAATGCAGGAGTTGAAAAAATAAGGCATCATAACTTAACATCACAATACTACACAAAATAAGGCACCATAACTTAACATCACAAAAAACGTATTTTGACACAAAATCTATGTTATTTATTCTCAGACCCCAAACAAAACTTTGAAATACACCTACCTGTGTGCAACTTCATATTTGCCAGGTGGCCATCATAATGCAAAATCACCTGCATGCGCTCGATACCTGTCATGTATCAGTAGATAATATGTTCCATGAATTAACTGATTGTCTCTTGTGAGAAATACCTGTCTCCACACCAAAAGTAGTTCAATAAATACAGTTTATTCTGTTCCATCCACAGAAGAAGAAGTACGTGTGTATACCAACTAAGAGCAACATCACGTGTTCTGTTGCCAATCCAATGTCGTCCAATCAGCGAGCTACATTTGTTATTCGTCTCGATGCCACCAATATTATTGCGTCCAAGCACAAACTAGTGATTGGGCTGCAAGTGAACACGTGAGTGACAGACAGGGCCTGTTCTATTTGCCCTCTTTAGTCTCTGCCTGCAGGGCATGTCGCTGTAGAATAGGTCCGACGAGACAGAGAGACCCAGAGAACCTCTCCGGGTTGATATGGTCATACTGGAGAGGTCAACACCTCTCTTCGCGAAACATAGAATGACCTTTTCTCTGTGCATAGCATCCAGCGAGGAAAAATATTAATTAATTAATATTGACCCACAGACAGGCAAATAGATGGTTCAGGCAAACGGATAAGATAACATAAGAATCACATCCATGAAATATATGATATATATATATATATATATATATATATATATATATATATATATATACTGTAAATCCTGTAGTAGTCAATCTACCTGAGTAACCGCTGATAGCCACTAACTTCGCTAAGTATGTATTCCGGGACATACCATTTGTATAGTGTCATCGAGAAGTATAAGAAATGTGCCCCAAATAAGGTGAGCCTCTTGCCTAGCCCTAGCCTAGGCCACTGCCATTTGTGTGAACTTTACCCCTTGGTTTCTCTTTGACATCACAGCCGTTTCAGCTCACCTTTCCATAACCCTAGCCCTGCTAAATTGTATGTTGTGAAAATACTTTTTTGGCTGCTATTATCTGTGATTATTAGTCTGAAAACTTTTCATTTTATGTTGCAATTTTGACAAAATAAATAAGTAAAGTTATTAATGTTGTTACTAGGACAAGTACAGAGTTGGATGAGAGAAATGACTTTGACCAACTTGTGATCAATGTTGTTGTCGAAACAGATCTACTCGTGCGAGGGTAAGTCTCAAAAACCATAATGTTTGAGGAGTTCTCAAAAACCATACTGGTGTGAGGGTAAGTCTTAAAAACCCATCCCCGGATGGGATAATTTGATAGTTTGTGACTGTCATGATTGCAATAGCTAAGTAATTTCAGGATACACTAAAATATTCAACTATGCCTTGGTTCATGCAAGTCAATAACTTGATGGCTTCTTGGAATCCAACTCTGAAAATTTCGACGTAACAATGGCAGTTATAAAAACATCTAGTGATGGTTTACATAACTTGGTGACAATCGTAGAACATATGCGTAATGGTGTCAACAATGTATGTAAGTAGTTGTTCACGTAGCAAACAGTTGTAATATATACGAATATGTAACAACTACATACAGTAATTTGATTGTTTGTACAAAGGAATGGTGGTGTGAATTTTTAAATCATAAAAATGTCACGATTCGTTTGTGGAGTCATAGATAATCCTCTGATAATTTGGCATCCAAGATGCAAAGCATTTGGGGGGGGTAGCATAACATACATACATCTGGGGGGGTAGCGTAATATACATACATACATATAATAGCTGGATTATAGTAAGATTATGTGTGTGACAGTTCCGTGGCCGAGCCGGTGGAAGTGTTCTATGGAGGCGAAGTGAAAGAGGAGAATGCCATCAAGTATGAGGATCAGATCGGTAGCACTGTCATTCACAGCTACGAGGTAATACTTAGTTACTTAATTACGTTCTTAATCCTCTTCACCCCAACCGGCGCACAGCACTGAAGCAATGCTTCGCCAACTCAGTCTTTTTTTTCATTTCTTAATATGTATCCAGATGGTTCCATTCTTTTTAGACGGTGCGATTATTAATTAATATATGAATCGACCATGACAATAGCAGTTATTAATGAATAAAAAATAATAATTAATAAAAACATTATAAATGAGAATTGATTGTGACACGAGTGATTATTAATGAATACATGAATTGGCCATGACATGAGTGTTAATTAATTCATAAAAAATTAAAAACTTTTTTAATAAGAATTAATCGTGATATGAGCAATTATTAATGAATACATCAACTGACCATGATGAGTGAGCAAAATTATTAATACAAAAATAAAATAAAAAATGTGTTATGATGAGCAATTATGA
Organism: Lamellibrachia satsuma; assembly: GCA_033239005.1. Classification (NCBI taxonomy): domain Eukaryota; kingdom Metazoa; phylum Annelida; class Polychaeta; order Sabellida; family Siboglinidae; genus Lamellibrachia; species Lamellibrachia satsuma. Next base: position 7,654,395 of record BSQZ01000014.1, read on the forward strand.
ATGAATACATAATGTTGATGTGACTGTGGTTGTAGGTTGAATACATAATGTTGATGTGACTGTGGTTGTAGGTTGAATACATAATGTTGATGTGACTGTGGTTGTAGGTTGAGTACATAATGTTGATGTGACTGTGGTTGTAGGTAAAAAACGAGGGACCAGGTCGCGTGATGAATGTGACAGTGTTCATCTCTTGGCCCTACGAGGTCGAGAGTGGCTACAGCAAGGGGAAGCACCTCTTGTATCTGATGCAGGACCCTGAGATAGCCGGCAACAGGGTGAGTGGGACTACAGGGGAGGTCTGGGGTAGTGTTGTGCAAAATAAAAAAATGTAAGTCAAAGGATCGAAAATTGTCCATTGATATTGCCAATCACTGTTTTATTCTGTTTGGTTGTTTGAGCCAAGCTGTTAATTCATGTCTCAGTAGAACCAGCCATGACAAAACTAACAGACAAGTGTCTAAACAAACACATTTTGTTATCCCAATTATGCTACATTATGTTTTCAGACACAGTCCACACTCTCAACGTTTCCCCAATCAAAATGTTGTCTGCCGTTGATGTGTTTCAGTATATTTGTTGTAGGGGGCGTTTGCCAGGAAGTGTGACATGGAGCCTGGAATGGTGAATCCACTTAAAATCAAGGTGAGACCATTTTTATTACGCAAGTGTGCTATGTGACCACATAACCCGTAACACATTGAACATGTCCTGTACTACGTTAACCTCGATTATCCAGGCTCTGCGCTGTGGCACCATCGTTTGTCACACACATCTTTACCTAGATGCAGAGTGGGGTTTCCAATGTGATGGAAATTATGTATACGCCTAAATTCTGGGCACACATAATTAGCTATGTCAATGTCATTCAGGCATTTGAGTAATTCATAAAATAAGAGTTAATTTTTATCAGTTGATACGATGCAGTTCGAATTAACTTTAAATTTTTATAATATTGAAACAATTGTCCGACTGAAAAGTTAAATCAGGCAAAAAACAGACAGTGGGTAACAACGAAATCATGCCCCTGCTGCCAGACTCTCTTCTTGGCGGATTCTCGAAGCTGAGCGAGAGTCGAATAATCGAGACTTGTACTACGTTGACATACATACAGATACAGATGTCACCTGACTTATTGTCAGAATGGCAATATAAATTTGTTTAATTACCTGTAAATTAAATGTGCACATCTTTATTCTATAATCAGAATAGGCATTGTCATCTGAGCAAACCCTTTTAGTAGAAATAGAGATTGTTCCCTTTGAACAAGGTCAGGCAGATATTGTTCTTCATGAACAATCTCTGACTTGAAATTTGCTTGAAATGTTTGAGAAAATTCTTATAATTTTGGTTTATTATCATTGGCTGATTTGTAATCAGTTTTTCTCCTTCCCCCAGTACCAGGTGAACCCTTGCTTTAAGGTTAAGACCCAAGAAAGTAAGTTGGCTGTCTTGCATTGTGAATGTGGATGTAGAGAAATGGTTAGAATGTTTTTATATCTAGTTTTTGTATGTTTGTCATATATGTTGTTTTACCTATGTTGCCTTGTAGATAATTAATAATTACTGTGTAACAATACACGTTATGCATTTGTTGAACACATATTGTACACATTGAACATCACCTGCTAGATCTGTTGTACAAGTATCTTATTTGTAGTATATAAGCACAGTCGTAGTATTTGTCTAGACGCATAGATGCTTTTTATGTATTTGTCGTGGTTATGAAATATGCGTATTTGTGAAATGTTCATATTTATTTCGTGGACCCAGGTTTGTTGGCCATGTATGTATGCACCTCGGAATTCCAGCTTTGGTTGAGATAGTTTGTTTGCGTTATTATTTATTTAATTTCCATCAGTTGCAATGTGAGTTTTTGCTGATGTGTTCATGAATACAGGATTTAGCCCAGAATGGTTTCATGTTTCGTTTGCCCTCTGGTCTGGCACATAATAGCAGTTGTCTGATATGAAATTCTTGTTGCATTATTTGTAAACATCCGTGGTCCTTCTGCGTCGTTTGGAAAGGATGTTGTTGTCTGCAACGTTCTGGGCTGGATCATGTGAATGTGGGAATCTGACAGCATATTTTCGGGTAGAGGCAGACTTGTTTTTCTTAGTTAGACTCACATGTTCTGTTGTGCATGTCACAAGAATGCATCCATGTTGGGTCTACAGTTGTATTTACCTTGAGAGAATGTTGTAATATCACTTGTCTAACAATGCCAGTTTCCTTTCAGTAATTTGGATCTACGTCTGTTTAATATTGTCACAGTTTCTTCTTCTAACGTCAAAACTGGCAATGTCCTGTAAGCAGTCGTTCAGTTAATCAACAGTATTGTTGTACCTTCCCTTAAAGGATACTCATTGAAGTCTGATATGTCTTACTGTTGCATTACACTGTTCCCAACCATGTTCATCAAACAACACATTTTCTCACAGGCGGTGTCGAAACCAATCAAGCGACCTAGTGGCAATAACACAAACTACAATGTGGTGGGTTCGCCGCTGACGACAAAGAAGAAGAATGGTCGTTCGAAGCGGGAGGCAATCATCCCGGCGGAAAAGTTAATTGACTCCAGTGGCCGCTCCAAGAGTGTTGTCATCATGGTACGCACCGGGTTCATAATGCCACAGTTGGGATCAAGTATGCTTTTCTGGATCAGATACAAATAGAGTGCATTTAAAAAAAAATTATATAAATCACTGCTTTACAATACACTGTATTTTAAATTGTCAAATACAAGTACACTTTATCAAATACAAATACACTTGAATGAATAATATATTGTGGCTAGGAATGCACTATAATCAAATATAAATGACGTCAGACAGTGATGTATTTTACAACTTTTTCCGTTTAACTTTGCTGCAGGACCAATAACTTTTGGAAGATGCTGGTCTGGCTGACAAGAACCTTTTGGGGTTCAAGGTAGAATACTGGGTTGCACCGCTGTCTCTCTTTCCCCAGCCTCTCTCCCCTGCCTCTTTTCCATGCCTCCCCTTCCTCTCTCACCTGCCTCTCTCCCCTGCTTCTCTCTTGCATTTCTCCCCTGCTACTTTCCCCTGCCACTTTCCCCCTACCCCTCTCCCCTGCCTCTTTCCCCTACCCCTTTACCCTGACTCTCTCTCCCCTGCCACTTTCCCCTGTCTCTCTCCCCTGCCACTCTCCATTGCCTTTCCTCCCTGCCTCTTTCCCCTGCCACTTTCAAATGCCTCTCTCCCCTTCCTCTCTCACCTGCCTCTCTCCCCTGCCACTTTCCCCTGTCTCTCTCCCCTGCCACTCTCCATTGCCTTTCCTCCCTGCATCTTTCCCCTGCCACTTTCCCCTGCCACTTTCCCTTGCCTCTCTCACCTGCTTCTTCCCTCGGCCTATCTCCCCTGCCTCTCTCCCCTGCCACTTTCCCTTGCCTCTCTCCCGTACCCCTCTCCCCTGCCTCTTTCCCATGTCTCTCTCTCCCCTACCCCTCTTCCCTGCCTCTTTCCCCTGCCTCTCTCCCTGCCACTTTCCCCTGCCTCTTTCCCTTTCCTTTCTCACCTGCTTCTTTCCCCTGCCTCTCCCCTACCACTTTCCCTTGCCTCTCTCCCCTACCCCTCTCCCCTACCTCTCTCCCCGCCACTTTCCCCTGGCTCTCTCCCCTGCCACTTTCCCCTGTTTCTCCCCTGTTTCTCTCCCCTACCTCTCTCCCCTGCCACTATTCCTCCAGTATTGTCTTTTCTAATTCACTGTTCCACTTAATATGGCCAAAATATTTCAGTTGTTAGCACAAAATTACACAACCAGTTTTGTGGTAAATGGAGTTCTCTTGTTACTGATTTGTTAGCACGGTGCACTATCCAGGCTATGTACTGCATCTTGTTGAAGCTTTTCAACTCACTTACACTCTTTGTATCCAATTTGCTTAGTATTTTACCTCATGTCCATGTTAAACATGCATATTTTTGTGATTTTCCAGGACTGTGACCGGAAGACAGCCAAATGTTTCACCTTCCCCTGTGTTCTTGGGGAGATCCGCAAGGGAGAGAGTATTGTCATCTCCATGCGGTCACGACTGTGGAGTAGCACGTTTGTGGAGGTAGGTTTCTTTGATGGGCCGGGAAAGAGAAGGGAAAGATGATCTCATCTAGGTACTTCCTAGTTAATCACATAATCATAGAAGATTAACATGAATGTTGCAGCATCATGATTTGTGTTTTGTTGCTAGGGTGATGGTCATATAACATTTGTTCCTATGAAATATTCACTTCCAGGCGTTTCTGTTGTGATTAATTTTGACTACCACAAAATACTTACTTTTAAGATTCAAGAACACCGTTTAATATCATTAACGTTTTAACTTGAGATTTGTGCATAAAGTTGCATTATATACCACCACTTGTGTGTGTGTGTGTGTGTGTGTGTGTGTGTGTGTGTGTGTGTGTGTGTGTGTGTGTGTGTGTGTGTGTGTGTGTGTGTGTGTGTGTGTGTGTGTGTGTGTGTGTGTGTGTGTGTGTGTGTGTGTGTGTGTGTGTGTGTGTGTGTGTGTGTGTGTGTGTGTGTGTGTGTGTGTGTGTGTGTGTGTGTGTGTGTGTGTGTGTGTGTGTGTGTGTGTGTGTGTGTGTGTGTGTGTGTGTGTGTGTGTGTGTGTGTGTGTGTGTGTGTGTGTGTGTGTGTGTGTGTGTGTGTGTGTGTGTGTGTGTGTGTGTGTGTGTGTGTGTGTGTGTGTGTGTGTGTGTGTGTGTGTGTGTGTGTGTGTGTGTGTGTGTGTGTGTGTGTGTGTGTGTGTGTGTGTGTGTGTGTGTGTGTGTGTGTGTGTGTGTGTGTGTGTGTGTGTGTGTGTGTGTGTGTGTGTGTGTGTGTGTGTGTGTGTGTGTGTGTGTGTGTGTGTGTGTGTGTGTGTGTGTGTGTGTGTGTGTGTGTGTGTGTGTGTGTGTGTGTGTGTGTGTGTGTGTGTGTGTGTGTGTGTGTGTGTGTGTGTGTGTGTGTGTGTGTGTGTGTGTGTGTGTGTGTGTGTGTGTGTGTGTGTGTGTGTGTGTGTGTGTGTGTGTGTGTGTGTGTGTGTGTGTGTGTGTGTGTGTGTGTGTGTGTGTGTGTGTGTGTGTGTGTGTGTGTGTGTGTGTGTGTGTGTGTGTGTGTGTGTGTGTGTGTGTGTGTGTGTGTGTGTGTGCGTACATGCATGCGTGTGTGCATGCGTGCGTGTATTAGTGTTTAGACTGCCTGAAAAGTTTTGCCAAATTTCCTTCAATTTCCAGTGCCCCCGTTTACATAAAAAAACTAGGATAATTTTATACCAGTCCCAGTTTACACAAATGTACAGATAGTCAGGGGCTGTGATGCCAGAGGGAATTTTGTGAAGAAATAGCTTGTTGTGCAATGAACACAATATAGCTGAATACTTCTCTCATGATTTAACAGAATGGCCAGTTTAGATGAAAATGCATTTGTCAAAAATCCAAACCCTTGAAGGCTTGAAAATGGTATGGTCTTAAACCGAGAAAGCCCTCGAATGTAATATTCACTTGTTAGTTTGAACCCTATTTTAATGTAACTTTGCTATTCATCTGCAGGACTACACTCATGTCGACCACGTGCGGATCTTCTCAAAGGCAGAGATCAAGATCGATCCGTCGCTGAGCGTAAAGCAGACGGACACAAAGAACGACATCTCAAAGGTGAACATATTGCAGGCAGCAGTGAATATTCAGTCTTCTAGAAAATGTAAACATGTTCAGGTTTAAATTCTGAATTAGATGTTTCATTCATCTTGCTTTACAGTTTAAAATATCTAGTATTGGCTACTATATATGTTAACTAGTTTATGAAATCATTGGCAAACTAATCAGTTATCGTTGACTGGACCTAGTTTAAATTTGGCCAAATGTAGCACATATTGCTCCACCTCTATATACTACGACATAAGGTTATGTACACTTGTGGCTCCACCTCTATATACTACGACATAAGGTTATGTACACTTGTGGTTCCACCTCTATACACTACGACATAAGGTTACGTACACTTGTGGCTCCACCTCTATATACTAAGACAAGGTTACGTACACTGGTGGCTCCACCTCTATATACTACGACATAAGGTTACATACACTTGTGGCTCCAACTTTATATACTATGACATAAGGCTATGTGCACTTGTGGCTCCACCTCTATATTCTACGATATAGGGGTACATACACTTGTGGCTCCACCTCTATATACTATGACAAGACTACGTACATATGTTGCTCCACCACTATACAGTTCTTTAAGTTACCCGATCTGTCGATAGAAGTCAATTCTGTTGATAACTTCAATAAATAAATATATACTACGACATAAGGTTATGTACACTTGTGGCTCCACCGCTATATACTATGACATAAGGTTATGTACACATGTGGCTCCGCCTCTATATACTACGACATAAGGTTACGTACACTTGGGGCTCCACCTCTATATACTACGACATAAGGTTACGTACACTTGGGGCTCCACCTCTATATACTACGACATAAGGTTACGTACACATGTGGCGCCACCTCTGTATACTACGACATAAAGTTATGTACACTTGGGGCTCCACCTCTATATACTACAACATAAGGTTACGTACACATGGGGCTCCACCTCTATATACTATGACATAAGGTTATGTACACATGTGGCTCCACTTCTATATACTATGACAAGGTTACGTACACTTGGGGCTCCACCTCTATATACTACGACAAGGTTACGTACACTTGGGGCTCCACCTCTATATACTACGACATAAGGTTACATACACTTGGGGCTCCACCTCTATATACTACGACATAAGGTTACGTACACTTGTGGCTCCACCTCTATATACTATGACATAAGGTTATGTACACCTGTGGCTCCGCCTCTATATGCTATGACATAAGGTTATGTACACCTGTAGCTCCGCCTCTATATACTACGACATAAGGTTATGTACACATGTGGCTCCACCTCTGTATACTACGAAATAAATTTACGTACACTTGGGGCTCCACCTCTATATACTACGGCAAGGTTACGTACACTTGTGGCTCCACCTCTATATACTACGACATAAGGTTACGTACACTTGGGGCTCCACCTCTATATACTACGACAAGGTTACGTACACTTGTGGCTCCACCTCTATACACTACGACATAAGGTTACGTACACTTGTGGCTCCACCTCTATATACTACGACAAGGTTACGTACACTGGTGGCTCCACCTCTATATACTACGACATAAGGTTACATACACTTGTGGCTCCAACTTTATATAATATGACATAAGGCTATGTGCACTTGTGACTCCACCTCTACATACTACGACATAAGGCTATGTGCACTTGTGGCTCTACCTATATATAATATGACACAACGCTACGTACACATGTTGCTCCACCTCTATAATCTACGATATAGGGCTACATACACTTGTGGCTCCACCTCTATATACTATGACAAGACTACGTACATATGTTGCTCCACCACTATACAGTTCTTTAAGTTACCCGATCTGTCAATAGAAGTCAATTCTGCTGATGACTTCAACAAAAGTATGCACTGAAAAAACACTGCAAAAATTCATATTTCCCCATGTTTAGTACAAACAGATGCATATTTTTATTATTGAGTACTATTATTACGTAAATTCGGATTATTGTAGAAAAGACGCATGACGGTTTGAATAATAGTACGTAACTGTTCGCATGGCATTGTGGAGAATTGTACATAATAACTACAAAGGGTAATTCGATTATTCATAGAAAGGGTACACACAGGTGAATTGTGAAAAAAATTCAACTAATGACCCGACCGTGTAGTTATAGATAAACCCCTGAAAGTTTGATGCCCAAGATACAAGTAGAAGAAGATACACACACATACGCATGCACACACACCACACCTACCACACACACCACACCACACACACATACACACCACACACAGATACACACACGCACACCCGTACGCATGCACACACAAACACCTACACCCACCACACCACACACGCAGAAGACACATACCACACATACACACACCACACACACGCACACCACACACACCACATCGCATGCACGCACGAACACACACATATCATACACACACACTGCACACACCACACACACACCGCACACACCACACACTTGGATTATAGTAAGATTATATTAAGTTGCGGTGTTTTTTGTGGCAGGCGATGACGAAGGCCATCCCAGACATCAAGGTGGCGGAGAGGGAGGGGGTGCAGATCTGGATGATCATCCTCGCTATCATTGCCGGTCTATTGCTGCTCGCACTGCTCATTCTGCTTATGTGGAGGGTGAGTCAAACTCCCACCCTATATACTACGTTCCCACCTTGCCCCTTTCCTTATGTTCCCATACTGCCCCTTCCCCTATAATCCTACCCTGCCCCTTCCCCTATTTTCTCATGCTGCCTCTTTCCCTATACTCCCACCCTTTCCCTATACTCCCACCCTGCCCTTTCCCCTACACTCCCACCCTGCCCCTTCCCCTATACTCCCACCCTGCCCCTTTCCCTACATTCCCACTGTGCCAATTTCCCCATATTCCCAGCCTGCCCATTTCCCTATATTCCCACCCTGCCCCTCTCACACACTGCCTTTTTTGTGTACATTCCCACCCTGCCCCTTTCCTTATATTTCCATCCTGTCCTTTTCTTTGTATTCCCTCCCTGCCCCTTATATTCCCACCCTGCCCCTTTCCTTATATTCCCACAGTGCCACTTTCAGCCACATTCCCACTGTTCCCCTTTCCCATGTTCCCACTGTGCCCCTTATCCCCATATTCCCACTGTGCCCCTTTCCCCCATATCTCCACAGTACCCCTTTCCTCATATTTCCACTGTGCCCCTTTCCCCCATTTTCCCTATAATCAGGTAAACGTTCGTCAATGTCGTATACACGTTTAACCCATTTTCCAAAATTTAACCCTCTGTCCCACTGACACAGTGAAAGATGTTAACCCTAGTGACCTCTGTCACTGTGTTGTACATGTATACAAATTTAACCCTTTTCTCAAATTTCACTCCGTCCCACTGACACGGTGCAAGAATTTAACCCTATCCACCTCTATCACTGTGTTGTGCACAAATAAAAACAATTTCTCAAATTTAACCATTTGTTTGCAGTGCGGCTTCTTCCAGAGGAAGAAAATAAGAAAGTATCATGGGAAATTGGGGAAGAAAAAATACTGCGATGACGACTATTACTAGGGAGGACATTTGGGAGAAGATTTCGGGAGGGACCCGTCTGTACCCACTGCCAACACTTGCCCAACTTCAAAATGTTTGCAAGGATGTTGTTGTTGGAATGAACTTTAAATGTTGGCCATGTAGAGTTGATGTCAGATAACAAACTTGGAACAAACTTGGAGTGTCATTACGAGTTCAAAAGTATGTGAAGCAGTTATCTGAAAAATTACGTTATACGACAAAATCGATTGAGTTAACAGTGGTTTTGAGCTCCCATCTAGTTGATCATGGTGGTGATAAGAGTGATATACGCCTCAATAATGAAAAAACTGTTTTCGTTTAATAATGTGCAATAGAAAACTTTGTTTTTTTGCGAAATGCGCAGAATGGATACAGTGCGTTTTGCAGATAAACGCCTCATAGTCGAAGCATTTCCCAGATCACTACTGATGATCTAGAAAGATCTGAGGGCTGCACTTTACAGGCTATCTCATAATAATATCTCGAATACAGCCTCATCTATACCAACACGTTGTGATATCACCTGGAAGCACAGATGTTCAGGAGCAGGAACGTGCTGTAATGTCACAAGAATGTTCTGACATCTCAGTACGAGTTCATGACCTTTATGATGTTATGAAGTTCTCGGGGAAATATCGGTGAAATCAGGTTATTGGTTCTGCCTGTAGTGGATACAATTGTCACAGTGCCTATCGGAGTTTAACATTTACGGCTCTGCCCCTGCATTTAGGTGCGATTTCAAAGAGACATGGGTCATTTCAGAGCAGTATTGGATTTGCTAATCGGTCTTGCGTGGATGTTTATATGTCCGCAATAACATGTGACACCATGTCGGCCGGTCAGTTCAGCAATTAATCACTCATGTAAACTCTCCTTTGTCAATACATATTTGTTGTTTTCATCAAAAATGGTGTGCAACCATTTTTTAGAAATTGACATTAATATATGAATACTTTGTGCCAAATATGATCTCTATCATATGGCGAAAATTATCTCAGCATTTATATTAACCGTCCTAGCAAAAATAACTCTGGGCTTTTCAGTCCATTGTGTGATGTAATCATGTGATGTCATAATTATAATGCTTTATTGTCCAAATCAGTAACATAAAAATGCAAGTTGATCTAGTTTTGATAGTATGTAATATTTAACCATTTTACTGTACTAGGTTTTCTAGTTAAACAGCTGCATGGCGTTTTGTAAATGTCTTGTATAACCATGTGGCAAATGTCACTAATTAGACGTTCATTGAATGCATAAGATGATCTACAGGACAGTGTAGTTGTCATTTAGGGTAGATGTGTATCCCTAATGCTCTTGTATGTTTTATACATTTAAGCGTGTTCGTGCTTCACCAAGATAATTAGGTGATAAGCTGATTTCATGACTAACATCTTGTTTGTATAGTTGTTTAAGAATTTTTTCACCAATTCGATCATAATGTAACTATCATGTAACATTTCTCTCTGGGACATAGATGAGAAAGAAGTGTTTCATTATGAGCAATACAATGTTTATGAAGAAAAACAAATTGACAACCGGTATCGGTGCCAGCCTCACCCCGGACTTCACGGATCGAGAAGGAGAGCAACAACATTGTTTTCAATGAACACTATACTGTGTATGCGATGTATGCACGATGTATGCACTATTGTACAGCACCCAGAATAATTATTCGGGCGGGCGCTATAAAATAAATTATTATTATATCTGAATTCATAGAAATTGTATAAGAAGCTGTGTCCTGACTGACATACAGTAGGATATCTAGATTTCTACCATTTGTTGTGCTGGCATCTGCCCTAGTTAAGAATATTAGCAACATTTTGCATTTTTATATTGCTGTTTACTGAAGCGAGTAATTCTATTATACACCTGTATGTTGTCGTCATAGTTTCTGTTTAACAAGTCAGGCATAGATACATACTATGTAGAGTTTAGGTTGATGACGCTAATTGTGTACTGTATTTGTTCACGACGTTGTGTTTATCAATGATGGTACAGCCCGATTTAATTGTGTAACATTAAGATACAAGTCCAGGTGGCTTATGCTAACTTAGTGAGTCACTATATATGTATATACAACTGCATGCTTTGTCACATGATCTATGTATATACAACTGCATGCTTTGTCACATGATCTGTGTATGATATTCTATTGGAGGAAACGTTTGACAGATAGTTGGGCGTGTAGTTGTCGGATTACAACACTTTGGTGGTTGGAAGTCTCTGTAGGACGTAGTTAAAATGTTTCTGTGTCAAGTTTTAAACTTTTGTACATTTGCTAGTAACTTCAGTTGGCTGTTGAGCTGTGATGGTGTATGCTGGGTTTGACAGAAGAGCTTATGTTAATTAAGAAATATTACTAGTGAAACATGTAGAAATGTCAATGTAATTGGTCACCTATCTGTGGACAGTTTACACCATGTTTGAATGTGACACTGGAAAATACATGTTTACTTCTGAAAATGAAAACAGCCATTTACATTATTCGGACAGAAATTCTTTCAGAACTTCTCCCATAAACTTGTTCACTTTTTTTAACTTAATGCTCATGTGGAGCCAGAGAGGGAGGGAGGGAGGGAGAGAGATGTGGTGTTAACATAATGCTATGTGGAATCAGGTCGTTTTTTTACATGAAAATAATGTCAGTTGCAAGAACTAATATATTTGTGTAAAACAATTCTTCATAAATTCATTTAGTAGCACACTTCTGCATTGTTTGGCTATAATTTCTGCAACATTGGTGCTTTCCGAAATGTTTACTAGATGGTAGCAAATTGAGCTTGCTCACTTTCTACTATTTGGTCAACAATTGTATATTCTGTATATTAATGCCAGCCATGAGAACTGCGTCATGACATCGTATATTTCATCATGGGCCGGTGTCGTGCTGAAATTGTCACCTTTTTGCTTGACTTTACTGCGAACGTGCATACCTAGTTTTGTATTGGTGACCATGTCACCACAGTGAACACAGTGATACCAAGTCTCACTTCCACTGCAGGAAATCTTATAGAACTTCATTCATTAATTGCGTTAGAAATACTTTAATTTCAGATAATAACTCATATACATAGAAATGTGCATTAAAGATAATACTCATTGCCCCGAATATTTAAGCAAATGATGCATGCATGCAGAACTATTTTTGATCATATAAGCATTGAAGCAGAAAGTATTTTGCGGGGCGTAATGTTTAGCACTACACCGGACTTGTTGAAGAAGTGAGCCACTGAATTCTGTGGGTTTGATATGTAAACTTGCAACAGTGATGTGCGAAAGAACTAATTTGTGTGCATTAAATAGATCTATATAAATCAGTATTACGATGACTTAAAATACTGATTTTTACACCAAACCAATCATGTAACACCGTTGTGAAGATGACAGCTAACATGTTACTATTTTAACAGTAAAATTCTGAAACAGTACGTCTTTCTTGTGCTGTTGAATACGTCCAAGTGTCAGACAACACCACTGTTAAAGATTTATTATGACAGGGCCCACACACTAAGGAAGATATCAAATTCAAGCCATTTCAAGACTAAGGTTACTAACAAGAAAGTTGCATTCCGTAGTTTATTATGGTACGCAATCGCACAAAACAACTTATAGTTTGATATTGGCAGAAAAATGAAAAAAATTTCCATAGATTGATACTGGAGCCGCCATTTTTTCACTACATATTATCAATGTTTTTCCCATGAGCACACAAGTTGTGTTTACATTGCTGATCACAGGTGCACCGACTTGGCGCCCACTGGCTTCTGCTACTCCAATACTGCAATAACAATTAAATTGACAAAAGTAAAATTTTGGGACAAAATTCAGGAATTTCAAGGACACTATATATTTAACATTATACTGTTTTTACACAAAAACAGGCACCCTAAACTGAGACAATATTTATAATAATTTATTTTCTTGGCATGAATCACATCTACACCAGTAACCATTTCCAAATCTATTTTTATAATTTGTCAGGGTAATTAAGTTTCTAAACTTAAAAACAGCTGGTTTGTGTGTGTACACATTTGTGGGTGTACACACGCACACAGAATCCATGTAATGCTAACACAGATGAAGAAGATCCCACAGTTGCCTTGTAAAATCATGATTCGGACGCCGTGTGAACACTTCCAAGTCCTGTTATGTATGCACAAGTCTGATTATCAACACCCACAGCTTCTACACATAAATTACTGATGTTTCACAAACTGTACAATTTAATTCTTGATCAATGAACACACTGAATCGGACATCAGAATACTGTTCCACCAGTTATCATTTCAACAGCTTTTGGTACTACAATCAGCTGGTCAGATGGTGAATAATAGATTGCAGGTGTGTATGCAATGCATTGTGGTAACACTGAGAGGTGTGGTGGCTCTGCAATAGAGCACTAGACTGTTAACTGAGAAGACGGGTTTGAGTACTTGCTGCCGTTTCCAAAGTTTGTTCACCCCACTTTTAGATGAGATACTAAATGCTGTAGGACCTTTCTACCTGGAGTCTATGCCAAGAGAAGTAAAAGACCCCGCACACGAGGTAAGTGCGTCACGTCACTCACAGAGCTGGTGGTGTTTAGTAGTGAAATTTCCACGTTAGCCTTAGAAAAACAGTACATATCGTAAGACAACACCTTGAACTTGCGCCACAAAGCTTCATCCACGACTCTTGCACTTCCCCGAACAAGCCTTCAGATCTGCAGCATCGCCACCTGGGCGGTGGTTGGCACACCGACGTAAGTGCACAAGAGAATGGCTCAGTCTTCGACATTAAGATGAAGCATCAACTCTTCTAATTCCTCGGCGACCACCTGCCGCCGGGAAACCTTCTCTAGTTGGTCCTTCTCCAGGTTCTCACCCGAATCTATCCTCCTCTGAATGTCATCGATCTGCTTCAACTTTTTGCGCAGGTTCCGCATCCGCTTTGTCGCGTCCCGGTCAGCTTCATCTTTCATCGAATCACATTTTGTCTCCCCAGATGCAAGTCTACCATTATTGCTGCCTGGTGATGTTTTATGCAGACTATGTCCACCAGGTGGAACCACATCGACACTTGTGCTGCCACCTGTGTCTGGTGCATTGCACTTTTGTTGTTGTTTCTTCTTTTCTTTCCGTTTTGCATTTTTCTTTGCTGTTTTTGACATGGGATTTTCGGACTTTTCATCGACGTGGAGGCCGACTGGTCCTGTTGGTTGATTTTTCAGCCAATGCGTGCCCTTTGTTTCAAATCTGAACAACAACAGTTTAAGTTACCAGAAAACAACTGTAAAGCTTTACAGTTAAATATAGGTTGTAAAGTCAACCAAATATAAGTACATTTAAGCATTATGAACACATGAATGAATCAACATATTGTGGACTTATCGAAATTCCCCTCCAATATCATGCTAATGCATTGGATTTGCTGGGTTTAATTATGATTACCTATATGATTGCATTTAAATTTTTAGCACTGTAAAATAAAATATTTTCATGACTTATATGAGTACTTCATAAAACAAATATACGTCCAGGGCTGGGTCCAATTATGTAATTGTAATTGATTACAGCAAAATCGTATAATTGTAATTGATTATGGTTTCAAAATGTTGCTGTAATTGTAATTGTTATATTTTGTATAATTGAAATTTTATTTCATTTACAATCAATTACAGTATGTTTCATATCACAAACTACCTGAACGAATTGTCAATAAAAATATAATTTAAGTCTCACATGAGTTGAAAATCAAGACTAATAATAACACCTGCATAAATATTTACATTTAAGTCTCAGTATTCACTGTCTGGTGGGTACTGGTCAGTGGTGCTAGTGGTGGGTAGCCTTAGCAATTAGCCTTTTCAGTAAGTTGGTAACAGCCAGGAAGCAATAAACAATGCACAGACATTAAGTGAAACATTGCAGAGTTAGCAAGCTGATTACACCCCTTGTGTTGTGGTGGGTTGGAGACAGGTCAGGTGGCAAGGACCATTTATATGGCCTCTCTTCCCATTCCCAACTCGCACAAAGCAAAGGGCAGACCAATTAAGAATGTCAGCTTAGAACAGGAGCTACAACCTCAAAGTAAACACATCAAACCCTATTATTAGTATTTTCCAAAGAAAAATTTAAGAAATGCACACGGGTAAATGTCTGCATTGGAATATGTCCTGTAGGATTATGTCTGGATATTGCATTGTATTTTTATATAATAAAAATGTGTTTTAAACAGCTATCTTTTTATTTAGTATAATTCAAAGTCACAATTCAACAAAATGTACAAACATTACCATTATATTTGTTTATCAATTGTGTAAAAAATATTGAAATTAAGCAAAACGCGCAAAAATACATAATTAACAAATGCTGAATATATTTGGTTCCGCATAATGTAATTGTAATTGAAACAGTGTAATTGTAATTGATTTAGAAAATTATGACTGTAATTGTAATTGAAATAAAAAATTTAATGTAATTGTAACTGCAATTGATATAATTTTGTGTAATTGGACCCAGCCCTGCATACGTCCATTGATTTATACACATGTATTTCCTGTGAGCTATACAGGTACTTCACTGTTGACCTGACTAGACGTACAAGGGTACTTCACCGGACTTACACGGGTACTTCACCAG
Organism: Lamellibrachia satsuma; assembly: GCA_033239005.1. NCBI lineage: Eukaryota > Metazoa > Annelida > Polychaeta > Sabellida > Siboglinidae > Lamellibrachia > Lamellibrachia satsuma. The sequence continues at coordinate 7,670,237 of BSQZ01000014.1, forward strand.
GCTTACACGGGTATTCACCAGACATATACAGGTACTTCACCAGACTTAAACAGGTACTTCACCAGACTTACAAAGGTACTTCACCAGACTTACAAAGGTACTTCACCAGACTTACAAAGGTACTTCACCAGACTTACACGGGTACTTCACCAGACTTACACAGGTATTTAAGCAAACTTACACTGGTACTTCTTCTTGGGGAACGTATCCCTCCTTCACTCTACGTGCTTTCCGCCATGTTCCATCAGCCCGGCGTGTTGCTGGTATAAACAGCTCTCCTTAAACACAACAGCACAATTACACTAACACGCTTTAACATTAATGATCACAATACCTGCATGTTACTTAGCGCTCTAAGATCTGATTTGTGAAACCACTAGTATTAAATGAAGGACTTACTTTGAAGCAAATTCAAGCAATAAAGGTTTGGATCATTTCTGTGTGACCCATTCTGAGATCTCACTGGATATCGCATTACCGATGTCACTAGTTGGATATATCGGTCTTTGGGAGTCTAAACAAAGTTAATTGCTTCAAAGAAAATGTTACAAACCATTTTTGAGACATATTTTGGGCTTTTAATTTAATATATGTCATCTACTATGGACAATGATCACTAGATGGCAGTTCTGTTGGGTGACATGATGCAAACACGCCATATTTCACTTTATCGGATGAAAATGTATGCAACTAATTATCACAGGAAAGTTAACGAACAGACCCTTGGTGTTTGTACATCTAGTGCACCTCACCTTACCATACTGTGAGGAGTTTTCAATAGCCTCATTTCTTAGGCTCTGTTTTCAGCATTCAATTATTATCGTACATATTTCACTCAAAACAACTTTTCTAACAATTTGTTTGCATTGGATTGATAACTGTTAGTGAATGGGTACATCAATCTCTTGCTGCAAGTTTCTTCATAATATAATACCCTATTAAGTAGTAGCTTGAATTTAACTCCAACCAGCATATGCCAGTTGAAAAAACTGCTGCGACATCTGGTGAGCAAAAGTCATATGTACCTTATTCGCCTAATACAACAGTAGAGGTAATCACATCTGGGGCCGATGTATATTTTTAAAGTACTTGTACTCATGGAAATCATGGGTCATCCTTCATGTACTTGGATTCATGCTTAATGTACTCAGATTTTATGAGTACATCTGAGTACTTTTTTAAATATGATGATGTGACAATTATTTATGATTTTATTTTAAATACAGTTTTGTCAAGTATTTGTAATTAACAGAATGAACGTATTTTTATTTAAATATTCTGTAAAGTATCTGAAATGTTCAAGCACATCAGTCCTGATTGATATAACAAAATAAACTAAAGGCTTCACTAAAGGCAGCATCTTTTCCCAGTCAGAAACCCATAGTTTGCCTTGAAAATGCTTCCTCAACTGATTTAGCCTATCGCAAATCCAGTTCATTGGTGTCCAGATATGTAATGTGTGAATAGTTTATGTAACATCCGCATTCCGCAGTCAATTTAATAAAAAATGCCTAGTTTTGTTCAAATCATCGAAAGAATTTACTTCATTTGTTAGATCTGGTAAGGATCAAAATAGTGCATATATCCAAAATAGTAAACACTGTGTGGGTCAATGCTGATCATGGGCATGACCTCCATCCTCTTGCCGATCACATGACAAAGTTAAAAAATGTCACCAAGGAACAAAATGGTGATTTTTCAGCACTTTGATTTTCACTTCAGTAAATGCTTGAACAAGCATTAACTAATTAATTAGTTGGTCTGATGATTTTACAAAAACTACATACAGGTCCCTGTACAAAAGTTGCGCAAACAAGCTAGCATGTTGCAGTGGATACTAGATAGGTTAAGTTTTTCGCAAACTTAATTTGAAATGAGACTAGCAAAAAATTTAATTGATTGAGCACCTTTAAGCAAACAGTTATGCTAGTTTAATGCCAGTTTTTAATAAGTAGGTTTGGTGTGTGGGAACTGTCCCAGTCGTGTCTTACTCTTCATAGACAGTTTCCACACACAATAGAATAAGTATGCGTTGCTGTATATGTTTTATAGTCAGTTTAGATGAGGAGGTGTGGCGACAGGGAGTTAGTTTAGCAGGCTTGGGGGGGGGTGATCTCAATAATGTTACTTAGAATTTTGTAGAAGGTTGTGGCTTGTTTAATAATACATCATTGTTCAAAGGCAGGCAATCCAAGGGCAGTCACTAGACCTGTTGGATTCAGGTTCCATCTATAGTCATTTTTAACAAATCTGGCAGCACAATGTTATACTCCTTCAAGGCTTTTAACCTGTGAGATAGTGTGGGGAATACTCGAGTTTTGGCCAGATTAGCATGTTGTAGGCTGTTTCTTAAACTTCAGGTTTACATGGGCCAGCAGTTCTTTTAAGCATGTCTAGAACTTTTGAAGATTTTGAAGCCATGTCAGTGACATGATTTGTCCAGGTTAATTTGGAATCTAATTTTACTCAGAGATATAAGTGGCTGGATACTAACTAAAACACCCAAATCATTTCAAGAAGCTATCTTGAAGCAGTGTAGTCAAAAGCAAATTATGAGGCATTAAACAAAGAAATAAAAAACATAGATTGGACCCGAGAATACAATGATAAATCTACGACTGAAATGTGGGAACATTTCAAGCAGTGCTATACCCAACTAGTGGAGAAGCGTGTCCCATTCAGACATATAAACCAGGATCAAGACTAAAGCCTCCATGGGTAAGATACAAATCTGGGCTTTCAGCCAACCATATAATCTATGAATTAGATAAAGAAAAGCTAGACTGTCTTAAAGGAGGCAAAACTGCACTATGAAGAAAAGTTGGTCAACCAGATAAATGTAAAATTATGATAAAAGATTCTGGAACTACACTAGACACTTTATCAAATCATCGCCAACAATTAGTGATCTTAACTTTGAAGGAAAAAACTTCTCAGATGATCAAACTAAAGCAAACATATTAAACAATTATTTCATATATGTTCTTACTGATGAGCCAGAATTAACGCACTCTCTACCAACTTTAGATACCAATGTATAATGTGCACTGTACAACGTAGAAATTTATTTAGATTTTTCAAAGGCCTTTAATACTGTACCCCATAAACTATTGGTTTATAAATTAACATAATATGATACCAATGTAAAATGTACACTGTACAACATAGAAATTTTACCCACCAAAGTAAGGACCAAGTTAACAAATCTGAAACCGGACAAAGCACAATTAAATGTAAATGTTTTTAAATGCTTAGATTTTTGTATTCCGCTAGCCTATATAATTAATAAATCCATACAAACAAGCCAAGTACCACAGATTGGAGGGGTGCAAATGTAACGCCAATCCACAAAAATGGTCCATGAAACAAGTGCAACAATTACACACCAGTGTCACTCACCAGCCAAGTGATTAAACTACTAGAAAGCATAATACAAGACAATTTGCTTAAACTAACAGACATAAATAATCAGCTGTGACCAACATGGTTTCTAAAACAATTGTCATGCATTACTCAACTATTAGAATGTCTACAAGACAGGACAGTAAATACAGATAACAGTGCTGAAACTGATATAATTTATTTAGATTTTTCAAAGGCCTTTAATACTGTACCCCATAAACGATTGGTTTATAAATTAACACAGTATGGTATTAAAGGCAAAGCGCTATTATGGATCCAATCTTTCCTAGCAGGTAGAAGGCAGAGGGTGGTCCTAAGAAATGGTCATTCATCATGGAAAAATGTCAGAAGTGGGGTTCCACAAGGCTCAATTCTTGGGCCATTACTATTTCTGTTATACATAAATGATCTACCAGACTTAGTCAAGGCAACGGCCAAAATGTTTGCTGATGACACAAAACTCTACTCAAATATTTATACATTAGCTGACTGTGAAGCTCTCCAAAATGATCTAAACAAACTTGCAGTTTAAGTTAAAACTTGGCTATTAAATGTGTAATTCTCAAAATAAGACTCAACTATGCGTACACATTAAATGGAGAAATCTTAGAAGTTGTTGAAGAACAAAATGATTTAGGAAAGTAGATCAGAAAAGATTATACAGACTATATGGGTTCAGCCTCCTGTTACGTTTCCCATTGGCGACCATGTTAACGTTTTGCACGATTATAAGAAAACGGGATCATCAAAAATTCTGAAACTTCTTACCTGCCGTTGCCATCATCTCATTGACATGCTGATCGAGTTTACTCAAAGTCTCGTACTTGTAACTCATTTAAAATGCCTGAACGTGCCATACCCATAAATTTTTTTAATTTTTTGCATGAATTATTACACACACGTGCCTTGTTGCGAAAAGTTGTCAAAAATCCTTCCGCCTATTGAAATCATCTAAAAATCCACAGTTACATTGCCAACATGTTCTACCAGCAAACTTGCCAATGTGCCTGGCTCAAATACAGTTATGTCAGATGATATGATTTTTTTTTTAATAACACATATCTAAAATTACTGTGCCCTACATTCATAACTGTAACACACCAGGAAGTCTAACTGAGGCATGATCCCAAATAGGGAAGCTTTTTTTGGAGAAAGTGTCAAATTTTACATCAAGTTGTGGCACAATGTATATGTAAACCCATTATGGAACACTCCTCCTTGTCACATCATTATTATTTGTTTCACAGCCAAATCAAAACAATGCCCTGCCCATAATATTAGCTGAAAACCAGTCACATAATTTAAATATAGGTCAATTTTGACACTTGATAAATCATTGACCATGTACACTTAGAGCATTGCGAACCAATGAAACCTACTTACTGTCTCTTTAAATATACTACCTACTTATTTTCAAATTAATATTTATATAATTGCTTGATTTTTAACCAAATATGGCACAACTTTGTCAGAAAAGTGACAATTTGTCATATTTAGCAGGATTTTGGGTGATTTCCATTGTGTCAGACTTGCTAAATTTTATTGTTTATGTCATTGCTTTCATGCTTCTACTTAATAGGGTACATGGCGTACTGTTTGATTTGGATACGCCATCATAAAGGGGTATCACATGACCAGATACCCATTTGAAAATGTTGATATACGCAATGCTTCCAGTGGCTGTGACACAACCAAAATACGATTATTCTGTCCAAATTTGCTACACAATATCACCAATGCATTGGGTCACATAACAAATATAACCAATGACTGTTCTAGTGCAAAATAGCTACCTGCTCCCTCACAAACTGGTGCCATATCCCCTAATTTTTACCAAATTTACATTTTGGCAACCAGTCAGTACCATGCTATTTGCGATTGCTACGGCTGTCTGTCTTTGCAAGCAAACTGTTCACTTTTCCCGTGAACCTATGCCTTTGGGAATGGTTATATCTTCTGTAAACCAGTTGTTGGTTAGGGTTAGCTAGGGAAGGGGTTAGCTAGATATGGGGTTAGCTACGGTTAGGCTTGCATACCTTCATCTCCTTGTGTTCGGACACTTACAAAGAACAGCACGCAACATGAAATGAGTACTGAGACATGGTGAATAGACATTTATGAAAATTACCGCTGATTTCCCAATAAAAAAATTCACTTATGTTAAGCTTTTAGCTTACCATAAACTCTTTCAGGCAATTTGAACAGATGAAAAATAAAAAAAAATTTAATTTATTGACAATCATATATCTTATTAATCATCAAATGGCATAACATATCAGCTGATGCACATCAAACGTTATAGTGCAACATTAAAATGTACATTTGTTTGACATTTTTAATATATAGTAGATCAGTTATAGGATACCTCCTAAAAGAGTCGGTTACGAAGTTTAAATAATAGCGGCGCTTAACAAGTAATGCTCTTGTTGACTAGATGGAATCAATAAAATATATATAATAATATATTAACTAGCCTGACACAGACAATGTTCTAAGTAAATGCACGCAACATGAGGCAAGTTAGCAGCCATTTTAATTGATTCGTGTGATTCTATGTTGGACCATGTAACTGAGTCTATACACTGTCACTGCACGACTGTAGCCACATCTGAGTTGGCCATGAATAGCTCTATATTTAACAATTCCTCCTTTTATGCAGCCTGTCCACAGTACACACTCATTGTTTGGTGACAGACACACGTTTTCATGCATTTAATCATTATATTTTTGATAAAAAAACCCTCCTCCATGACTGTTAGATGGCTACCGCATTTCCGTTGCCATGGTGCCTATTATTCCTGTTATGTTTCCCATTGGCGACCATGTTAACGTTTTGCACGATTATAAGAAAACGGGACCATCAAAAATTCTTAAACTTCTTACCTGCCGTTGTCATCATCTCATTGACATGCTGATCTCATACTTGTAACTCATTTAAAATGCCTGAACATGCCATACCCATCAATTTTTACAATTTGTTGCATGAATTACTACGCACACGTTCCTTGTTGCGAAAAAAAATTTTCAAAAATCCTTCCGCCTATTGAAATCATCTAAAAATCCACAGTTACATTGCCAACATGTTCTACCAGCAAACTTGCCAATGTGCCTGGCTATTCTATTAATGTTGCAGCAATCTGAGGGGCCATAGCTTAAAGCGGTATACTATAAAAGCTAAGGAAGACGCACTCCCGTTCAGAGACTGCAGTACTTCGTCTTCGGCACGCCACGGCACCAGTGCCGCCTGCCGGTGTGGTCTGCTGTGCTGGTGCTGCTACGAGTTTGGGTGGAACATAAGCCGATTGCGTGTTGAAACGTTCTACAGGTACATGCGCATTGCGCACTCTGACATATCCGATGTTTAACAATGCTACTTAACAATTCAGATAACTACGTGGACGCAACGTTAAATCATACCCGTCGCTGCATCTCTGACAACTCCTTCCCTCGAAACTTCGCCACACTCCATTGCCGAGAGAAGAAACAGGAAGTAAACTGAAACCGGAAATGATTTTGGCACCTCCTTCGTAGGCAAGCGGTCACAAAAACTTGCTATAAAAACAAATGCACCCCTAAAGAAATCGCATGCTACTGTTGGATCGTATTAATGCTTTAACGACGATATGCTATATGACTACAAAATAAGTGTGCGATACATCAGTGGACAAGATATTCGCGTTGTTTCTTTTTGATTCTCTTTCAGTAGTCCCAACACGATTTGACGGATGTATCCGGTAGATAGCACTACTGTCTGTAATCCGCTTGCGCGAATTTTTGGGTTTCCAAAAGTAGTTCTATCTCTAGCTGACACATCGACCTAATGAAACGTGCATTTGTCAGTTGCTGTGTTAACCTATGATATTACCAACTTTAGCATACCGTCGCCTCAGAGGAGATATGATTGAACTTTATAAAATCCTAACAGAGAAATATGATGCAGCTGTCTCATCCAATTTTGTGAAATTGAGAGACAATGATTCTGATACGAGAGGGCACCACCTAAAAATATTTAAAGAAAGATGTCGATTAAACATAAAAAAACTAATTTATACACCGATGCACAGATGTATGGAACAGCCTCCCACAGTCTGTGGTAGGGGCTCCATCAGTACAATCCTTTGAGACGAAAATAGACAAGTTGTGGCAAAATCATCCAATCAAACTAGATTACACTACCCCACCCCTATCCTGGAAACCGTCAAACGCATGCGCTCAATCTGAATTGACGGTAAATGCGAGAGCTGGCATAAGAGGCAGTACAGACTAATAGCCAGAAGAAGACCTGTAAGGACCTGTAAGATATTACGAGAAGGAAGAACTTTGGTCTACATACGAGCACTTCGCTTTAGTTGACCCGTTAACATGCACGTCGTCGCTGTTCTTACAAGTAATTACAGGCATTTCCTTGAATTACTCTTTTGTGTTTGGCTGGTTCCTATAAATTATAATCACGACCGACCAAGATAGCAAGTGGGGCGAACACAATGATAGGACCAGTGTATAGATCACCAGACAAGGAATGTATTCACCCAGGATCTTGATATATAATACTCAAACAACTGCAGAATGAAAATAAAAACATCACATTATATGTGGTGACATAAACATCATTATCTGTGGTGACACAAACATCATTATATGTGGTGACACAAACATCAATCTACTAAATGTTAAAAATAACAGCCACAGACTACATCTCAAAGCCTACAAGAAGAACTATAAACTCAGCCACACTTATTGATCACATTTTCCTAAAGCATAACCTTCAAACTACAATCTATTAATTATGACTTACATTTCCAACCACTACCCTAACTTCACTTTCTTATATGAAAACTCGCGTAAAATTATGGATGCATCTAAAATGCAGAATATTTTTGCGATTCTAGTGTAGACAATTTTAAACGTGCTCTTTTCACAACACATTGGGATAACATTGTAAAAGCCTGTAAAAATGAGTGCCCAAGTGTGGCGTACACTATGTTTGTTGACCAATTTAAAAGTTTTCTTGATGAACACATTCCTGAACAGTCAGTAAAAATAAATAAAAACAAACATAAAAACCATCCTTGGACAACACAAGCTATATATTATAGTCAATACATACTCGTGATCATCTAAGTAACAAACGCATTCACTCAAAAATGTCTCAAAATTTTCACAATATTGCTAACCAATATAAACAATAGAGAAACATACAACATATGATTATGCAGAAGCCCAATATTGAACCAAAAAAATTGATGAATCTAGAAACGACATCAAACAAACATGGTTTAACATTAAAAACATACTTCATCTCCAGGCCAAGCATAATTTACCATTTACCAAAAAATCGACGATCCAACAGAAATAGCCAACTTATTGAACAAACACTTTGCAAATATTGGCCCTAAGTTAGCAGATAAAATAAATTCTTAAAATAGCTATAAAGATTACTTGCGCAATCAGTTGCCAAGTAGTATTGTCATGGAAGAAACTACTTGCATGGTAATAATTTATATCACTAAAAAAGAAATCAAAAACTACTGCTGGTTATAATAATATAAAAAAAAATTTATGAAACAGTGTGTGGAAAGATTTGCTTTGCCCAAGACTGAAATGTTCAAATTATATGATACAATCTGGTATATTCCCCAATAACCTAAAAATTGCAACAAAAGTCATACCACTTTACAAATCAGGTGATGCCAGTTTGTTCACAAACTACAGGCCTACGTATTTACTATCAGCCTTTTCCAAAGTTTTTGAAATATTGATTTATAATCACCTTTATTGCTTTCTTACAAAACACAAAATACTATTTGCATCCCAAAAAACTTTCACTTAATGTAAGCCAAACGCATGTTATTTCAAAACCCCCAAAGTCAAATGCACAATCAAGTTGACATTGTGCTACACGGTGATACAGTAGAAAATTGAGCACTTTAAATTTATAAGTATCTGGGTAGATAAAAACCTAAACTGGAATTAAATGCAAATGAAAAATGCAAGAAAATGTCCCAAATATTAGCAATTTAAAATAAAATCAAACCACTCATACAGTCTAGCAGACTGGCACATTAAAACAAATATATAATGTCTTCATTCAACCTCACCTGTCATATGGCCTATGTGGCATCGTGGACTATTAGCCGTTCCTATGAGTAAGCTATTGCGAATTGAGAGCCTATCTAGGTCTCATAAATTATTATCACATATATCTACGAAACCTGTCAACTGTGGTAGCCCCACTTCATGATCTGCTCAAGAAGGGAATTCCCTGGAGTTGGAATGCATCGCAACAGAAGGCTTTTGACACTTCTAAGCAACAGTTGTGTTCAGAAAAATTTTTAGTACATTATGACCTGGACAAGAAATAGATCCTGTCATGTGACGCTTCACCACATGGTGTGGGAGCAGTACTATTTCATGTCATGGAAGATGGTTCGGAAAGACCAATTGGTTTTGTTTCACGAACACTAACTCCGAGTACCGACTGGTGTACAAAGGAGGAAAGGACAATGGAAACAGTGACGCACTAAGTCGACTACCTTTACCTTCATATCCTAGCGTGATTCCAGTTCCAGGAGATGTGATCCAAATGTTGGAACGACTGGAAAATACACCACTGGATGCGGCACAGATTAAACAATGGACAAGAACTGATCCAGTCCTGTCTCGAGTGCTGCTCTACACCATGAAGGGATGGTCCAATAGTTGTCCTATGGAGACACTCAAACCCTATTTCAGACGTAAAAATGAAATTAGCATTCAAAATGGTTGCTTACTATGGGGAAGTAGAGTGATTATCCCACCACCAGCGCATCCGGGAATGACAAAGATGAAAGGTTAAGCGCGAGCTACATTATGGTGGCCTAAATTGGATCAATCCATCGAGGATAAAGTTAAATCTTGTCACATGTGTCAAGTTAACCAGAACGCTCCAGTCAAAGCACCACTACATCCGTGGGAGTGGCCGGAACGTCCATGGTCGAGAATACATATCGATCATGCGGGACCGTATCACAATCAACTGTGGTTGATAATAGTGGACGCACACTCAAAATGGTTGGACATATATCCAGTGTCATCAACCAGTTCACAAACAACCATTGACATGTTGCGTGTATCGTTCAGTAACCATGGGTTACCGGAAATGATAGTAAGAGACAACGCTACGTCGTTTACAAGTGAACAATTCGCAGAGTTCTGTGAGAAGAATGGAAATCATCACGTGACATCTGCACCATACCAACCAGCCTCGAATGGATTGGCAGAGAGGGCTGTGCAGATTTTCAAAAGTGGTTTTGATAAAATGGGGGAAGGAAGTCTCAAGACGAAACTGGCACGTTTCCTGCTGCAATATCGCAACGCACCACAAGGAACGACTGGCCAATCTCCCGCTGAATTACTGATGGGTTGACGGCTACGATCACATCTAGATTTTCTGCATCCAAGTTTGTCGCAGAGGGTACAGCGAAGGCAACGTTATCAACAGGAACAACATGATCAGTATGCTCATGAACGCTCTATTGAAATCGGTGATAGAGTGTACTCACGAAACTTCAGTGGTAAACCCTACTGGTTACCTGGCATCGTAACAGAAAATGGTACAATAATATCCATGGAAATGTAGCCAATAATGCTAGACTATTTAAATTCCCCCCAAAAGCCGTTCGTATGATACGCAAAAGCAAATTCGTTGCATACTAAGTGGTATGAAAACATTGATAGAACATTTTGTTTTCACTGAAGAAAGGAGATAGTAGAGCAAGATGACATGATGTAAAATTACTAAAGGACCAGTGTAGATTGGATATCAGGAAGTACCAGGCACTCGTTCTCACAGAGGACAATCAATGAACGGAACAAATTATCTAGAGACTGTGTAACTGCTAGCAGCGTGAATATGTTTAAAAACAAGGTTGAAACATATCTCAGGACGGCGGATTACACATAGATTAACAATGCTGGTCCCTCGACAAGCCACTGGCTTCCCTGTCCTGCCATATGAGCCTTTGGCTTAGGTGGCAATCTTGTTAAATCTATTCTTTTAAACCCTCTCTGAAGATGGGCAGGATGAATGAATGAACTGAAGTGCTGCCACTCGGAGTTCTGTTGGGAAAATGTTTCAGTGTGTTGATCCGCCCATGATCTCACGCATATTTCTCTACACAACTTCGCAACTCTGACTGTTCATATACTGAAATAAACAACACTTAAACAAGATAGCAATGCAGATTTTTAACCACATAGCTACTCATCGAGTTATTTCCAAAACACCACGGCAAGCCAATTAACTCGGAAAACACAATTGTCAACTTAAATTATGGGTATAAATGTTTTAAATGCACTATATCAGAGGAAATGGTGTCATCATAGGATTCCGTACATATATTCATTAAAGTGCATATTTTTACAATTAGGCCAGTTCAGCAAAGACGTTCCTGCAAGGTCTTGTGGCGGCGATACAAAAAATTATAACTATTACCTGGAAATCGGGTCTTCCACAAAACTACTGAAGATGAAGAACTATAGTAAGTGCGTTAAACAGCCTCACACATTGCATTGCTCTACCCTTTAAATCTAAATCTACAATAATAACGAATACGTCGGATTACCTTAACGTTTTTACTATTAATTAATACAATATAATTTTACCCACATCATATTACTAATTTCTTTCATGCTTCGACAGCCAGGCTGGCTGCCAGCAGATGCTTCGGGGCGGGAAATGACGTAATGAACACAACCACATGGTGGGCAACGAAGACGAGATAACTGACGTCACAATATCGCCGTTTACCACAACAACGGGTTTAAAATCACTTGAACCAAAGGAACGGAACGGTGAAGACTGACTGTTGCTGACTCCGGTCTATTACCAACAAAGATCGTTGAGCTTCTTGTGTAAGTTGTACACATCTAACACCAACATTCACCATGGTTAGAATACGTAATACCAAGAAGATTTCAAAATTTACCAGCGAACCACTCTCGGGCAAGTCTGTGGAAGCAGTTGGTGGGATAAACGGCGTCCTTGCCAAGAGGTTGGTCAAGAAAGGTTACAAAAGTGCGAGTTCCCTGAAAAGGAAGGCAATCAGCGTTAAGAAAGGTACATTCATTGCCTGGCTGGAAGCCCACGTCAACGCAAACCAACTGCAGGCAGGCTGGGCCTACAAGAGCCTAAATGAACACAACAAGAATTTCTCACGGTAATGACGTTGTTCAGGAATCAAGCACGCCTGCGTCTCATTCAAAATGTTGTGTCCCATCCGCTTTACCGTCCCGTTCCGTGCCTGAGCGTCTCTACACCGCCATCTCTGCTGGCCAGCAACCTTCTTCCACTGTGTCATCGCAACGTTCCGGTGTGACCGACGACCAACAGTTTCGGTCAAGCGATCACAACATTCCGTCCTCGTGACCACCAGGACGACCAGTTCGCGGACGTTGATGTTCTTAGCCGTCCCGTTCCACCTGTGCCGCGGCCGAATACGACTTGGACAGCTGCGGCCACGCAACCGTCGATCGTACCATCATCGACGGTTGCCTGTTCAGAAACATTGTAACATTTAAATATCGGTAACAAATGTGCAAAAGTTCACTAAACGTGATCAACTCGAGACGACCATAGGGCGTCTGTGAACTCGATGTTGTGAGATGCATAACGACACCGTGGTGTTCCGACTGTTAAAACGTGTTTAGAAACAATACATGTCGGATTTGTTGAAGTTGCAGCCATCGTTTTGTAGTATTTATATGACGATCGGCATTGCGTTATGCATACATACATACATACATATATACATTTTTTTGTGCGCATGGATGGAAAGTTATGACATTTTCAGCATTACATCTATACTAAATACCACCCCAATTTGCAAACACATACACACGCATGCATGCACGCATGCACACACGCACGAATATCGACCTAGCCGTCGTTCAACATGCAAAGTAAACATGATATTAGAGGCGAAACATTCAAATTAAACAATACCTTTAACGATAATATCATATGGCACCGTTTAAACGGTGCCGACGGATCACGATCGTAATATTGATAGCAATATCACGACCGACGTTGCGTTTACACGGCGCATTAGCCATTGATATTGCGATCGTGGTCTAACGGGAGCATCCCGTCGATCAGAGCTACGCCAACCAGTAGGCCTACAACGATCAACAATGGTTTAGGATCACGATCGCAAACACGATCGTGACCCCGATTACACGGCAGACCTCGATCGCGATTTACCTCCGAAACATAATTAAATTTAACGCGATCGTTTGAATCCTGCCCTGTTTATATGGCCGTACTGCTCGTATACCATAATTTATTACAAGTCTTGTAAAAAAAGTACAACACCGAAAGAAATGTCTCGCACGCCCGTACGACCGTCAAATTTAAGAATATCCGTAAGCGCTTGACTATTTTACCTTGGCCTTGGGGCTTGGACGTTACGGGTTTATGGTTGGGATTAGTGGCGTATTTATGTGGTGGCGGAGGGGGTAATAATGACAAGGAAGCTATGATGCATCCACATTCCTTGGCAACTGACGGCACCAAAGCGACGCGATAAAACGGCAGCAATGTTCACTGGTGCCAACTAACGTTTCGTAACAAGCGGCGCAAGGCATCGATCACGTCATTCAATCGGCGGCGGTATTTACAGGCCACTTCTGCTGAAGGCGTTGGCTGCATGTAGAATCGAGCTCGTGTTTACTGTTTGATAACGACAATGCTGCAGCTCGAGGGAGACTCGTCATATTCAGATTTATAAATCAAATGGCGTTTTAGTTCAAGAATGAATAAATTTTGACGCACACTTTTATGGTTTTAAAATAAATTGTTCAAACAAACTGTTGTAAATGCCGATTTTTGCGAAGTTCGAATCTTGGTCTTTCATATTGGTAGTGGAGATAATGGTGGTGGTTATTATTGTGGTGGTGATGGTGGTGGTGGTGATGACGGTGGTGGTGATGGTTGTGGTGATGATGGAGGTGGTGATGACTGTGGTGGTGATGATGGTGGTGGTGATGGTGGAGGTGATGGTGGTGGTGATGATTTTTGTGGTGATGATTGTGGTGGTGATGATTGTGGTGGTGATGATGGTGGTGGTGATGATGGTGGTGGTGGTCATGATGGTGGTGGTGATCACAGTGATGATGATGGTGGTGGTAACGATGATGGTGGTGATGATGATGATGGTTGTGATGATAGTGGTGATTATGGTGGTGGTGGTGATTATGATGGTGGTGATTATGATAATGGTGGTGATGATGATGGTTGTGGTGAAGGTGGTGGTTGTAATGATGGCGGTGGCGACGATGACGGCAGTGATGGTGGTGATAATGATGGAGGTGGTGATGGTGGTGGTGATGATGCTGGTGGTCATGATGATAGTGGTGATTATGGTGGTGGTGGTGATTATGATGGTGGTGATTATGAAAAAGGTTGGTGATGATGATGGTTGTGGTGGTAATGATGGTGAGGATGATGATGACGGTGATGACGGTGATGACGATGAAGCTAATGATTATGATTATGGCGATAATGGTAACGGTGGTTATGATGATGGAGGTGATGTGATGTGATAATGATGATTGTGATAACGATTATGATGACAGTGGTGACGTTGTTGTTGTTGTTGTTGTGGTGGTGGTGGTGGCGTGTGGTGGTGTGTGATGGTGGTGGTGGTGGTAAGACGTGTTGGTGTAGTAAGAGCGCATGTCTATCCACCCGTCACACACCGACCTGCTCCAGTTGTTGGCAGCGACGCCAGTGCCACTCCACGACTGGCGCCGTAACGGCGGAAACGAGACAACGACTTCTGATTGAGTCGGACGATCGACTGAATAATCGCTGGTCGACGAGCGTGGACCAACACGGGTATGCAGCAGTTGTAGACGACATGTCTCCCAGCAAAAACGTACGTATAATTCAATGTATTCTTCGTCGTCTTGTGGCTTGCGAGGGACAGGTCCAACATTTTCCTGCACATGCAAACCACGTTCTCCGAAATGACTTTCCTCACTCTTATGTCATTATCTCCCATATTCCGCTACCTACACTTGCCTTTGCTAAATCTGTTTTCACATTATTGATTCATATTGGTTCCCGGGTCGTCTCCTTCTTCTTTCCGGGTTCTTTTGTTCGTTCGCAGCTTCTCTCTATACGCCTGGCCAGTCGTAGCATATCCCTCTATATTGTTTAGTGCTTCGTTTAAATTAACTTAAGTTATTCAGCATTATGAATTAGCAATACGCACGCACAATACAGAATACACACGTCAGTGTGCTGAACCTTCATTTGGTGTATTTTGCCTTAAAATAAACCAAAGTTACACGCCTTAAAAATTTTATTTAGCGGTAGTTCAACCATTTCAATGGCTACTTAGGGGTAGGGTTAGCGCTATGGTTAGGGTTATAGTGTTCCTAATCATTCCGAACGAATACGAACGTTTCTTGGAAGGTAATTACAGTGTCATGTCATATTCAGTGTTGTTAAAGACTGTTAGCACCCCGCCCTCATTGCAACCCCCAAGATACCCTGCAGAATTATATCAAAAAGGGGATCGTCAGCCAATAAGCTGTGTCGACCATGAGGCTGTGGAATATGCTGGACGAATGGGTTGTGATAAACTGAAGCAGTGACTAGAAATGAATATTGTCCTTCCAGTCGCTTGTGGGTGACGGTTGCTGTTCTGAAGTGAGAGTGTGGTGAGCTGTATTGACCTTGGTGGCTGGATGTACGTCACTGGTGAAGATCTCAAGGGTGACTAGCCCTTCACTAATATACCACCGATGGTTTCAAGGCAGTGCTGGAGATGTCTTGTTACATTTCGTGCGCTTTAGTGGCTCGATACCCCATCGATACTCGATATGTGCACAGCATGGTGCATTAGTAAAATACTGATCAAGGTGTACCACACAAGCTGGTTTGTATTACCGATGAATATACGATACCAGGTAATAATAATAATACTAGTATTAGTAATATTTTCAAATGTAGCTAGCAAACTGTCAAGGCAGTTTTCACCAAAAAAACTTTGGTGCGGCTGATAGGGGGGGAGGGGTGCAGAATGGAGAGTGGAACAGCTACTCAGCTGGGTGCTCGCTACCAGCGCCACAAGAAGGCTTTTCATCCTATAGGCCAAACATTCATTCTGTGTGCTTTAATAACCCGATACACCGTTGATTCCCAGTGTATTTGTGTTTACTATGAATGTGGACCAAGCCGTGCAGCCCTTTCTCTGTCTGTATGGGTAGATTGGTAATGGGCATTTCAATGTCATTCAAGTCTAACAAGGATTGCCGCTGTCCTCGCAATACTAATTAGTATCGATGTGCACAGCCTGGTACATAAATAAAATACTGATTATGATGTACCACACAAGTTAGTATATATATATTACCGATGAATATACGATAACAGATACTAATACTAGTACTAATGATATTTTCAAATATAGCTATCAAACTGTCAAAGACAGTCTTCACCAAAAAACCTTGCTGCTGTTAGATAAAGTTACAGCATGGAAACCCAAGGGAAAATATACCTATGTGCAGAGGGGTCGTTGCGCAGTGCATATACTGCCACTGACGATGTGATCCACTGCTGTGCGAACAGCAATGCACAGGTTGCACCTCGGCAGTCCCGTCTCCCCTACTAGCATTGAGTTTAGACTTTCTGGGAATGAGCCACAGCTGAAAGCAATACAGAATTTGGACTTCACCTGCCGTGGTCGGAGGCTCCAGGTGACCTGACGTGGATGCCGCAAACTGGCTTTTCTCCAAGTAGATCAGGGTCAGCTCTAGCAGCTGTGTTCTAAGTATGGTTTTCTTCATGAACAATTATTGTCCACCTATTTTGGAAACGTTTGTATAGTTCTACAAAGAGCCCACAAGATAGCCAGAAACACCTTTTATTGGCAGAGGCCAATGAGGTCCAAAATGGCTGGCAACATCGTGGTCAGGTGTTCATGCCGTCGGCAGCACAGTAACAAATGTATCCAACGCTGCTTAAAAAACCCATCTTTTGCATCTTAGCGAAGAGCTAATCACCACTGACGTCTTCAGCTGCGACGTACATCCAGTGTCAAAGACCAAGATGGTAGTAACTTTCATAAAACCAACCCCTCTAGCAGAGCAACCGCCACCCCGAAGCGACTACAAGGACAACTGCATGACATATATCTCAGGACACTGGATGAATTTGTCACAAAGCATTCATCCATCCTATTCCATAGTCTCAGAGCTTCTTGGTTGATGACCCCCCTTTTTGTAGCCCAATTATGCAGCGTACCTCTTTGGTTGATGATCCAGCTTCTATGGCCCAATTCTGCAGCGTACTTTCTTGGTAGATAATCCCCTTCCGTGATCCAATTCTGCAGCATACCTTCTTGGTTGATCACCCCAATTTTGAGGCCCAAATCTGCAGGGTACCTTCATGGTTGATGACCCAACCTTCTGTGGCCCAATTCTGCAGCGTACCTTCTTGGTTGGTGACCTCCTTCTATGGCCCAATTCTACCACGTACCTTGGGGACTGCAAGAAGATCAGTGATGAAAGTCTTCAGGAACACTGAATATAACGTGACATTTTAATTACCTCTCAAGAAACTTTCGTATTCTAACCCTGGACTCATAGGGCGACCTCTAAGATTAATTTTGATGTCCTGTAACTGTATTATGCATGGCTTAGATTTTAGGTAAAATATACCACGTGAAGGTTGAATACATTTTATTTGAAACACTAATAATAATAATAATATATATATATATATATATATATATATATATATATGAAAGAAAAACTTAAATTATTTACTTTTGTAGATGATATCGGTAACACTTTTGCTGCTTGTCGTCGGCTGTATAGCAACCAGCGCGAGCGCGAGCGTGTTTCAATGCCGAGGGGAATGCGGCGTGTGGACATTCATTTGTTTACTGAGGTCGAGGTCGACGGAAAAGTTCGCGACCTGTCTACGTGGCAACAAGACCTGTGTACGACGCTGTCAGAAGAAAGCAAATAAAAGTAGGCCAGACAAGGAGGAGAGACGCTAACCACGCCAAGCTAAATGACGTCAGCGAGTAGAGACTTATTTGATTGTTCGCCATTTAGAATTTCGTTTATAATATTTAATATGCCGAGCGATTATTGTTGAACAATGGCTGATGTTGACGCATTATTTTGGCTGATTCAGTCTTACCGTTTTCTGCTCGAAAACAAATGAGAGGCATTAATATTCTCAGGGTGTGTCTAAAGGAAATATATTTCTTTATTATGCTAAATTATTAGAAAGGTTAATTAAAGACCATATGGTGGACTTCCTCGTTAAGCATAAATTATTAAATTCATCTCAACATGGATTCCTTAAAGCGAGGTCATGCTTAACAAATATGTTATGTTTTTTGGAAGAAATCACTAAGTGGATAGACGTGGGATCGCCAGTAGATATTATCTACTTAGATTTTCAGAAAGCTTTTGACAAAGTGCCACATCAAAGATTACTACTTAAATTAAAAGCCCATGGTATCGGGGATAGCATAACTGACTGGATAGAACAATGGCTGACTGACAGAAGACAACGAGTTGTTGTAGATGGAGAAGTTTCAAATTGGAAATCGGTTTTGAGTGGGGTACCTCAAGGATCAGTATTAGGACCTATATTATTCTTAATTTATATCAATGACTTGGACGACAGTATAACAAGTAACATACTGAAATTTGCGGATGACACAAAACTGTTTAGAAAGGTTAATACTGATGGTGATAAACAACATTTACAAAACGATCTAGACAGATTAGTGAAATGGTCTGAGAAATGGCAGATGCTGTTCAATTTTGGGAAATGTAAATGCCTACATACAGGACATGGGAACTTGAATGTAAACTATAAAATGGGAGATACTGCTCTGGGTACTACTGTAAAAGAAAATGACTTAGGAGTTACAATAAGCGCTGATATGAAAGTTTCAGAGCAGTGTGGTATTACAGCTTCAAAGGGAAATAAAATTCTTGGATTGATTAGAAGAAACATAACATACAAGGGAAAAAGTTAATTATACCTCTTTATAAAGCAATAGTTAGACCTCATTTAGAATACTGTATACAAGCATGGAGACCATATCGTAAGAAGGATATAGATACGCTTGAACGCATACAAAGGAGAGCAACTAAAATGATTCCAGAACTTAGAGACCTTAGTTATGAAGAACGCCTGAAAGAATGTGGTTTAACAACTCTAGAGACAAGGAGGTTAAGAGGAGATCAGATTGAAGTTTTTAAGATATTGAATGGGTATGAAAATATTGATAGAAATTTGTTTTTCTCATTCAAGAAGGATAGCAGAACTAGAGGACATGAGGTAAAATT